>VUYV01000311.1:0-102055 GCA_008711295.1 Anarhynchus alexandrinus
AAAAAAAAAAAAAAAAGAAAAGTAACATTAAGTGTCTACAGGGTGCTCAAAAGAGACCTTGAAAGAAGTCAAAAAGATATTTATAATGGTTTTAATAATATTTAGAATTATGTCTGCATTTGTTTCCTCTGTAGCAAAGCTCCGTGAGTCTTGTTTTGACCCTGGAAACATAATGAATGGAACAAGACTTGGAATGGATTATAAACTGGGGTCAACTGTCACATATTACTGCGATGCAGGTTATGTTCTTCAAGGATATTCTACACTAACATGTATCATGGGAGATGATGGAAGACCTGGATGGAACAGAGCCCTGCCCAGTTGTCATGGTAAGAACAGTTTTTCATTTATTAAAGTTGCTGTTGTTATTATTCTGGCTTTGTCATATCGAAGAAGAAGAAGATACAAAATTAGAAAAAGCAATTTTAATAAACTTCTTAAAAAGGATAAACTTATCCTTCTAAGGATAAAGCCCTTTTCAGTGATATATTTAATAAAAGTAACATATTTAATAACTCAGGATAAATATTTTTTCAAGTTTTCAATAACATTGGCTAAACAATGCTGCAAGTGATTGTTGCGGATAGAGTTTAATAGTAATGTCATCCCCTATGCCTACCTGTATTCTTGAATTAGGAAATTTACAGCAGAGTATACAGATAAAAAACATATATATGTATTTAAATAGAGCATTAAGCATACTCTGGATGTCACAACAGATGTTTGTTTCTTTTTTTTATTACTGATTTTTAAACCAGCAGTTTACCAGGTAACTTACTACTAATTGATAGCCACTTCAGAAAAAAACCAACAATATTCTTTTCACGTATTCTGTAAGATTAACTACAAAACCTTTCCCACGTGTCCAGATATTAATAAAGAATTAACACAAAAATGCCAAATTATAAAATTAACACTTGTTCTGTAAGTTAAAATAAAATCTTCTCAAAATCATCATTCCTTTTCATAATTTGAAGACTAAAAAACTCTTAAATCCATTTCCGATTTCAATGTATTTATTTTAACTAAAAGATGGATTTTCTTTGCTGCGTACTTAAATTTCTGTTGCAAATTGGATGGTCAAGTACCAGCAAAATAGAAAAAAAAATTGACAACTATAAAGAATAGTCAAAACATAGCACTGAACACCAAATTTCAGTGGCAGCAAATTGGAAAACTGGTCCTAGCAAACATTTGGAAATATGTTTAAACTTGTAGACTGTGTGCAATGCAAGTCAAAAGTTTCTTCCTCATTTTAAAATGAGTTATGAATATTGTTTTCTAGAGAAGAGTTGGTGAGGAAGGTTGTTGTAAGAGGAGAAAGGTTTTCTTCTTTTGGGAGGCCTTTTCACGGGTAACGAAAGATAAGGAATTTCTTTATCAATGATGCAATAACTGTGTCTATTCATGCTATTTATAATCTATTTAACAATCTTCCAGTGCTATCTATTTTAACATTCACTAAAGGGAGAGTGTTTTTCTCGGAAGGACTGCCATTTTAATGAAAGGGGAAAAAATAATCTTACAATATAAGGCATAGTGGATATCTGTCACTGATTCTAACTGGAACATTTTTTCTCCTGGATGAACAAGGCCTTATTTCAAAGATGAAAAAACCCACACTTCCTTAGGATATGGTGTCGCACAATAGGCTCCATAAAAACACCTTAACTTTGCAGTTTTCACTTTTTTTTTATATTAGTTTTTCCTCCAGTTCAGAGTCAATGAAGATTTGTAGATATGTTGCTGTGATATATTATAATATATTTTTACCATGTAATCAATGCTATCCATTTTTGCGGGATTTAGCTCAAGAAAAACAAAACGTACACACATCTGTGAGAAAGACAATATAAATTGATTAGCTTTCAATTACATGATGCTGGCAGAAAAAGTTTCGGAGCTGCATTTTGTCCCCTGGCCACAAGTCTCACCTACACAAAAAAATTTGTTTAGTTGAAAAATGCAATTCCTCCATTCTACCATTTGTATTTTTGAAACTCTGTTAAAACTGATAGTGATATAATGAAATGTGGTATACAATACCACAGTAAATATTTATGTTTTCATTTTCTTATTTATTTTTAAGAAAAAAAAAGTGAAAACCTGAACCTCCTTTATGCCTGTAATATTTTGATCTAATGCTTTAGGTATGAAGCAAAAAAAGTTTTTTAAAAGGTTATCTTTCATTCTCTCAAAGTTTTAAAATTTTTAATATGATTTAGAATCCAGGTTCTTCTGTTAAATTCCTGTGAGCCCTATTTAGCCATATAGCTTTATAGGGGGAGTGAGGCATCTGGGAAAATGAAAAAGATAAATATTACTAATGAATATTCTCAATTTTCTCATGTTTGGAGCTAAGTAGGTCAGAGAAGAGGAAGGGAGAACCTTCAACACTCCAGATGGCTCTCTGGGCTCAAGGGACATGCTTTACAACATATAGAATTGGTCTTGTAAAGAAAGTAATTCAAAGAACATAGAAAAACTTTTTCTCTTCTGAGAGAATTTGTGTCAGTAATATCTGATAATTTCCATGATAAATAGCATGGATAACATCAGGGTGAAACTGATGCAAGGTCCAAAGTCAGACCCTATTCTGTAAAAATTCTTCTTGTTGGAATTAATATGGATATTTTCACTGAATACTAGAACTTCAACAGAGGAAGATAGAGTACCAACCATCTCTATAACCATTCTGAATAACTTGACATAACTAAAGACATATTCCTGAGAGATGTTAGATGAGTTTGAATGGACCACATAGTCAAAGGAGTTATGGGTCTTGCTTGTTCTGAAGTTGAGATAAAATGTGGGCAAAAATACATTCTCCATTCAGAATTAAAAAGAAAATGGAGGACATGGCTCTATTATATTGGAAGGGCAACTGTTTGGGATGGCTTTAAGCATTCTCTGAAAATGTCTGGTACATCAAGCCCCATAGGAAATCTTTGTTGAGGAACACTGATGTTCTGGGCCTGGTCAGGCTTCAGCATGAAATGACTGATGAATTGCTTAGGCTGTCAAAACTTGCTTTCTAGTGAATGTGCAAAATTAGAAAATATGACGGTCTACAGACACTGAAAGTCAATAACTGATGATTTTGGTGTTAGGTAAAAGCTGAGCAGAGGCTTTCAGAATCATAGAGGACTAGTTTTCAAAAATCTATTCAGTGCTTAAAGCTGATGTTATTTCAATTGTACTTGTATGCACCAAATATTTTTTATGGCCTAGTCCTCTGTGCATTAGGCATGACTTGCATTTGGTTGAAATCATTATTTAAAATGACCTTGAGCCTCTCTAATAAGTGTGGGAAGTGAACCAAATCATTGACTTCATTCTTTTATGAACATATGCAAAGATTATCCAGGCTAATATGCTAAGCTATTTGGCATTTCATGGTGGATGTTAAGAACAAGATGTAATTAACATATGCAGATGCAATATTCCTATGACAGAGATGATGATTAATGATTTCTCTTAGCTTCACCAACTATAGTTAATTTTAAATTTTTGGTAGCAAACAACAACTGTTTACAGAATAACAAAAAGCTCTCCAGTGGGAAATCACATTCATGACTGAGTGTAAAAACCTTGTTCTTACCAGAAGAAATCATTTATTGATCACTAAAAATGTTGCTACATTTCATGGTAGTCTGTTGTCTAATCATGGGAAATATTTGAATCCAGACTTCAAAATATCTCCATCTGAAAGATATATCTAACAATCTCAAATATTGTCAAGAACTGTGATTTATTTTCTTTTTTTTTTTGATAGTAAAACATCCGTACTCAAAATATTCATTTGTCTGTTTGCATTTTTTTAAAAAAAAGAAAATGAAAAAAGTCCTGTGATTGCTCACAGGGCAATACTATACCATGATATTTAAAATAGAAACATTCTTAATTATGATTGCAACAAGAAACCCTAGTTCCCAGTCACAATTGCATACTGTAGCAATAGTAGTGTAGTGATTAAAAAACATGCTAAAAACCATATGCATACGCATTATGAGGAAGGAGAGAGGACCTTGAACTACATGTCCATTCTTCCGTCATATGACCTCGAGGATAATTCACGTTATTAGGAGCTGTGAAAAGCTCCTAATAAGCTCTTTCTCCTGGGAAAAGGCCTGCAGCCTCACCTTCCAAATAAATGTTTTCCTGACAACTGATGTGTCAGAGAAGGTACTGTTCTTTGTTTTGTCTCTGACAGTAGCTCTTGGTTTAATTTCTGGTAATTCATACTTTTCTGTATACCTTTTTTTGGTTTTTTTTTCTATTTGTATTGACTTCATAGAGTCATAGAATCATAGAATGGTTTGGGTTGGAAAGGACCTTAAAGATCATCTAATTCCAGCACCACTGCCATGGGCAGGGACACCTTCCACTAGACCAGGTTGCTCAAAGCCACATCAAACCCGACCTTGAACACCTCCAGGGATGGGACATCCACAACTTCTCTGGGAAACCTGTTCCAGTGTCTCACCACCCTCACAGTAAAGAATTTCTTCCTAATATCTGATCTAAATCTACCCTCTTTCAATTTGAAGCCATTACCCCTTGTCCGATTGCTACTGTCCCTGACAAAGAGTCCCTCTCCACCTTTCCTGTAGGCCCCTTTAAGTACTGGAAGGCTGCTATAAGGTCTTCCTGGAGCCTTCTCTCCTCCAGGTTGAACAAGCCCAACTCCCTCAGCCTGTCCTCATACAATAGGTGCTCCAATGATCTGATTATTTTCATGGTCCTCCTCTGGACTCGCTCCAACAGGTCCATGTCCTTCTTATGCTGAGGGCCCCAAAGCTGGATTCAGTACTCCAGGTGGGGTCTCACGAGAGTGGAGTAAAAGGGGAGAATCACCTCCCTTGACCTGCTGGCCACGTTTCTTTTGATGCAGCCCAGGATATAGTTGGCTTTCTGGGCTGCAAGCGCACATGGCCATCTCATGTAGAGTTTCTCATCAGCCAACACCCCCAAGTCCTTCTCCTCAGGGCTGCTCGCAATCCGTTCTCCGACCAGCCTGTATTTGTGCTTGGCATTGCCCTGACTCATGTGCAAGATCTTGCACTTGGCCTTGTTGAACTTCATGAGGTTCACAAGGGTCCGCCTTTCAAGTCTGTCCAGATCCCTGATGGTAAACTGTACCGGTCCCAATACCGACCCGTGAGGATTTCTACTCATGTCTCCACTTGGACACCCAGCCATTGACTGCACCTCTTTGAGTGCGACCATCCAGCCAGTTCCTTATCCACTGAATGGTCCATTGGTCATATTCATGTTTCTCCAATTTAAAGAGAAGGATATTGTGTGGAACAGCATCAAATGCTTTGCACAAGTCCAGGTAAGTGATGGCAGTTCCTCTTCCCTTATCCACCAATGCTGTAACACCATCATAGAAGGCCACCAAATTTGTCAGACATGATTTGCCCTTAGTGAAGCCATGCTGGCTGTCACCAATCACCTCATTCTTTTCTGCATGCCTTAGTATAGTTCCTGGGAGGATCTGTTACATGATCTTGCTGGGCACAGAGATGAGACCGATCAGCCTGTAGTTCCCCAGGTCTTCCTTTTTTCCCTTTTTAAAAATGGGGGTTATGCTTCCCCTTTTCCAGACAGTGGGAACTTCACTGGCCTTCTTGACTTCTCAGATATGACAGTTAGTGACTTAGCAACTTCATCCGCCAGTTCCCTCAGGACCTTTGGATGCATCTCATCATGTCCCATGGATTTGTGCACCTATTATCACAGTTATTTGAGGTATCTCAGATCAGATGTATATCTGAAAACTTTTTGGATGAAGACTGCACAGAAAAGCTTAATCTTACTATTTATTATTTTGTAATACATTAAAGGTTGACAGCTTTTTCATCAGTCATTCAATATTGATTACTTAATCAGAGGCTTTATAGGTCACTTTTTTATGCACTTTTACAAAGAGAAGCTATGATTCTAATGTGGTTATCGTATGCTGGTGTGGCCTTTTGAAACCATGACTTTGGTCAGCAAATTGTTTACATGATAAATCATAGTCAGACTGAGTACTATTACAAATTTCAAGAAAAAGTAAAGAAAAAGATAATTTTCACTATTATTGAAAATATTATAAAGGATCAAAAATGTTCTTGTCATAGGCAAACATGTAAGTCTAGAAGAAGATAGAAGACTAAGGCACATTAGGCTAAAATACTTTCTTGGCTTATTTATATTTAGGATAGGTACATAAAGACAAGGCTGAATTTCTAGGTAATCTAATTTACATTTCTTAAAATTACTCAAGGATGTTAAAAGAACAATCAGATAGAACTGGCATATGATGGCCTATACCTGTAAGAATCAAAGCTTTTTTTGTTTTTATAGTATTTTGGATGCAAAGATTTTGATCAAAGCAGTTGGAACTTTCATTAATGTTTTTGTCCCATTCTGTGTTTTTGCAGTACAAATGTAGAATGCTTGATTATATTCCCAAATCCTCAACTATCATAGATAAGCAATTAAAAAGAAGATTTTAATAAAGGTTAGGAAGTTAGGTTAGGAAACCCAACATTCATTAACTTCCATCTGATCTGTGGTATTTAACATTTTCATCTTTATTAAAAAAGCAATCAAACAAAATGCATTTCTAGACAAAACTTGCTTGTTTTTAATAGGCAAAGATTAAATTTATATATAAAATGTAACTGAGATCAGGATCAGACATTACTACAGGGATACTGTGGATGGATAGCAGTAACTGTATTTTGGGTAGCAGTAACTGTATTTTGGGTTGGCTGCAGTTACTGCTCATTAATTATGTTTGTTAAAACCACTTATATTTAAGTCCTTTTTAATTATTTCATGATTTTAACATGCCAGGGTAATATTTGCTTCAGCAGTTCTCTGCAAGAGGCTTGTTCCTCAATATGATTAATTTGCCTTAAAACAATGTATCTGTGCCAGAGAATTGTCTGCAGTAAACACATTATCTTCATACTTTGGAGGTGACAGAGGACTGAATGATATAGTAGAAGAGAAGCAGAGATACAGTGAGGATATAAAACCAGGATGGCTAATAATCACTAAAGAAAAATTCTTGCAGAATCTGAAATTAATTCTCAAGTCCAATGTCTATCTTTTTCTTGTTAGGAATGGGCCTTGGCCAGAAACTCCGAGGATGACACGAGTTAAAAATTGGTATTTATGGTATAAAGAGTGGAATGAAGGCATTGAGAGAGTTACTGTGTATTGGAGTGCAAAGGCCTACCTTAGTCAGCATTCCATTAAGGTAGCAAAAGTACTAAAGGCATTAAAACACATGGAAGCGGTGGCATAAGTGATGCTGCCATTGTAGTTGTCCATTTAACCTCCTATTGAAGCATGACTCTTTAATTTAAAATGAATTTATTTGTACTAATTTTACATTTGAAGTATGACAAGCTATATGATATTACAGAGTGAGATTTATTAATTGCCATGGGCATGTGAACAAGTTATGCCACCTGCTCTTGGATTTTCAGTATTGAAGGGTCATTCTGGCTAGATTTCTTCACTGTCTAATTCAGAAACCTTTCTTAACTGAGCATTCATACAAGGTATAACTGTTATTTTTCTCATATTGTGCACTTTTATCATACACTGTCATGCTTGCACAACACCTTTGAGTAGGTAAAGTATTCAACTTCATGTCATTTACACCACAAAACAAGAAGACAAGATCGATGCTTTTCTTTTAAAACTACTCAATAGTTCCTTTTATAAATAAAATCTGTAAAACCACAAGTGAAAAAAAAAACAACAAAAGAAAACAAAAACAATTAAAAAAATCCAACATAGCCCCCTGGAGTGGCTGTGCAATGTCACCAATTACTCTGTTAACTTTGCATAACTTTGTATTTAAAGTTGTGAAGAACAAAATGACAGATGAGGAGAGGCAAGATGAAGTGTGTAGAGAAGGAAAATTTGTCCTTTATGGTAATAAAAATTATATTTATTATTAGAAAGTGTAGTATAGTGTACATGTATATAAAAGTATTAAACTGTTATTAATAATTAATTTATATGTGTAAAAGTATTATACTGTTATAAGTAATAAACTGATGTGGTATTTATGTTAAAAAAAACCCATAATTTAAGACTGAAAAATCTGACAGCAAAAAGTTAAGACAATGATAGAATTAAGTCTGCCATGCAGGTGAGGTAGTGTTTGGAACACCTTCAACTGTAGTCTTATATGCTACATATGCTATACGTGGTTGGGTGAGGGCATTAGTTGTTTTGTTTTGATCCAGTAAAGATAAAGGGTTGCTTATGTTTGAAGTCACCTTATGAAGGGCCACTATTTAATTTATTTCAAAGTTTGAAATTCAGTAAGCAATGAGTCAGGCAACTACAGAAGGCACAGAGTATTCTTGCAGCTAATGAAGCTGAATGTTACTGTGAATGAGACTGACTGTCTGTGGTTTATAGTTCCAAAGTAATGTTCAGTTTGACCACTTAAGCAGCATGCTTTACTTAAAGTTGTCATATGTTGGCCACTTACAAAGCATTTCTTCTTTTCTTTTTGCCCAGAATAAGACATATTTTATAGAATCACATAAACTGTGACCTGAGTACTTAGAGTTAGAATTGAAATCAATTAGGATTTGAGTATGTAAAATGCTACTCAAATGCTACATACTCTGACAACTTAGTTCTTAATAGTCAGACTTGAAAAGACGATTGAAGGACTTCTGAAGAAAATATAAAGGATTTTATTTTATTGTGACTGAAATATCTTCTGAATAATAAATTTTTGGTCCCAGGATTCTGCTACCCATTTTTTACAAATATATGCCCATTGCTTTACCATTCCAAGCTCTTCTCCCAATACAGTCAGTAGAGAGAGGCAGGTTTCTTAAAAAGTCACCAAAGGGGATTCAAAGAGCTTGTTAGGAAGGTACATTTTTCTGTTTGCATCTGGACTGCACAAACAGGATTTACTGTGCTTGTTCAGTAGGGCATGACTTAGAGCAACAACATAAGAAATAGTATCTATAGTGCAATATCTGAATACACTGTGTGGAAGCAATATTGCTTGAGATTAAAGCATACAACAGACACCAATTCGGAGGGATTGTAGGGTTACATTTGTGTGTGTAAAAATTTAGCAGTTACAAGATTCCTGAGAAAGTAAAAGAGTAGGCATCTAGGTCTGAATGTACCTTAACCTATAAACCTCACACTACAGACACTTTTCTGTATGAACACATTCATTACTCCACCTCCATGGAAAGGAGACCATTGCACATCAAGAGCTATCAAGTCAAAAAGTCAAAAAGAGAAAAGCTAATTTGCATCTAGTGGATTTGGCAGTAGTTGAATAGAGATCTGGTTATCAATATATACTTCTTGGAGATAGTGGGCCCATTTTTCCTATGACAAGCCACTGACTGTTTACTGTAAAATACGCAAATGGGTTTGGGAATAAGGAACAAAAAAAAAAAAAAGACTTTTCTATATGTCCATCTGGAGTACTGTGTTCAGCTCTGGAGCCATCAGCACAGGAAAGACACAGACCTGTTGGAGCGAGTCCACAGGAGGGCCACAAAAACGATTGGAGAGCTGGAGTGCTTCTCCTACGAGGACAGGCTGGGAAAGTTGGGGTTGTTCAGCCAGGAAAAGAAGGCTCCAGGGAGATCTTACAGCAGCCTTTCAGTTCTTAAAGGGGGCCTACAGGAAAGATGGGGACAAATATTTTAGCAGGGCCTGTTGCAATAGGACAAGAGGCAATGGCTTTAAACTAAAAGAGGGAAGATTTAGACCAGATATAAGGAAGATTTATTTTTTTTTTTACAACAAGGGTGGTGAAACACTGGGTCAGGTTGCCCAGAGAGGTGGTAGATGTCCCACCCCTGGAAATGTTCAAGGACAGGTTGGATGGGGTTCTGAGCAACCTGATCTAGTGGAAGATGTCCTTGCTCACTGCAGAAGAGGTTGGACTAGATGTCCTTGAAAGGTCCCTTCCAACACAAACTGTTCTATGATTCTGTGGGTATGCAGTTAGCTGGTATTTTGCCAAAACCCACAGATTTAGGAAAATGTGATTAAGTTAAAATCTCAGCTTTTCTTAAAGCTGTTCTCTTCATGCCAGAGGAAGTTTGAAAAAGGTACTGGAATGAACTATGAAGGTTAATAATTATAGAAAGCTTAGAAAAGAATTAAAAATAAATACAGACACATACGTATACCCTCACCAAGCATTACTTTGAATGTCTGACCTTTTGCATATACATTTGGAATTCATAATATGTCTTTACAATGCCCATTGAATAATAAATGCTGTGTGTAATTATTCCAAGCTTTAATTTAAGAAGTACTAATGTAATATAATGGTAAATAAAGCATAAGAAATGAAGAATAGTTGTTAATTACAATGACCTCATTAAAATCAGCTGCCAGAGAATCCTAATTTCCAAGGTATTTAAGGGATTAGTTAAGTAGAGTGCACCATAAAACTAGGTACTTCATCTTCTGTTGAACTAAATCTGCTGCCAATTTTTAGAAGCATAGTTTAATGAAGGAGATGTCAGAAAGAAGGAGAAATAGTTTAAGCTATGTAAACTTTGATTTTTTAGCCTTAATTTTTCTATTCTTTACTACAAAAAATGTATCTGAAATCACACATTATTATTCCTGAAAAAAAAGGTTATTCCATTGTGTATTTTGAGGTGGAGAGAAAAACAGCTTTTAGCACTAGTTTAAGTAAATACATGCTTGTTTCTGTATTAAGTGTTAACATCATAGGTATATATTTTTATTTGATGATTTTTTAGAAGTTACAAGATGGCTGCAGGATATTCTGTTCTTAGAAGGAAAAAAAAATATCCCTACTATTTATTCACACAGATAAGCAAATATTTATTTTCCATAACTGCAAAACACTGATGTAGGATAGGATTATGTAGTATCAATCAGTAATCAGAGTAAGTCAATTAATTAATAACTGGAATTAAAGAAACTGATCCAGTCATCTGCACTGGCTATACCTGATAAATATGTATGTTTCTAACTTAACCTCAGGCAGCAGTCTGAAGGTCCTCACACTTGTGTAATAACACTTCAGTAACCCACTCAACTGGAAGAAGATTTATTACGTGGGATATGTTGGTGGTTACATGTATAAGACTCATATTTCATTCTTTGCACAAGTTTTGTCATCTTCATATTGACTATCACAGTGGGAACTAGAGGACGGTTCTGTGGAATAGAGAAACCTGCAATTAAGAGACTACATTGTTTTAAAATGGGATTCAGTTTTCTTTTCCTTCTTGACTAGCCCACAGATAGAAGTTAGTCAGTCTACCTTAGGAATGGTAAGCAAGATCATCATCCAGCTTAAAGAGGATATCCGCCTCTTTTAGGAACTCATGTTTCTTGATGTTTCACTCGGAAGCTGCATGCATAACACCTTTTTTTCTGATCTCACACTCTCTTGAAGGAACAGTATCTTCCCCAATAAAACTTTACTTCTAGTTTTCAGCTATTCACTGGAACCTTTTTACTATATATTTATTTTTTATATCCTGAAGTGTAGCTGAGTGCTAACAGAAGTTAATACAATGAAGCATAACTCATAAACATACATTTATGTACTCCAGCTACCACAGAAGTTGTTTTGTTGTTATTAATTTAAAAGGTTATATTTCCTTATCTGTTGTACTGCACTTCATTTTATGCTTTTTGATTATTTTGATACTCGGTTACTGACTAAGTTAGTAGTTTAAAGCTTTACTTATGTAGCATGCCAGGAAATACATTGGTTTTGTTCATGGGTGAATTTTTAATAAAAGATATATTCAGCCATTGCGCTGCATTTAGAGTTACAGTTGAGAACAGATATAAGTAATTGAAGGTTAGAGAACATTACAGAGATATTTTAATTATCCCCAGTTCAAATATTAGTGATTTAGTTAACATTTTTTTAGTTCAACATTAAGATAAAATTGTCAAAGGAGTAGAGAAACAGCTGCCCTAAAGCAGAGTAGATTTTCTCAATGAGAGTAAATGTGACAATAATGTGCTCAGAATGATCCAAAGTGTCCACAGTGCACTCAAATTGGACACCCTGAGAGGAAGGGAAAAGAAAAAACTAAAAGTAATTTTTTACTTTGTACTGGGAGCTATATCAAACTGAGGAAGCTCATTGAAATGAATTTGAAGAAAACAGCAAAAAAGTAAGTATTTACTGGTGACTTCGAAATCATGTAGAAATACCGTTTTAGAGTCTCAATAATCAGAAACAAAATCTAAAAGGATCACGGAAAGAGGTGGTGAAACTACAGAGTCAAGGAATCTATTAGAAATTAAAATATGTATTCCAGGAAAAGGAAATAATGTTCAAATGAGGGTAGGAGGGTAGTAGAAAGCATGGCCAATAGGGTTTTGAGAAACAACTTTAGAATATGTGAACCTAATCTAACCACTAATAAACTTTTTCAAATATGAGAAAAGTAGGAAACTTATTAAAGTGTCAACAGAAGTTCAAGGCCAAAAATATGTTCAAGAACAATGCCATTGCAGAAAACCTAAGTAAATTATATGTTATGTTATGTTACGTTACGTTATGTTACGTTACATTACATTACGTTACTGACGTAAGCAGGGAAGTCCTGCATTAGAACAAGTTCTAAGGAACTGTGTCAAAATGGAAGCAGTAATAGAAGAAACGTTAAAGAACATCAATAAATAGAACCGTACGAAGTTCCTAAGATGAGATAGTAATTTCTGTGAAGTTCAAAAAGGGCCTAGATATGAAGTGTTTGAAGTACAAATATTGACCTTAAGGTTATGTTAGCCTTTCTAGCAAAGTAGTGGAAGGTGATGAACATGTGAAAAATCTTCCATGATGAACAATTGGCCAATTTCCACACTTAGAAAATTGGTAGAGATTATAAAAAAGAACAGAACTAGGAAATGCATGGTTAAACATGTTGAAGAAAAATCAATATAACTTTTGAAGAGGAATGTGGAGCTTAATGGGAAATTTGAGAGCTCAACAAGCGTATGAATTAAATTAACAACAGTTGATACCATATAATTGAATTTTTTAAAATCTTTGACAGAGTTGCACAGAGAAAGGTTAATTTTTAAGAGAAATGTAGTACAACGTGTTAGGATTAATATTTGATTACAAGGTAAGAATTGAAAGTTGTTGGTGTGATGGTGCATTTTCTGCTATTTACAAAAAAAAAAAAAGAAAAGTTACAATAAGTGAAGGTTACCACAAAGATCCCATACATATTTGTGCTGGGAACTGTGCCATCCAATACAACTTCACATAAAATTGAGATGACAAAGTTCACAGATATCACAAAATTATACTGCATTATCAAATCTATGGTCAAATGCACAAAGATTAATCCTCAATACTGTGTGACTAAGGAGTAAAACGTGCATCAATTTCACTTTTGTTAAGTTCAGGATAAATGCTCATAGAAGAAATAACCCTAAGCACAGGCATGTGATGATAGACAATTAGCTTTTAGTAGTTTGGTAAATTACCTTGAAATCATTATGACTAGTCCTTTGCAGATTAGTAAATTTCTAGCACGATTATATTTAAAGATTTTTTTTTCTCGTAGAGCATCCTAGCCCATAAGATACATTCTGACGAGTCAATATTAACACTAGAACAAATAAATATAATGTGAAAGTAGTGTTTGCTTCTTGCCTTCAAATATAGAAGAGTTTCTTTCTCAGACTTCAGAGTTCAAGAAAAAATAAAATTGAAATTTTCAAATGTAATCTTTATTACAAGGAAACAAAACAGTCTTTGATTGCTGAGAAATGCAATTAAAAATACTTTTAAACAGCTGAATTAAAGTGCCTTAAAACTATCTTTCTGATACTAAGAAATAAATCTGTACCTCCAATTCAGTGGTTTGAAATGTAGCAAATAGGATTCTCTGGGTTGATGATCAGTAGAGAGTCACAGTGATACAAGTGAACAACCTGTGAAGGTCTTCCAGACACACAAATATCAGGAACCTGGCTTTGTTTTTGCCTTATGGCATCCCTAGAGATTGAGACCTTCCTCAAATAACATAATTCAAAGACTGCTACGATTCCTCTTCTTATGAGAGTAGATACTTTTGTGTGTGTGTGCGTGTGCGTGTGTGTGTATCAGTTTGATACTTGGTTTTAACAGAATTATCAAAGATACTTGTAAGTAAATATTTAATTGTGGACAGTTTAACTTCCATAGACTAGTCCTGGGCATGTTCAGAAGTGAAGGCCGTTAAAAAAAGATACACACAAACTGTTAAGTTGTTTCAATGTAATCTAAACAGGATAGTGATTTTCTAAATTTTGCTTCATGTTGGTAACATATATATTCCCCTGCATTTCAGTCTAGCAACTCAACTGAATTTAGAATGATGTTGCAATTATCAAGCTAAAATCTACAGTCACTACTCATGACAAAAATCATATTACTTTTAACAACTGTTTTTCTTAAGCCCATCAAAAATACCAAATACTAGATTTAAAAGGTCTCAAAAGGAAATAGTTCCTTTATAATTTTTTAAACCATTTCTAACCAGCACAGTTCATTGCAAATCTATCACATGTAACATATTGAATTAATTTTATATTTAAAATACAAGGAATCAAAAGAAAGGTTAAGGAAATCAAAAGGTAGGTTAAGTAAAATAAGATATTAGGTACCTCAGAAAGTATTTGAAGATGGACTAAATTTTTTATTAAAAATCTTTATTATCAGACATAGACAGGATGTTCATCTAAATGTGTGTTCACGCTTACAAGATCACATTAATGCTGAAAGAAAGGTGTTATTTGGAGTCTGATGAACACTGTGAAGTGGGGGTATTTCCAAGTTTTGCTGTCATCGCGGTATAAACTTGGAACACAAACTGCCAGAATTGTGTCATTTTGAACCATGAACTGCCTCTTTTTCGTGTTTTTCTTCTCTCCGTCTCCTTCCTAGTCTATCTGCAATGTCCTAGACATTTGCTTTCCTCTTGTCTGCCCAAAGCTTGACTTGCAATGGATATGCATAGAACATTAGAAATTAGAAATATAATTTTTGTAACCTTGCTTTAAATATAATCAGTCACTGAAGAATTAGCAAAAGATATAGTATAATCAGAAAGTAGCTACATATAAAAAGAGGTGAACAATATATGTAGGTATTCTTTAGCTCAGCCAAGAAGTAAGCGTTTGAGATTTTAAGACTGGCAAAATTCTTCATGGTTTGCAAGAGGCCATGTTGATAAAGGTACTGGGTTTGTGTGGCAAGGTTTTGGCAGTGGAGGTGCTACAGGACTGGATTCTGTGAGAAGCTGTTAGAAGCTTCCCCCATGTCTGATAGAGCCAATGCCAGCCAGATCCAAGACGGACCCACCACCACCCAAGGCCGAGGCCATCAGTGAAGGTGGCAGTGTCTCTGTGATAATGTATTAAAGAAGGGGAAGAAAAACCTGCTGCAGAGCAGCAGTTAGAAGAGAGGAGTAAGAACATGTGAAAGAAACAACTCCACAGACACCAAGGTCAGTGAAGAAGAAGGGGGAGGAGGTGCTTGAGGTGCCGGAGCACCACCCTGCAGCCTGTGGTAAAGACCATGGTGAGGCATGTTGTCCTCCTGCAGCTCATGGAGGTTCATGGTGGAGCAGATATCCACCTGCAGCCCATGAAGGACCCCATGCCAGAGCAGGTGGGTACTCCCGAAGGAGGCTGGGACCCATGGAGAGCCTGTGCTGGAACAGGCTCCTGGCAGGACTTGTGACCCCATGGGGGACCCACGCTGAAGCAGTCCATTCCTGAAGGACTGCAGCCCATAGGAAGGACCCACAATGGAGAAGTTGGCGGAGGACTGACTCCTGTAGGAGGGACCCCATGCTGGAGCGACAGCAAAGTGTGAGAAGGAAGGAGAGGCAAAGACAATGTATGATGAACTGACCACAACCTCCATCCCCCATTCCCCTGTGCTTCTCAGGGCAAGGAAATAGAGAAAACTGGGAGTAAAGTTGAGCCTGGGAGGAAGGGAGAGGCGAGGGAAGGTGTTTTAAGATTTTATTTTTATTTCTTATTATCCTACTCTGATATGATTGGTCATAAATTAAATTAATTTTCTGAAGTCAAATCCATTTTGCCCATGCCAGTAATTGGTGAGTGATCTCCCTCTGTCCTTATCTCCACCCATCTCAACCCATGAGCCTTTCATTGTATTTTTTTCCCCCTGTCCAGCTGAAGAGGGGGAGTGATAGAGTGGCTTGGTAGGCACCTGGCATCTACCCAAGGCCAAGCCATGACAATAACAATGGCCATTATTAGTCTTATATTATATAAATCTGTAACTAGTGGTTGAAATGTCTTAATATGTGTTGACATACCACACTGTTATTGAATATCAAGTAGAGACATTACCAGTCATGTCAGAGTAATATAACTGGCTTTTACAGAAATTGTATTCCTTTTGCATGTAGAACCACTTTCACCAGGTAGCAAAAGCAGTCTAGATTAGATTAGTGAGTTTTGTGGGTATTTTTGTCTGTTTGCCTGTTTTAAAGGCCAATCTTGTATTATTATTTTATATTTTTAATTGGTGCTCATATTCATAGCTGTTCGTTCTCTAGATCAGTTATTTTGACTATTTTTTATTTTACTATTAACTGTTGTTTCTTAACCTGTTTTTCTTTCCTGTGTTTCAGGAGTTGGGTCCTGGTTCCTCACTTTCTGGGATGAATTAGTTATTTTTGTTTGCTTCTAATGTGAATGTGATTGTACTTATGGATTGTGCATGGTTTTGGGGTTTTTTTTGTGTTTTTTTTTTTTCTCAGCCATGTATGTCTTTAATCTGATACTTCTTCATCTTCTTCAATACATCGGTTAGTAGCTGAGAACTAGAGTTCTCCAGAGTGGAATTAATAGTATGTGTTTTTCCCTCTGCTGGCCATAGAGAGGGACTAGATGACTAGACAGCTGTGTATTAGAACTCTAGAATTAAGAAACATGAATCTGTGGTCTCATCTACAGTAGTATTAAAAAACATTTCTCTTGTAGTTTGAGAGAGACAGGCACATGCACATGTCTATCCCAAATGCTTCAGGGTGAAACGAATCATCCTTTGGGAAATATATTTATTTTTCACTTTTTTTCTTTACACATACGTGTCTAAAAGCAGCTGTGTTTTGCTGTTTGCTTGACTTATTTGCTTTTCAGTATATTTCTTTTTCTTTCAGTTATTGAATTGTCATATTTAATTTGCTGTTTTTTTGAGAATGATCCTATGTAAACCTTGAATTAACATAGATATTTTAGTAGTTTAATTGAGATGGCTGTTCTTTCTGTTTGTATTTTAATGTATTTCTTCCTTTTAACCACAGAACTATGTTTATTAGAGTTAATATTGTTTTGGGTGTACCACGGCATTTTATTTTCTAGGAAACTTGCTAGTTTGACTTTCTTCTCTTAAGAACAGTTTGTTATAGGAAATTGATATTTACTTTCTGGGCATGAATCCACCAGTAAATTTAATTACCCACAAGTCCAGTTGAAAATTGAAAGGGGGAATAATTTAAGGAAGGGAGTTTGAAAAGTGGGGACTTCTATCTTCTTAAAATTAATTCAAAAGTCTGTGTTACAAACATAAACAATAATGATGGCAAAGAAAGCTGAGATTGAGCAGATTACAGTGATTTTCATTAATTTATCATTAGTTCTAAGATTTCAAATTAAAATTAAATTCTTTAAATGTTACTGTAGTTTCCTGTCAAAATAACAATGTGTGGACACACTCAAAATATTTGAAAACACTTTGAAGCCAAGTGATCATCGATCAATTGTAAACCTAAGGAATTACGGGGTTTCGTTCTATGTTGTAATAATATTCTCATATAATTCAAGAACAAGCTTATTCTTTGTAGCAGATGCGATTCCCTGCTAGTGCGAGAAAACTCAATTGGGTAAAGGCATATTCTAGAGACATGCAGATGGATTTTTGGATGGGTAACACACTCATTACATCCTACCCACCCCTAAAATAGTAGATTCTTATTATCAAAACAAGACTCAGGAGATGATATCCAGCTCTCTAGTAATAAGTAGATTCTTGGTTTTGTGCAATTCTAAATGAACTCATAAGGTTAGCGAGTTCTAAGAAAGCTCATAATTTTTACTTTCATCCTCACATTTTATCAGTTTCTCCTTCTGCGTAATGAAAAGATGTTGTAAGTATGCCCTTGTCTGCCAAGTTAATGGAATAAAACATGTTCTCAGTGAGACTTCAACTGCATTGTCTATCAAATTACCTAGAAGCAGTCATTACACTCTTCATCACATAATAGGAATGATTCTTTCTTAAACCAAATAAACAATGAAATATAATTTAGATATAAAGGGTACACAGATGAATAAACAAATAATATAGAAGATATATGGCCTCTAAAAAAAAAAAAAAGAAAAAAATGTCTGATTGGAAGGAATGATTATTTCTTGTGAAAAGATCTGTAAATCCTTACAGATCTTTCATTCATACTTTCTCATGAGTCAATGTCTCAATTCTGCTGTTGTAGCTAAAAATGTGTTAAACTTTGTTAAGCTCTGACTTATTTTTTCTACTACACATCTGTCATGTAATACTCTTTTCCTCCTGCTATCTAAATAGACTTGAAAGACTCTGAAACAGTCTCCCCCAGAAGACTCTATTACTGCCAATTTTCTTTTCTGTTATTTTTTTATTCATTTATTATGTTGGTAGATAAATTGTTTTAAAGTGTTTGTTTGTTTTCCTCCAGAAGTTTCTTAAATATCATGTCAAAGCTTTGCTGCAGACAGCCGACTTGAAAAACACTTTTAAATTTTTATTTAGTTATATTTTCCAGCTGTGGATGCCACATCTCAGTTCCTACCAGAAAATGCATTTCTGACTATCTATACACTTAGCTAAAATGACTAAAATTCATAGAATAGAATCATAGAATTGTCTAGGTTGGAAGGGACTTTTAAGATCATCAGGTCCAATCATCAACCTAACACTACCAAAACCACCTGTCTCTAAGCACCACCTCTACCCACCTTCTAAATACCTCCAGGGATGGCGGCTCCACCACTTCCCTGGGCAGCCTGTTCCAGTGCTTGACAACCCTTTTGGTGAAGAAATTTTTCCTAATATCCAGTCTAAACCTACCCTGGTGTAACTTGAGGCCATTTTTTCTTGTTCTGTCACTTGTTACTAGCGAAAGAGGTCGACCCCCCCCTCTCTACAACTTCCTTTCAGGTAGATGTAGGGAGCAATAAGGTCTCCCTTCAGCCTCCTTTTTTTCCAGGCTAAACAACTCCACTTCCCTCAGCCACTCCTCACAAGACTTGTCCTCCAGACCCCTCACCAGCTTCGTTGCCCTTCTCTGGACATGCTCCAACACCTCAATGTCCTTCTTGTAGTGAGGATCCCAAAACTGAACACAGTACTCGAGATGGGGCCTCACCAGTGTTGAGTACAGGGGGACAATCACTTCCCTAGTCCTGCTGGCCACACTATTCCT
The DNA here is from genome assembly GCA_008711295.1 of Anarhynchus alexandrinus. NCBI lineage: Eukaryota > Metazoa > Chordata > Aves > Charadriiformes > Charadriidae > Anarhynchus > Anarhynchus alexandrinus. The sequence goes on from VUYV01000311.1 coordinate 19,512, forward strand.
GAGACAGGCCAGGATGCTAGGGCACATTGCTGGCTCATGGTCATCCTGTTGGCCACCAGAACTCCCAGGTCCCTTTCCACAGAGGTGCTTTCCAGCAGGTCAGCCCCAAACCTGTACTGATTCATGAGATTATTCCTCCCCAGATGCAGTACCCTACACTTGTTCTTGTTGAATTTCATAAGGTTTCTCTGTATCCAGCTCTCCAGCCTGTCCAGGTCACGCTGAATGGCAGCACAACCTTCCGGTGTGTCAGCCACCCCTCCCAGTTTTGTGTCATCAGCAAACTTGCCGATGGTACACTCTATCCCTTCATCCAGGTCATTGATGAATATATTGAACAGGACTGGACCCAGTACCGACCCCTGGGGAACACCACTTGTTGCAGACCTCCAACTGGACTCTGCACCACTAACCACAACCCTCTGAGCTCTATCTGCCAGCCACTGTTCAATCCACCGCAATGTCCATTCATCTAACCCACACTACCTGAGCTTGCCTGTGAGGATGATGTGGGAGATGGTGTCAAAAGCCTTGCTGAAGTCAAGATAGATGATATCCACTGCCTTTCCCTCATCCACCCATCCAGTCATGCTATCGTAGAAGGCTATCAGATTAGTCAGACATGACTTCCCCTTGGTGAATCCATGTTGACTATTGATAACCTTCTTTTCCTCCAGGCACTTGGAGATGATGCCCAGAATGAGCTGTTCCATCATCTTTCCAGAGATGGAGGGGAGACTGACAAGCCTGTAGTTTCCCGGGTCATCCTTCTTGCCCTTTTTGAAGACTGGAGTGACATTGGCTTTCCTCCAGTCCTCAGGCACCTCACCTGTTCTCCAGGACCTTTCAAAGATGATGGAGAGTAGCCCAGCAATGACTTCCACCAGGTGTCTCATCACTCACAGGTGCATCCCATCAGGCCCCATGGACTTGTGGATATCCAGTTTACTTACTTGATCTCTAACTTGTTCTTCTTCAGCCAAGGGAAAGTTTTGCTTCCTCCAGACTTTCTCTGTTACCTGCAAATTCTGGGACTCCCGAGGGCTGGTCTGAGCAGTAAAGACTAAAGCAAAGAAGGTATTCAGGAACTCCACTTTCTCTGAATCATCTGTCACCACGACGCTTGTCTCGTTCAAAAGTGGGCCCACATTTTCCCTAGTTTTCCTTTTGCCTCTAATGTACTTGAAGAAACGCCTTCCTGTTGACCTTGACATCCCTTACCAGATTTCATTTTGAGGTGGCCTTGGCTTTCCTCGTTTCATCCCTGTATACTCTGACAGTATTCTTGTACTCTTCCCAAGCTGTCAGTCCCTTCTTCCACATACTGTAAACTTCCTTCTTTCACTTGAGCTTTTTCAGAAGCTCCCGGCTCAGCCATGCAGGTCTCCTGCTTCCCTTGTCTGATTTCTTGCTCTTAGGGATGCACCACTCCTGAGCTTGGAGGAAGCGATACTTAAATATCAACCAGCTCTCTTGAGCTCCCCATACCTTCTAGAGCCCTGACCCATGGGATTTCTCCAAGCAGTTTCTTGACTAGATCAAAGTTAGCCCTCCTCAAGTTCAAGGCTGCAATTCTACTTGTTGTTTTCTGCATACTGCACTTAATCCTGAACTCTGTCTTCTCATGATCACTACAGCCAAGTCTGCCCCCAACCTTAATGTCCTCCATGGGTCCCTCTTTCTTTGTCAGCACGAGGTCCAGTAGTACACCTCTCTTTGTTGGTTCCTCCATCACCTGAGTCAAAAAGTTATCATCAATGCACTGGAGGAACCTCCTGGACTGTACATGCCCAGCTGTGTGGCCTTCCCAGCGGATATCAGGGTAGTTGAAGGTACCTATGAGAACCAAGGCCTGTGATTGTGAGGCGATTCTCAGCTGTCTGTAGAAGGTCTCATCAACTTTCCCATCCTGATTAGGTGGCCTGTAATAGAAACCCACAACAGTGTCTCTCATATTAGCCTTCCCTTTGATCCTTACTTACAAGCTCTAACTCGCTCTTCATCTGCTCCCAGGGACAGCTTGATACATTCCAGTTGCTCTCTCACATAAACAGCAACTCCACCACCTTGCCTTGCTGGCCCATCTTTCCTAAAAGTTATTTGGATTTGTTGTTGGTTTTAGAAGTAAAAGCTGAGGAAATGTTAAATNATTCATCGCCTCCCACATGGAACAGGAGCAGTGGGTAGTAGTCCGAGGGTTTTATATATTTATATGTATTTTATTTATAAAATTACAACAAAAGCATAAGCTGAAACTTAGCTTCAGCTTCTGCTAAATTTTCTTTTGCTTGTTTATTGAAAAGAAATAAGTACTATCCTCTTGAAATGTCTTCCTTAAAACGTATGAAATTATGTTTCTCTGCTATACTACAGATTTTGAGTTCCTTGGTTCTTTCCTTATAAGGCATATTTTCTTACTTATACATCTTTCTGAACGCTTCCAAATTTTTTATAATTCAAGTTTACGATAGGTTTGTTTTGTTTTTTAAATTTGGGAAGAATTACCTTTTGGGAGTTCTCTCGTTTTGTGATTCTTTGCTCATAACCCTCTTCTTTATGATTTTTACCTTGCAACATGAAATACTATCCTTCCTCTTCTAGAAAAAATAAAAAAGCCTGTCACACTATAACAGTTCAGTCTGCAGTTTTAGCATTGCCAGCACCAAGAAAATGGAATGTACCCCTTTCTCATGCTACCATCAATTAATATGGAGTGATATAGATACATAACCTATTATAAAATGGTGAATTACTTTCTCTTCTCTGCTTGGTAATAATTAACCCATTATGACAGATATTTATATGCCTTGTTCTTCCAGGAATCACCAAAAAATTCAATAACTTCCCAAAAGCAGTTGTGAGAATATCTAAATTTAATTGATTTTACTAAAATTGCTGGCAGTTATTTCTTGTCCTATCATTTATGGATGAAGAGAAAAAATCATTTCTCTAATCTTTATCTCAATCTACCACATCTTCAAAAAGTGACCAGTCTGCCCATGATCTCATTCTTCACTTTTGGAATCTAAACAAAACCAATTATTTCAAAATTTCCTGCTAGATCAAAATGCAATGTTCTTCCTCCCACCCCCCCCCCCCCCNAAATTCCTGCTGAGGCTTTACACTCTTGGAGAAATGTTACCTTCTATGTCTAAAGCCTATGAAAGCCTAGCGTAGAGGTGTCTTTGTCTATAGAAATGTTGTATTGAAACTCACATTCAATATTTGTTCTGTTAAGTTTTTTCTGCAATATCTAGCCAATTGCTTTGGATTTTGCATTTCAACTTTTCCTTTTTTTTTTTTTTTTTTTTTTTTTTTCTTTTTTTTTTTTTTTTTTTTTTTTTGTTTTTTTTTTTTTTTTTTTTTTTTTTTTTTTTTTTTTTTTTAAGTCTCTACTTGAGATTTCTGTGGTTTGAGTTTTGTTTGGTTTTTGTTTATTTTTTATAATTTCATAATTTCTCCATTTTCTGTTAATGATTCAGGCCCTACTTTGATAAGTTTCTGAATTCCTGAAGGGATTTCACCAGCTCCCTCTGGTCTGTTTTAACTAACCACTTTCAAACACTATTAACATACATTGGCCTGAACTTCTCTTTCATTTTTTTAAATCAGTTTTGCTTGCCATAATTAAACTGTGTTGTGAAGACTGAAGACATGACAACATGTAAAACTTCCATATTCTTTATGTTGTCATTTTCTTTGGTACTGTTTACTGACTGTATGATGGTGCACTCTCTCTCTCTCTCTGTATTTGTTGGTGTCTTTTCATGTCTATTGTATTTCTGTATTTCCAAACAGCAACTAAAAGATGTATTTCCATATCAGATTGTTTTTTCCATATTCATTGTACTGTCAAAACAATTTTAGATGTTTCATCACATTCACACTTGCAGACTAATATCCATAATAAAAGTATCTATGATTTGGAAGTTCAGAAGAAATTTTTGTACCATTTTTTTTCTGTTAAGATTTCTTTTGCATGATTTTTTTTATTATTTTATTTCCTGGTGGTGATATATCAGTCACTGTATTTGTTTCTTGTATATTATTCTTGACTTAATCACTATAAGAAATCATTACAACTAAAATCTGTCATTTGGATTAAAAGGGATAAATAAAATGACATTGTATTATATCAGACTACAAAAACCAACAATCAATGATTTAATATGTTAAATTCTAAAAACATATATCATGTCCCCAAATAATATTTTTTTTTTAACCTACTCATTTAGAGCCACTAAATATTTGGTATCTGTAATGATTACTCTCTCCTAGTCTGGGTTTTGAAACAGTGGCCCATTAGATAAAAAGTCAGTATCCCCTTAGCAGGTCTTTAAGGTATATTTTGCCTCCTTCTGCAGAGTTTATTCACTGTTATTCTTCATTTTTTATTGTATTTGTAGCTGTGTAATCAAATTTATCTGCATGACATAAAACCATATTGTGCCATTCATTTTTAAGCAGTATTCCCCATTGATTCCACTGAGGAATGCTGCTTAAAAATGGATGGTGCAATATGGCACTTAAATTTGCAATTATAATTAAATTCTGTTAGATCTTCTCTGTAGGAGCTAGGAAGTAGGTAATCTGAAAGCAGTTGTAGGAATTAACATCTTCAAGCTGCAGAAAAAATACTTGGTAGCAAAAATATTCATTTCTTCAAAAGACGAGATTTGAAATCAATCCTCATACTTAAGTAGTCCATTCTTCATAGCTCTTTTACAGAAGTTTTTCCCTGTGGGTTCTTTCTTCTGGTTGAACTGCAAAGGCATGATGGAAAACATATGAGCAATAAGCACATGGCAGGGGCTTTTAACCCTGTAATGCTTTTCTGGAGCTATAGAAAATTTTGCTTTATAGCAGTAGTTCGGTGTAGATTACAGGGATCTGTGGTTCTGCTGTGTGACTTTGCCTCTCTGCGGTGATCGTCTACATTTTTTTTTACAACTAGTGTATGCTGAAATGTGAGAAAAGGTGTCACTGTTGATGGTAATGGATTTTATATTATATTCTCTTATTTACTAGTGCATTGTCATAAAAAGGTAGAATTTAGTTTTGACAAAGGTGCCTGAATACTAATGATCAAGATGACTAATCTTCTAGATAAAAAAGCTTACAGATTTAAGATACAGAGTGGGTGATACTTGGTTGTTGTTATGATAGGGCTTTTTCACAGGCTGCATGGAGTGCTATTTAACAAGACAAGATACCATTACAGTAAATTCAGCACACACAGAAAAGGAACTTTTTGCCATTAATGCCTAATAATGTTTCAAGAAAACAGTGAGCAATGCATCAACACACTGATTCTTATCACATTCTTACCACAATCAAGTGCCTTTCTCTCTTATTACTGTTCCATTGCTGATCCTGCAAAGCAGGACAAAGACAGCATACTGAGTAGTATTTTTATATGTCAGAGAATAAACTAAAGCAGAAATAAATACAAAAAGTGATGCAGTATTCCAGAGTCTAAGCAAACATTAAAAAATACTAGAATACTACTGGAGAATTACATTAGACAATATCATTTGCCTTTTGAACTTTTCTTTTTCTTTGTTGGTTAGTCGGTTTGTTTTATTCTGCAGGATTTTTTTTCATTCCTACGGAAATGATGCTTAGCATTTTTTGGGTTTTTTTTGTGTTAAAAGCAGTTTATATTTCTAGGTGTGATAAGTCTGTTAGAAATTTTACTGTAGGTAGATCTTTCAATGCACAGCATAATAATTAGACATGTTGATTTTCACAACCTTTCAGTTTTTGACTTTTTAGTTATTAGTAAATGCAATAAATCACTACACTGTAAAACTGAGGCAAAGACAATGAGAACTACATAGCTGAAATAAGCATAAATGAAAGTCAATGGGTAGCCTTGTGGTAGTGGAATTATTACATCTAACCAAACAACTCGATACTAGATATTTTCCAGAGGCAGAAATGTGTTTTATTTTTGTTTCAAATTAATGTTTTTAATTCACTGTAGCTATGGTTTCATGACCCTGCATCCATCTGTATTTCTGAATAGTAATGTTTAGTGATGGTCAGGGTAGAATCTCCTCTTCCTGAAACTCCTAGCATTTTAAAGTAAGCATTTCCCAAAAGGTAAGGAAGGGATTATAGCCAGTGAGCTCCATGGGTTTACAAAAATATCAAATAACCCTCTTCTTTCAGAAAGGTCATGGAGGACAGTCTTGCTGCTATAAGAAATAAATGATTTACCACCTAATGATTTATGAAGTTAAACATTTTCTCAGGTTGCAAAGGTCAACTGTGTGCTTACATCTTGCTTCAACTTTATATTATTTGTTTCTGAGACACAGGAATGTGAATTCTTGTGAGGATAAAGAGTCCTTAAAGCAGCAGTTGGAAAACAATGGGAGAGACGATAAGGGAAAAGGTAAAATCAGAAAGGGCAGAGTGAAAAAGTCCAGAATGACAACACCAAGTGAAGGAAATTACTATGAAATACTCAATGCAAGCATTTTGTTGTTGCTGCAAATTATACTTCACATATGTCAGAGTGACAAAGAGTTCAACTCTAAGTCCAGTCTGTACTGAGCATGTTGTAATGTAGGCTGCAGGCAGCTCTGTTGAGAGACATTGCACCTAAAAGATCCCTGCTGGAAATCCTGCTTCCAGCCTTGTATTGTGCCCCTTGCCCTCTTATGTGACCAGATATGTACCCACTATATAACCAGTGCAGATGTATGTTGCTTTCATAGGATTCAAAATGTGTTTAATCACTTTTAGAAATCTATGTGCATTTGTCAATGAAATTATTTTGTGTGATTATTTTTATACCAGCTGTGATAATACTACCTTTAAAATATTGTGAAATATTTTGGCTAGATGTATACATAGTTAAATAATAATTTTACCTCAGAGAATAAAGAACACTTTGAAAGTGTACTAGCTTTCTCAAATTCTTGTTAATGACATAAACATAACTGGTTTCTCTATTTTCCTAGCTTTGGAAAAACATCCTGGTGACAGGACATTAACTCAAAAGTCATTGTTGATTTTAGACACACAACTATTAATATAATTAATTTGTAGTGTAAGACATTGCACTTAAGTAAATAAAAACTCATAAAACTTGCAGTAAATTTAATTTTTATTTGTTTGAAAAATTAGGCGTGTTAAGTTAAATGAATTTATGGAAAACTGTAGTTTATTTAAAAGTTTATTTTAAAAGAAAATTTTTATTTTGTTCTGTTTGAAGCATACTAGTGGTTTTGTAAAATCACAAATACCTTGCTTAACTGCAGAACTTAGGAAAAAAAAAAGAATAGGGGTATACAAAATCTGGACTTTATAAGTAATGGTCTACTCAGTACTAAATGCATAGGTATTAATTTTAAGTATTGCTATTCTGTGCCATTACTTCAAGTTTTATTAAAAAATAAGGGTGAAGTTCTGTCCCTATTTGTGTCAATGGCATTGACTTTAGTGGAATCATAATTTTACCCTGAATTTGCACATTATTATACATCTGCTGCTTAGGGAAATGTAATAATGATACGAGTGCTGGAGTGGGACAGTATTGTTGGTCTGTTGCAGTAACTTATTTATTCAACTTGCAAACAGTAAAGAAGGAAACGGGGTTAGGGAGAAGTAACAAGCTTTTTGGCAATTGTTCTAGTATTAGTGGTTTTGTTGCTTGCATTCTTCCATATTCTTTCCTGTTTCATCCAAAGTCTGTAATAGAAAATCTTGAGTACTTACAAGCTGGTAAGCAGATCTGTTTTAATGAAAAATATTTACCACATTTAGCTAGTGAAGAGTTTGTTGTTTGTGTTTTTCAAATGACTCAAGGCAAATAAGTCCCTGGATGTGAGGCTCAGCCAAGACTCTATTGCATCTTGGCAAAAAGTACCGGTAATTCGATTATCCAAATATGCTTTCACAAGAAAGCATGAATTTCTTATATTTCACATGATGGTGGATTGAGGGAAGACATTGAGATTATTCTTTTAGCCATAGAGAACAATATTCTGTATACGTATGGTAGTCTTAGTGCTTACTCCATATCCCAGAACGGGTGCCTACCAGCCAAGCTGTGCTGAGCATCGCCAAGACTATGTCCTGTTCAGGGTCCTGACTGATTTGCTAATCTCTAATATATGTGCCATATCTACCACATGCATACACACATGCACAAACAAAAGTCAAGATCTTTCTGTTGACCTGTTTCAAATACCATGACTTTCACGCTAGCCCCTTAAATCATTTACAAATTGTATATGCAGACTGGAGCTATAGGTACCATCTGCTCCCATTTCAGGTACAGAGTTTGTCAAACTCTGCGGCTACACCATACTGAAAGGAATTCGTGTTAATGTAAATTACAGAAATCCATGCACAAAGTAACAGGACCTTAAGTTGCCGGTATTAAAAGATGTGTTCTTTTCATGGTATACTCTACCATATATTTTCTGTGAATTAACTAAAAGTAGTTTTAAAACACATGATCTGTAGCTACACTAACACAAAGCTTCTACTTAGTATGACAAATAATGAGATAAAATCTTCTGAAATAATATCAAGAAAACAATTCTTTTTCTTATTTAATATAATTCAGGAGATATTAATGTTTTGAGAGCATACCACAAAACCCAGTGTTTTTTGTGTTTAGCAAATGAAATATTGAGTAGTACTTATTTTAGGAAGTCACATCTTAAAAGAGAAAAAAAAATCTATTAAGTAAATATGTTAACATTAAAATAATTAAAAAATGTTTTATAGTCCGAAGTGTTTAGAACAAATATTCTAAACAGATGCCATAATCTTGACAATAGATTAAACTAATAAATTGCAAAATGTGTATGAGTAGCAAGTAATAGACATAAAACAATAATGCACCTGAACATCTGATGAAGAGAAAAAATAAAAAGCACTGTTTCTTGCTTGACGGTTTGGAATAATGCCAAATGCTAACTTCTATTGTTAACCTTAGAAATATACATTGTTGTAGTAAATAGCATTGTTATTTATCTGCCACTTTATCCAGTATTATAGCTATTAATGGTAGAATAAACATGATGTTTATGTGATAAAGAAATGGGTTTTCTCACAACTTTATATATATAATCTTATAAGTAATTGAGATACAAATAAGTGGTACATTATGTTCAGTCAAGGAATTTTGACTTCCTTATTTGAGTAGTTCTGAGCATTATTTTGAATTATGAGTCTATTGGCATGAATAAGAATTTACTAGTGTGTGGAAGGTCTGCATAATATATGCCTTTACTAGAATATAAAGCATCATACGAATGAATAATAGTTTTGTATGCTGTGAGTAATAGCATACTGCGTATAAAGCACATCATTATTTTATTAAGATGGTTGATAAATGGTAAAGAAAAACAATAATTGATCTGGAAAAATGTAGAGTGCCATCAATTCTCTTTTGATGTATGAGAAAGTTGCGCATAATCAGTACTTTACAGGTTATACAAATTTAATCCTGTGTAGAAATGTAATAAAATTTCCTGTAATAGTATATACCAACAAACAACAAATCACTTTAAACTGATTTTTTTTCTGGTATTATTCAAAACCGATTATCTTCACTTTGTAGCACCCTGTGGAAGCCGGTCAACAGGCTCTGAGGGCACTGTGTTATCACCAAACTACCCCAAGAATTATAGTGTTGGTCACAACTGTGTTTACTCTATCACTGTTCCTAAGGAATTTGGTAAGTAGATCTGGTCTCATTTGTATCTTTTTGTTGCTTGGATACTTTCAACAATCCTGGATGATTTGTATGGTTACTTTTATATTAATGTGAAAATGCTGTTTTAAACTGATATTTCTGTTTATACTTTTTATTATTTTTATTGTGCACGGTTTTCTCAAAATACTTATATTTGCCATTATATTTTGAAACTACTGTTGTTCATTTATTTTTGTCTTACTGTCACAACTGACATGTAACTTAGAATATTGCTGTGATTATAACCAAATATCTTAGTGGTGCTAGTTAAGGTTTCTTTTCATCCAAGATCATGTACCAGGGCTCTAGAAAGTGTAACGTAGCTCCAGTAAGCCCGCATAAGCAGGGAAAGCAATGTTTGTCTTAAATGTATGGTAATATTGCTAACATAATATTTTGCTTCTCTGCATCATGAAGCAATGGCATAGACTTTCCTGAGGAATGAAATCAGAGCAGCATACATCTGTCTGTGTTTTGTAGATTCGTAAATCTTCCATCAAAACTTCACTCCCATCCTAACATTTTTTTCTGATAACTAGATGAGTCTTTTAAAGATGTCTTCTGTCCCACGCAAAGACAAGGCTTTTACGGCGCTGTTTTATCTCTCCAGATTTATGAATTATTTTATCCCACTTCATTATTAAACAATGCCTATGATGACAGCAGATAGTTTGTCATTCACTTTGACTCCTCAGTAAGCAGTATGCCACATACTGAATATCATTTGCTCTTTAAATATCTGTGCTTCAGATTTATGCTTGGATAAGTAGGACTTTATTCTGACCTGTTGCTCACATTTCAGTTTGTCAAATAACAGGTGCCTGGGGATAGGGATGAGTAATTATTAATCTTCCTTCATGTTTATTCTGCAAACATTTTATCCAAATTAAAGAAAATACTTGAACTGCTGTGTATCCATCTGCCATACTCATGATGACTGAACTCCCTTAATATCCAATTAATTTGTTCTTATGTATAGCATAGATGAACAGAGACTACTACAAAATAAAAAGTCTTTTAAAAGTATTGTCTCCTAAGCCATGGAAGTCTCTACTCATTCCTCTAGAATATTCAGAAAAAAAAATAAACACATTTGCACAGTTCTTGATTTATTTCTAGCTGTTTCAAACATGTTTTTGACCTATGTTTTAGACAAACTGGAAAGAGTATGTCTTCCCATTTCCATCAAATCTGATATGTCTTAGTTTATGATATAGATGTCAACACGTAAAGAGTTAAAATTAGCACAATAAAGGATTTAAAATGTTAGTGCTCTGCAATTCGTATCTTTGACATTATGAATGGAAATGTAATTTTGTGGTTTCTGGAAATAAAGAGAGAATTCCCAAAACAAGACATGAAAATAGGGGAAAATCCCACTTTTCTGCATAGTTACTTGGAATAATTTGACAAATACTCATTTTCTTTATACAGTAAGTGTGACAGGAAGAGCATTAAGGAATTCTGTTTTACCCATTCATAGTGCAAATGCTGATACGAAGAAGGAAAATCACAGTTTAGATATGATTAACCCTGCGATACAAGAACTCAGTGATGTATTGGGGCTATGATTATGATAGAGTATCTGTCATTTCGCTTGAACTCTTTGGTTGTCCTACCTCTGGATAGACCTTCATCTGTTTAAACCACATATTTTGACAATTACTCCGGGTACCTGTATACTTCCACATATCATGGAAGTAGTTAATTCACTTTCGTGAACACAGAAAACGTGAATGCTTCTGTGTTGAAAGAGAAAGGTAAAAAACATAACTGGCAGTAGCCATTCAAAAATGAGGATGACACGACACATCGAATAGGCCAAAACAAGTATTCCCATTTTAGATGCCTTTATTCAATGATATTCCTATGTAATAGAGAACAGAATTCCTTCTACCCAAAAGCTCTAGTTTTAAAATATGAATTTTTGTTTGAATTACACAATGGTGTGGTTTTTTTAGAGTTGTTAATATGGTTTTTTTTCTGACCCATTCTCTTTCTCTGATCTATCGTTACTGAAATTACTCTGCTAACAACCATTGAGAAAGTCAAAGTAATTTTGACATTTGATTTAACCCAAGTTTTCTAGGCTCAAGATGATTACTTGTCTCAGTCTGAATTTTTTAAACATTTGTGTAATGAATGTATTTTGTCTAACAGCTTTCAACTCTATCTCATCACAGTATATTCAATTACAGTTTCAGAGAAGGATAGGCATAAATTTTTTATGCTGAGCTCTTTAAGATCAGTTTTAGGAAATTATTACCTGTAACTATTATTTTGGGTCCTGATAAAAGACATTGCATTAAAAAAAGAGTCTTCACTTGCAGTGGTTGATATGGATTGATGATCCCAAATGGCAAGATGGTCCCAAAAAAATGCTGACCTTTGTGGATGAAGACACCAGATTTCACCTTGAATTCACTTGCTAATGTGCATCATGACATGTACACAACAAAGAGCTGAAACAAGCTTTTTGGAGAATGAAGGGGTACTCCAGCAAAGTCATTGCATAAGATTATTTAAAGTAGTTTTCCTAAAGGAAACAGCAAAAAAACTTCTTCCATAATCTTCTCTAGGCTCCAATTTTCAATGTGAAATACAACATTCAAATATTTGCTGAATGGATCCTCTTCAGGAATTATTTTGGCATCCAATACAGTATATGAGATCTTATAATAGAGCACAGTTTTTTAAAAAAGCTAAAACCAGGTCAATATAGGAAAAAAACCCAAATAATGGATGAGCATATTCAGTGTCTAGAAGGGAACTCATTGGCCTGGAGTAGTTTTTGATGGAGTGAAAAGAAAAGCTATTTCATGTGCAGCTTTTCAGGTCCTCAAGTCCAAAATTCTGTGGAAAAGTCATTGCAGTGTGGACTTTTTTTCAATGTTTCATTATTCTGTCATGCAGAATCATAGTTGCAATATTTCATACCATGACAAGTTTAAGCTAGAAGATAAATGATTCACAAAAGCACACAGTATGCCACAGGCAAAATCTTCTGTTAACATAGAAGACTCATCTTCTTTGACACTCTCCCACTGATATTTCAAAAAGATGTAATCATCCTTAATTGTTCAACACTGAAATCCAGCACTGGTTACAATTAAAATCCAGATGTTTAAGATTTTATTTTGTTTTCCTGACGCACATGAATTATTTTTTATGCCCTGCTCTGCATAATGGTGTCATTGATACTTCTATTTAAATTAATATTTTTAACAGTAAAATAAATTCTATATCAACTTGACTCAGCAAATGTCTTTCCATTCTGTTAGAGCAAAAAGAAAGATTGAATATACACAGTAAGGCATGTAAGTGTGGTTTATGAGCTATGCTATCAGAAAATTAAGTATCGATTCTCAGTGGCCATCAAAAAACATGAAATTTAAATGAGAGGTCTTTTTTCCTACAATGAAGCTAAAAACCGTGTATATAATTGGGAAAATATCAAGTTTCCATGGAAACTGTACATTTGCTTTACATTTACAGCAAGATATAATATTAAAAAAATGATAAGCACTTTGTTGATAAGCATGACATTTTGGGACAAGATTTCTTAGAATTTTGACAATGAAGGTAGACCCATTTTGCTTACTACAAACAGGGAAGTTAAAATCCACTATCGTCTTCAGTTCCTGAAAAACTGGCTTGTATTCACAGACACCATTCTATCATATAGTTACAGCATTTTCAGCTTTTCCTTTTATCTTTTCTTAAATTTCGGTTATGAGATAGCCCTGAATTATTGTAAATAATCACCAGAGAGAAGAAATAAATAGAGCCAAACAGCAGGGGTTTGGTGGTATTACTATTACTACTATTATTATTACTTACATCCTTGAAAGAATAAGTTTTTGAAAATACTGGAAGGTGCATACACATACAACTTTTATTACTCTGCCAGTGAAGACACACATTGAGCAAACAATGTTGTCAATGTGTGTTTTCTGTTAGACAGCTCACTGAATTTAGAATTATTAGACAGCTTAAAAGCTGTGTCACACCAGAGTTTTTTCAGTACTGTTTGATTTGATTTCAAACTTAGTTTACATTTGGAAAGAAAAAAACACACACAGGGACATATCATAAGTAGCAGAATGTCCCAAATGATAACCTCGCATCAAGAGGGAATAAGAACCAAATGGTATTTATGATAATACTTAGCTGTGTTAAAGCAAAACATTTTCTTTTAGTAACTTGAATCCATCATCACTGTTGTGTACATCTTACTTTCATTTAAGAAATGTGGCAGGCATGTATGGACTGACATTTTTTAAATGTGGAGGATTGCCATAAATTAAAATGAATGGAAATTTCTGGTTGAATATCTAGCTTTAATATTTTCAACCACAAATTAGGAAATTACTGAATTAAGCAATACTTTGCTGAATGGGAGATAGAGATGATAGAGGATGATCTGAAATATCAAAAAAAGCTACTATGGGCAGGAATCTTATTCTGTTTCGTACCCTCTTTTTATACAAGTAACCACTTCAAAGTCAGTGGGATTTCATTGTCAATTACTTGTCAGCGAAATGGAGTGAAACTACAAAGACTGCTCCAAATACTTGTATGCCCAACTGTGTAAAGGCTCAAAACACTAATTTCAGGAGAAAGGGACGATGATCCAGGTTGTACCATGTATTTTATTAAAAGTTAGACAGCCCACCTTTCCCAAAAAGAGAATGACTTCAAACCCACATAACTTCCAAGAAAATTGACCATTTTTAATTTATACATTTTGAAAAATATTTAATTTTTCCATGTAGTCATAAACCTATACTTTTTAAGACAAAATATTCTACTTTTTGCATATACATTTACAAGAATTTGGCATAAAGACAGAAAAGCTGACTGTATCACAGGACACCAAATAAAAACTAAAAATATTTTTAAAAGATTAATCACTTAATCCAGAGATTTAATGAAATTCAGTATAGTTGAGCATGACAACTAGTTAGATTCGTAGTATGGTACTTCAGTTTTCTGATTTATTTTCTCGGTTTTCTGAGACCATATAATTGATATTCCATATCCATGGAATCCAGACCATGGAATACTGAGGATGTAAGTACAAATATTTATTAGTAACAATAGGAAGAAGTATTTGCTGTATGAGTAAAACCAATAGATGATAGAAATTTCATGCCCCTTTTCCTCTTTTCTTGGCATTCTTTCAGCTCTGTTGTCCTGTTGTCATTTCTCTTTCTAACACCATTCTGTTAATGCAAGATTTTCAAAGGACCTTCTACTATCATCCCAAAACATTAGAATGATGTTTAGTAAATTCTTCAAACTGAGCTTCAAGTGCTCATCATTAAAAAGTGTATGGAAGTCCTTTTCTGTAATTTTCTCCAGTAAGCTAAGTAATCTTCATTCAAAAGTACATAAACAACAGTATTATCTTTGATAGAATTTACAAACTCTGGCCAGAACTGAGATATCATTGTGCAAAAATTACGGGCAGACACAGAAGTAGTTCTCATCCCAGAGACAATAAGCTTAATTAAGGTAATATGCAATCAGACACACAATTGGAAAAGTATTCTTTCTTTTTTTTTTTTTTATTATGGATTATTATCAGTGTGGAAAGGAAACATTTGGAACAATGTTGTTGTACATGCTGCTTTATGTTAATTTATCTCATTGCCAGAAGATTGCTTTGATTTGAAAATTCTCTGAGTGGACTTAACTGTGGCAGGTACATGTCTTTTCATTTGACTCTTTTGTCAAGTTAATTTTGAAAGTTAATGAAGAACACTGAAGAGGGATAAGAATGGAGTCAGGTTACCTAGAGCCAGAAAAATATGTATGTTTTGTACATTGTGCTAGAAACAAATAATGCACCCTCCCACCACAATGGAAATAGAATATTCTCAATGTGCATTCAATGTGCACTGAATGACTGAATATAAATTTATTTTACACTATTATTTTGATTAAATATAAAAAATATACTAGAATATAAAATATAAATATAAAAAATAAACTATTTGTTTGAAATGTACAATACATTTTTAAGGCATGGTTCTTTTCTTCCTTAAAATAAGAAGAATATATATCTATAAAAATGGATAGTATCTGGCTTGTATTGGGTGCTTTTTAGCAAGAAAAGAATGTACGGGTTGTGAGCCAGAAGCATAAAATACCTTAAAAGTCTATCTTATGCACAATAAACGGACATAAAAAGCTTAATGGAAAAAAAAAATCTTCATCCATAAGTGTAAGATCTGGACCTTTGGAGTCAGATTCAGTGACATGATTTGTGTTTTAATCTGTACAATTCAAGTGGGGATGCTCTAAATCTGTGAATATATCTTGTCTTGAAGAGCTGCCTTAAACGTTGCTGATTTATGTGCATATATGTTTTAGGCTTACATACAAAGCACATAGGTGTGTATACCTGTAATTTAACCCTTTGGCAGGATATTTCCTCTTGATTTAGTTACGTGCCTAATTGTGGAAGTTAGATATCTAGTCTAAGCCATTCAGATGCTTGCTATAATCAACAGAGAGATACATATTCCCATGGCATGATTCATCCCATCTAAAACATCTATCTACAATTTTTGGAAGGAGATAAATTGTTTGTAATGTAAAAGAAACAGCACAGCCTCATTTTGCAATATTTGTTCTGGCAGCTACTACGGTTTAAATGAATTAGAGAACATTGCTGCTAGTGTAATCTACATGCATCCAGTAGTCACATTGCACACACACAGCTTCATGATTTTATCTTTTGAGTATACAGTAAGACTGGCAATTTCAGATACATTTGGGTTAGCAGCCATTTAGGGGCTTGAGCTTGAATGACTCAAATTCAAGCTTTACTTACTGATTCCTCATCCTCAAATCTTTTAAATCTAACACTGGAGGTGAACAAAATCTATGTCTTATTATTAAGCGTATATTAGACATTAACATGCATGATTGTTTAAATGTTGTTAGATCACATACTCAAGAAGAATTTCAGGTGATGGATTACATTATGTTAGATATTCTACAGGAACAGGAAGCCATGGCCTGTAGCCTGTCTACACAATGAATACATAATGGATTTATGTTGCCATCTGGAAAAAGAAACTGAAAGGCAGGATTAGTTATGTGCTGGAAACATTTTTTGTTGTGTGTTTTGGTTTTTTTTTTAGTAAGTATTAAGTGTTTTCTTCTGCAGAATGTGTAATAAATCTACCTTAAAGTGCTACTTAAAATATTTTTTTTTTCAGAGTTTGGTATAAAATTAATTATAATGCAAGAATTTAGGTTATATATGCAAACTAGGAAATTACTTTCCCACTGATGTAAGAATTTCTTTCTTTGAAGATTTTGCAAGTTTTAACAAGATTGTGCCAAAGATTTTTATTTGTCATTACATTTCAAACACAGAGCAATAATATTAACTATTTAATTCAGATATGAATAGGGCAGTAGCAATATATTGTATATTGAAGGTACCTGGTAGATAGTGCATATATTTTTTATATTTTTTATATTTTTATTTATGTTAAGTACACGTGAATTAGTGTGCTCCCTGCTCTCCACAGAATATCTTGAGATTGCAGTCTAAGATTTTAGGAGAATAAAGGTGAGCATTAGTTGTATAACTATTAACTTCTGATTTGCTTTTCTGATTCAAGGCCAAGTTTGTGTCATTCAGATGCTGACTATATAATTTAAAGAAGTGCCAGAAGGTCATTTCCCATCATATTCCACTTATCTGTGAATCTCCCAAGTTTATGAGAGGAAGGACTGGCAGGTTTTATATACACAAATTCACAGCTGGAGAGCATTTCATTCATTGGTTCAGTGCTTATGCTTGCCAAGTGAGCAGATGCCAATAAAAAAGTTACCATAGGGTGACTTTTAAAGGAGATCAAACTCTTCTATGTATTTTTGAAATAAAATTTGAGGAGATTTGCTATTTTAGGTGCTTAATATGATTTGAAGTAACTTTTTCAATATTGCTTTTAGATTTTTTCAATAAAAATGATTAATTTTGGCTCAAATATTAAGGAAGTTTTTGAATATAACAATGGCCAATTTAATACAGACCACTAAATAGCTTAAGCTATTGAGTTTGACTATAAAGATATGGCAACAGTATAGCTGTCTTTTTAATAGCCTAATAACAAATTGGAATGATGATAAGACCACATCTGTGGTCTTCGAAGAAATTCCTGGCTTTACAATAAGTAAAATAATTTGACTATAATGCCAATGAATTGATGAAAGGTTTCTAAAGATTTTTTTTTCTTTTTTATTTCTGAGCAGCGTGACTCCAGCTGCTCCAAATATCTAATTATCAAATGCTGTTCACAGAAAATGCTGTTATTAAAATAGCTGAAATTAGTCTGGGTTCCTGATTCCAAATGACAGAGGTCAGACTACATTACATTTGTCACTTACATGCTTTTCAATACGTGTTATTTTCCTCAGGAGTAGACTGAGAGGTGGCAGATTTTCTAAACAATTCTGCTTTTTTGTTTGGTTCACTTCTTTGAACAGGATTGAAATACTTTAACAGCACAATACCAAAAGCTTGCATCACCATTGATTAGGTCCTTCTAATGCAAAATTATACTAATAATGAAGGTATCATTTTTTCTCTTAATCTCTGCATGAGTGAAAAAAACTGCTTTCTCACTCTTCAAGCCTGACCAGCATGGAGTTGAGTAGGTTGTGCAAAATTGCTTACTCCTGACCAGCACACTTCTGAGATTCAGAAGCATCCTGCTCCCCACCAACAAGTCTGCACTAATGGGACCCTTCCTCATTCCTGCTGTTTGAACAAGGCCATAGTACACCTCAGAATTCACCTAGCTGCATATGAAGCCAGGAAGAGAGCAGGTACGCTCTCTTCGGAGAGACTGACTCTTCAAGGATTAGCTAGTTTGTGGAAATTTATAGTTCTGCTCTCCATTCCTAAGAATTACAGACGACGAAATAATCAAGGGAAAGGGGTTACATCAGTCTTTCCTGATGGAAAAAAAAAGCTCTTACAGCTTGTAATTCTTCTAGAAACATTAATTTTGCATATATGACTATGTAAAATCTCAGACAATTCAAAAGGCTAACAGTGCTCCTATTTAGAACAAAATATATTTTGTCTGACAGGGTATGTCTCGGATGATAGAAATGAGGTTTCAATTTCCTTCAGGCTAAAGAAAGTCTAAAAATCTATTCACCTACTCACCTAGTTCTTGTAACTACTGGGCTATACAAAATTCTGAAAAATTCGAATCCTACCAGCCCCACAAGCAGGTCTAGATTTCATCTAAAGAAATGGTGTTCTACTAGGGGGACTGGTAAATTTGTCTTTATAAGTCAGATATTAAGTTCTGGAAATAACTCTTCCTGGCTTCATAAAAGGGGAAAATAACCATCATTACTTAGCTGTTTATACATATCATTAGCTTTCATTTAAATCACCTGAAAATTTTTAAAGTTAAACGTAATTTCAGTAATCAGTACATACTGACTGTTGGACCATGCCTTTCTTTCTTTCATTTTTTGGGGGTTATTTGGGGTGAGTATTTTTTTGTTTGCTTTGGGTTTGTTTTGGGGTTTTTTTTCCTGAATTTTCCCACCTTTGTAGCTACAAAAATCAATAGGAAAGTAATCCTAACAGAACAACTGAGGAATCTCCAAGTGCCTACTCCCTGATCCAAAAGTTTCACTAGTTGGCAGTGAGACAAACCTGGCCAGGGAATTTGTGAGGAGTCATTGTGACCACTACCAAGTTTCTGTCTTGAAGTAATCTGTTACATTTCAGGGAAGGAGTTCGTTAGGATCAGGCTAGGATCAAGGAACAGAAAAAATCCTTTTAAAAAAGTCTTCAACTCATAAAACTCTTCAGTGTTAGGCCCTGTTCATGTAGTTATAGTTCATACTTCTCACCTTTCCTCTTCATTATATTCCTTTGGATATAAACCATTCATCTTTCAAGTAATCTTATCTGTATTGACTCAGATGTTTGTGTTCACCACCGTGTACACATGTAAAATCTTCAGAGATTCAGGATTTCTCTCAGTGATTTCCCTGTAATTACCTTTGTTTAGAAAATTAATAAAAAAGTGTTTGCAATCCTCACTAAACTTTGCTTTGTGTTTTTTTCCAGTTGCAGTCCTGACTGCAGAAATGGGAGATTATTCCACACTCTTAAAGCAGAATCTCTGAGCACTCTATTTTAATGAAGATTGGGTTTTTTAGCTGTTTCCTGTTTGTATCCAATTATTTCTTTCTATTCATTTAAAAGGAAACATTCTAGTTAAACTTTAGGATAGAGCTAAATTGTCACTTTGTTAACATCAGTAAATTTCAGGAAAATGTGATTAAATCCTCCAAGGAAAAAAAAAAACATCAAAAAACAAACTTGGAAGCCAGGACCTTTCACACATTTTGTGGCAAAACCATCCCATTTTATAATTTTTTAATTTGAAATGTATTTTAAGAAGGCATTAAAAGAATAGAAAAATATGGCTATTTGATGAGAGAAAATTGCTTTGAGTCCATTTCCTCTTGTGCTATCACTTGTTACTTGGGAGAAGAGACAGACAACCACCTCGCTACAACCTCCTGTCAGGTAGTTGTAGAGAGCGATAAGGTCTCCCCTCAGCCTCCTTTTCTCCAGGCTAAACAACACCAGTTCTCTCAGCTGCTTCTCATAAGACTTGTGCTCCAGACCCTTCACCAGGTTCGGTGCCCTTCTCGGACACACTCCAGCATCTCTATGTCTTTCTTGTAGTGAGAGGCCCAAAGCTGAACACAGTATTCGAGGTGGAGCCTCACCAGTGCCAAGTACAGGGGGACAACCACTTCCCTGGTCCTGATGGCCACCTTATTTTTAATACAAGCCGGGATGCTATTGGCTTTCTTGGCCACCTGGGCACTGTGCTGGCAAATATTCAGCCAGCTATTGACCAACACCCCCAGGTCCTTTTCTGCCAGGCAGCTTTCCAGCCACTCTTCCCCAGGCCTGTAGTGCTGCCTGGGGTTGTTGTGACCCAAGTGCAGGACCTGGCACTTGGCCTTGTTGAACCTCATACTGTTGGCCTTAGCCCATCATTCCAGCCTGTCCAGATCCCTCTGCAGAGCCTTTCTACCCTCAAGCAGATCAACACTCCCACCCAACTTGGTGTTGTCTGTAAACTTACCCAGGGTGCACTCGACCCCCTCATCCCGGTCGCTGACAAAGACATCAAAGAGAACTGGCCCTAATGCTCAGCCATAGGGAACACCACTTGTTACCAGCCACCAATTAGACTAACTCCATTCACCACAACTCTTTGGGCTTGGCCATCCAGCCAGAATTACCCCCAGAGAAGAGTATGCCTGTCCAAGCCATGAGCAGCCAGTTCCTCCAGAAGAACGTTGTGGGAAAGGGTGTCAAAGGCTTTACTAAAGTCTGGGTAGACAATATCCACAACCTTTCCCTCATCCACTAAGTGGGTCACCTTGTCATAGAAGGAGATCATGCTAGTCAAGCAGGACGTGTCTTACATGAACCCACGCTGACTGGGCCTGATCACCTGGTCATCCTGTACATACCACGTGATGGCACTCAGGATGATCTGCTCTGTAACCTTCCTGGCACTGAGGTCAGACTGACAGGCCTGTAGTTCCCTGGATCCTCCTTCTGGCCCTTCTTGTAGAGGGTTGTCACATTTGCTAACTTTCAGTCAACTGTGACCTCCCCGGTTTGCCAGGACTGCTGATAAGTTATTGAAAGTTCCTCCCCTGTGAGCTTATATCACCCTGCTGAAATCAGATTAGTCAGAATTTTTATGTTAATAGTTAAGAGGAACACACATGTCTTGTATTATTGTAGTATGGCTTTTCTTTTCTTCGTTTGTCTTTCCTTTTATTGTAGGGGGGAATGTTCTTTCCTTTTGCTTTGCAAAGTTGTTTCTCAGAGATGGTCCCATAGTTATAAACTTTACAGGTACTTAACTTTTGGGTTTGGTTTTGTTTATTAAATTAGTTATTGCTAAAATACAAATATTCTTAGTATTTCAAAAAAGTCTCAGTCTGTACTTTAACACAAACAATATTTTGATTTTCATGTAATTTTAATGTCTGAGCTTAAAGATTTCCATGGCATCTGTCAATACATCATGAACATCCTGCACGTATGCATCACTAAGCTTATTAGTTGGTTTCAATGCTTCCATTTGGACTTTTGGAAGCTCAAAATGCTCCTTTTGTAAGCTTTTGGGTTGTGTTTTTGGGGGTTTGGTTTTTTTCTTTTTTTTTCGGAGGGGCGCGTGTATATAACTGAAAGCTTTGGTGCAATTGCAGCCTAATGTTGTGTCATAATATCAGTGAGATTTTCAGTCTGATTTCTCTGATGGTTTCATTTTCTGTCATACTGTCCAAAACCAGATCTGAGAAGTCTTAATTCATGCTAAGATTTAGCATCCTTATGTTGTATCTCATGGGTGAAGGAGGTGTCTAAATTTTAGCATTTAATGATTTTGATGGTAGTTTAAAAGATCAGACTCCGAACTGAAAAAGGAAATGCACTAGAAAATACACACCAAAGGAGTGGTGTGATGGTTATACCGAACCTCAAAAATATAAGTGACCTAGTTTTGTTCACAGGTGAAGCTTTTAGTATTGTAAATTCAATTAATTGGTGTATGCACTGAAACATGTGCTAAAATCCTCAGCTGAAAGGAAATATGTTGGCTGTAGATGAAGACAGTTTCCACTAGTCACTCAGGATTATAAAGCAGTTTCACTCATACCACTTTGATAAATGCAGAGTGACTAACATGAATTAAAAAGAGAGTCATTAATTTCTACAACTTTGTAATATTATTACAATATTATAACATTTATTAACTAAAGAAATGAAAATATAGTAATTTCAATTAAAAAAAAAACCTCAATAGTAACATTCTTATTATATTTAGGAAAAATTAGANATTTGCATTCTCCACAAACAAAAGTGTTTCTCATTTAGTTCTTGAAACATTTCACTTTGAAGCATTCCCTAAGTTTTGAGTTCACATTTCAGTTATAGACTCAGAGAGACTAGCAACACATTTCTTGCCAGACTTGAAACTCTGGTAAACAGTTACATCTACTTTAAGGATCATATTATGAAGTATTTTTTTGTCCTATTTACAGCTATCACATGGCTGAAATATTTTCATTTTTTTTCTCTTACAGGTTTTCTTTATATACCTTTTGATAATTTATATGAAGGATTTTTTCAATGTTTCCTAATTTTATATTCTCATTTTCCACTGGGAGTTGTTTTGGTTTTGCCCACTAATGAAAAGAAAAAAATAGTTATTCAAGTATTTTTTCATCCACGCCATTCAGTAAGATGAAGTGATAATTTGTTTCAGATGAATGAACTGATGAATCGTCTGATCTAAACAATAACATTTACTAGTAGGATAATAAAAGATAATTATTATACTCAGAAGGCTGTTGTGTTTTTAATTAGTAGTTCTAAATTAGCTGAGAGGTGATTGAAGAACCAAACAGCTTTTTCAAAGTGACTTTTCCATTAAATCTAGAACCCTTATTGCTTAAATAATAAGATGGATTGAATTAAACCCCATAACTTAATAAGATTTTATTCTTAATGGTACCTCAAATAAAATAACAGCGGAGTAATAGTATTAATATTAATTATTAATAAATTAATATTAATATTTGTTGTTCTTGTTATTGCAGAGTTAAAATTGTTTGTTCCTTCTATTGTATGTATTCCTTAAGAGGTTAGGGTTCCTATGGTCCCTACATAAGCATTAGAGAGAGGCTTAAACACGAATTTATTAAGGGGAGACCAGCCTTCAAATTTAGGTACCTTGTTTAAATACCTCATTAGCCAATTCCATGTTACCTTGCTACATTTTTTTTTTGTTACATATTTCTTACATTGAAAAACCAGTTCTTGCCAGAACTATAGTGAAGATGTTTGTAGAGTGCAATGAAGTTGAACTTCATGTTGTTTGTGTCTTTGGAGATAATAGTTTTATGAATGGTTTTGTGATTACAGTCCCAAGAACCATCAATAAAAATATTTTTTCTTAATCTGGCATCTCTAGCAATATTTCTTCTGTTATATATAGGCTACTGTTAAAATCAACAGGAAAACAAGAAAAAGTTGCAGGCATGTTTTATNAGAAATGAAAATATAGTAATTTCAATTAAAAAAAAACCTCAATAGTAACATTCTTATTATATTTAGGATGCATTCCCTATCACTTCTGTGCTGATGTTCTGCTAAAAATAAAATGACAAGCTTATAGTTATGCAAGATTTGCATTCTCCACAAACAAAAGTGTTTCTCATTTAGTTCTTGAAACATTTCACTTTGAAGCATTCCCTAAGTTTTGAGTTCACATTTCAGTTATAGACTCAGAGAGACTAGCAACACATTTCTTGCCAGACTTGAAACTCTGGTAAACAGTTACATCTACTTTAAGGATCATATTATGAAGTCTTTTTTTGTCCTATTTACAGCTATCACATGGCTGAAATATTTTCATTTTTTTTCTCTTACAGGTTTTCTTTATATACCTTTTGATAATTTATATGAAGGATTTTTTCAATGTTTCCTAATTTTATATTCTCATTTTCCACTGGGAGTTGTTTTGGTTTTGCCCACTAATGAAAAGAAAAAAATAGTTATTCAAGTATTTTTTCATCCACACCATTCAGTAAGATGAAGTGATAATTTGTTTCAGATGAATGAACTGATGAATCGTCTGATCTAAACAATAACATTTACTAGTAGGATAATAAAAGATAATTATTATACTCAGAAGGCTGTTGTGTTTTTAATTAGTAGTTCTAAATTAGCTGAGAGGTGATTGAAGAACCAAACAGCTTTTTCAAAGTGACTTTTCCATTAAATCTAGAACCCTTATTGCTTAAATAATAAGATGGATTGAATTAAACCCCATAACTTAATAAGATTTTATTCTTAATGGTACCTCAAATAAAATAACAGCGGAGTAATAGTATTAATATTAATTATTAATAAATTAATATTAATATTTGTTGTTCTTGTTATTGCAGAGTTAAAATTGTTTGTTCCTTCTATTGTATGTATTCCTTAAGAGGTTAGGGTTCCTATGGTCCCTACATAAGCATTAGAGAGAGGCTTAAACACGAATTTATTAAGGGGAGACCAGCCTTCAAATTTAGGTACCTTGTTTAAATACCTCATTAGCCAATTCCATGTTACCTTGCTACATTTTTTTTTTGTTACATATTTCTTACATTGAAAAACCAGTTCTTGCCAGAACTATAGTGAAGATGTTTGTAGAGTGCAATGAAGTTGAACTTCATGTTGTTTGTGTCTTTGGAGATAATAGTTTTATGAATGGTTTTGTGATTACAGTCCCAAGAACCATCAATAAAAATATTTTTTCTTAATCTGGCATCTCTAGCAATATTTCTTCTGTTATATATAGGCTACTGTTAAAATCAACAGGAAAACAAGAAAAAGTTGCAGGCATGTTTTATTTCTTCTTCAGTCCAGAGACCATAATATAAAAAGAAATAATAAACAAAATCAGATGTTTTATTTTTTACCAGTGAACTCCTCTTTCTTTCCATAAAAACTTGCTTTGACAGTCACATGCTATAAAAGTGTGATTCAGATCTGTTTTCTAATAGCAAATAAGCAATTGTAGAAGAAAGCAATGAAGCAGGGCTAGAAAATGCTGCCCTTGCTCAAGATTAGCAAGATCTTCACAGTTCCAAGATGCAGACACAGTTCAGAACATTTTGTAGTAGCAGGGCAATTGTCTCCTACGCTGTGCTGCTTCTAACTTCTTTCACTCATTTTTGTTCATAAAACAAGCAAAAGTGACCACACAGCATGCAATGTACACAACTGGTGTCAGAATATTGTTATCCTGAGTAGTAGCGTTTTCAGCATAAAATAAATGTCAATAGTTGTTAGCTGTACAGTCTTGTGGGTTTTTTTTTCGCCATCCTGTTTACACATCTGCTGCAGGAGACTACAAAAAAGCGTATCAGCTGTAGGCTACAATTACTGGGCCTAAGACAGAAGTATGCCACCTAATTACCTTTTCCCTTTCAGGATACCCTGACTACTTGCACATCATAATGGCAAAGAATTGTCTTTTATTTAGATAAGAGCCTGGAGAGAAGGAACTTAAGATTTGAAGAAAAGTTTTTGCACAAAAGCCGAGAGGAGACTATTTTAAATAAACAGGAGTGTTGGGCTTTGCATTTTATGCTTCAAAACTCAGGAGCCTCAAGGTGATGAGATAATTAAGAAATGGAGCAGAAGTGACAATGTAATGATAAGAACTTGTTAATACCTGGATACTAAGAAATGAAACATTTCCCTTCCCTTCATTATCTTCAATAATTGATTCACATCTGCTTATTCTCATTGCCTTAATTTTCATTGATAATGTTCTTAATAATGACTTAAAAACGTGAATACGTATTTTATATTATACTAAAGCAAAAAGACAGAATGTGTCTCTAATACTGGAAATAAATTAAATTTACAAAGAGTAATGCCTAAATTAAATACTTAAATTAAATAAGAATATTCTGGCAGACCTGGATACAGCAAGAGTTTTCCGGTGATTTCTGTGGCTGAGTACTTATATTAAAATTCCTCCCATCTACCTTTAATAACTTTACTGAGAAATTAAAAGCAAATTGGCATAAAGTGTTTCTAAAACCACTGTACAAAGACAGACAAGTCCTTCAATTTAAGACTGGCTCAGTTACCTAATATTAGTAGTTCCTAATTTAGAGATATCGATTAAGAATCTAAAAATAAATTGAATGAATGCCAGCTTCAGTGAGCCTTAAAATGCATTTGATAACTGAATTTCTTGCAGCACTATTTTTTTTACTAATTATAAATTGAAAAATATATTTTCTTATTAAGAATACTTTAAAAAAGTATTTTAAATTAATCTATCTGGGGTTTGGGGTTTTTTTCCTCATTTTTCTTTTGACTAGGAATGTAATTAGACAGTTGGGACAGTTGGGAATTAGAGCTGGCATGGAACAATAGGTTGTAATCATACAAATATAAATGTTTCAAGTTTTAGAAAATAAATTTGTGTGGGATTATGAATTTAGGAAAAAGGATTAAATCAAATTCTGTACCTTGTTTAGAAAAACATTTAATGATTTTCTCTCTGTCCTTAATTTTTAAAGAAGATACAGTAATTTTATTATATAAATTATTTGTAATCATTAGTATTTTTCTTGGTTTCTGAAGTTATGAATAATATTTATAATTTCATCCATCTAATTAGAATTCATAAATTTTTTTCTATTAGTGGTCATCATTCCTCCAGAAATTATTATATTGAAAAAAAACCAACACCCAAACAACTGAACAAAAACCCCCAAACAGACTTATAATTAAAAGAAGAGGACTTGTTCTAGACTAATCTCATTAAATCAAATTCTCTACTTACTTTTAAAAATAAGGCCATCTAAGAGTCAGACTAATGTTTCCTGGACCCTATTCAAAGTGGTAAAGTTTACTCTCAGTGTTTCTATAATCCAAGTTTACTTTGTTCTTCCAGAATGTAACTCCCTGGAAACAATTAAGAAATCTTCTTGATAAAGGAGACAAAGAAACTGAGTCTACCACACTTTTCCTCAACCATGTTATTATGAATTTCCTGTAGCTCTTTAAAAATAAATAAATATCAGAAACAAAGACAACAATATTAACAAGAAAAAACTTTACAACATTAATGTTAGCAAGTCTAATCTTTATGAAAGAATATTTTTGGTTTGATGCACTAGCTTCTGGTTTTGGGGATGGTTGAAGACTCTTCAGCAGCATTGGCAAATACATATCTGTATTTTTGTGTATGTGTTTGCCCCATCTCCATCAGGAGTTCTGAGACCATAAATGCATTTGTATTTGTAAATAATCATGTAGTCTCTTACTTATCATAGAATCATGGAATGGTTTGGGTTGGAAGGGACCTTTAAATTTCCTTCAGGCCATTCCCCCTGCCAAGGGCAAGGACATCTTTGACTGGATCAGGTTGCTCAAAGCCACATTTGACCTTGAACACTTCCCGGGGTGGGGCACCCACAAATTCTCTGGGCAACCTGTTCCAGTGCCTCATCACCCTCAGAGAAGAAAAAAATTTCTTCCTTATATCTTATCTAAATCTACCCTCTTTTAGTTTAAAACCATTGCCCATGTAAATGGTGTATACAAAGAAAACATAACAAAAATGAAAAAAAAAGTATTTTGAAAAATTGATTTTGCTTTATGTGTCAACAACAGAACATCTGATGTACAGGGAATTGGAGATCCAGAGCTAACAAGTATTAGAAACATTTTCTTTACTTCAGGGGAGCTATATAGCTATAATTGGGAATCTTGTCCAAGATTCAGTTTTAAAACCCAAGATACTCAACAGAAGTATCCCAGAGAAGAGCCTGTCTCTGGGATATACTAATCCATTTTGCTCCATGAATGGGATGTAAAATAAGAAACAATATAATTTGCTGATAAAAGCATACAACTTCTGGGGCAGAAATCATGTTGTTTAAGTGAGTTCATGCTATTCAATAAGGTACATCATGCAACACAGCTTCTTCAACAGAAATTCCATTGAATCTNGTTTAATAAGGTACATCATGCAACACAGTACAAGATAAGAAGATATGCCAGCAACTAGCTTCTTCAACAGAAATTCCATTGAATCTAGCTGTAAATAGCTTAATGTCAAATAACTGCAATGTGGATATGTATTTGCATCATGCAATGGCAATGTGAATACACACCCAAGGGCTGAAGAAATTAACAAAATATCCTTTTGTAGGTAGAGAGGTCAAAAGTAGTTAGCTACACAGATTATAAATTAGTTGGAGTCTGGACTATTGTTTTGAAAACTGTTTTGTGAAAGTGAATAGAAGAGTAGAAGAGTAGAGAATAGAAGAGGTCCTCTTAAGACAAATACTTCCTCTGCTGTGAGATATTTGACTGTGTGTCTGTTTTTAGTGGGACTGTGTTCATCATGGCTAATCAGAGGGTGTAAGAATTTGAATTAAATCACTTCCTTTGTCTTGTTTTACCTTTTTTTTTTTTTTTAATTTGTACTTCTTGTCACATAAGAGGAACAATGGAGAGAAGGAACCTGAAAGCATTCTGTAAAAATA
Organism: Anarhynchus alexandrinus; assembly: GCA_008711295.1. Classification (NCBI taxonomy): domain Eukaryota; kingdom Metazoa; phylum Chordata; class Aves; order Charadriiformes; family Charadriidae; genus Anarhynchus; species Anarhynchus alexandrinus. The sequence continues at coordinate 48,394 of VUYV01000311.1, forward strand.
AAGTTTAAAAAATAGCACGGGAGAATAAATATTAGTTGGGCAAAGCACTTCACCTCTCTATATCCCTGTTTATCCATCTGTAAGACAGAATAATAACATTAACCTCAAAGAGATTCTATGAAAATTAATCGGAGTAACATTTAAATAGTTAAGTACAAAAAAGTACTTTGTAAACCTGAAGTCAAATACAAGTTCTATGCTTTATGTTAGACCAAGAAAACACATGGAACTTGGCGGTAAGCAATGAACTGATTTTTACGGTCTCACATATTCCCTTTGAAGTCCTACCATTTTCTTGTAACTAATGTACCTTTGAGTTGTTACGTATGATGTATCACAATGTAATACAGGGTTTGCAGGTGAAAAAAACCTGAATATTTCAATAACAAAAAGTATATGGAGATGAAAAGTAGGAACTCTTTTCTATTATTTGGTAAAATTTAATGCAATTTACTAAGGTAGAAAAAAGGTTTGCTCTTTAAAATCTTAGAGTAATAAGGTATAAATGACGCTTTTTAAAATTTATTTTCTTACCTACCACATTTAGTTTTCTTACTGATGGACTTTCAGAGAAGTGAACACATACTTCTTTCTCCCTTGCTGTTCCCTTCAAGGTAGATTTGAAACTAGAAGTTTAATAGAAAGCTGTAAGAATTGAGGGAAAAAAGCTGGAAACTGGGTTCTAAAAATGGTGATATTTTCTTTGGGGCACAGAAAGAAAAGAGTTAATTTAAAACGAGCAGCTAGGAACAGTTTTAATTTCTTTATAAAGTTTCACAGTTCAAATAAAATGTCAACTAACAGTTCTGAAAGTTTTATAATCATCTGATCTTCCAGCAGTGAAGGTTAATTTCTTGCTGAGAGAAAAATGGTGAAGGATATTCAACCTTCTGGTTGAGAAAACAGTTCAAAGTGTAATTACATGTATTCTAGGTAATATATTTTAATGTATTCGATCAGGTTTCCATTTTTAATGTTTGTAAATTGCCAGTTTCTGAGATCAAAGCCTTCTGGAGCTTTTTAATACCATTTGAGAAAATTAAGACTGTCAATAGTGTAGTCAAATGTGGAATGATGTTATGCTACCTGCAACATATGTGATGGTAGTGTGCATATATAAGTAGTTAATATAAAGTGAAGTATAAACATTTTTGTTGCTGTCCTTTTTGGTTGAGTGCATATTCCTTTCTGCTTAAAGAAGATAATATTCTGTGCTATGTATAATAGAAGTGAAATAATTTCAGATTTTGAAACTTGGTACATTTGTAAAATAAAATTTCTTAAAAATATATGCTTATACTTACCTACATTAGAAATCACTACTTGTTTTATCACTACTGAAGTCTAAGTATATCCGTATTCATACTAAAATTATGAAGACTGCAGACATAGTTAGGGTCATACTGATTAAAATTTAGACCTAAATATATTAGGAAAACACAAAGGGGAAAAATTTAAAATGATAAAAGTACTGGGCAATGGAACAATTTGCCTAAATACGTGCTGCAGTTCCATTACTTAAAGTACTTAAATCAAGGCTTTCCAGTCTGAGTAGCTATAAATTTTGAAGCCATAGATCTGGAGCATAAGAACTGTCATAATACAAGGTCCGAAAACAAGGGTCTGCCCAACACAGTGTTTTTTAGCAGCAATAAATGTGGAAATCCAGGAGAAATACAATCTTAGGACAATGCTTATTGACAGTTTGCAGAAGTACTTTCTCAGTCTCCATTAATCTGTGACTGAAGGAGCTGTTGATCTATGCATAGTACTTTTGTTTTTAGTAGCTCCTCATGAGTTCTTCTTCCATTAATTTACATAACTGCTTTTTTTTTAGCCCATTTAAGTTTAGCATTTATGGCATCCTGTAGCAGGCACTTCTACTCCTTCAGCGTGTATTGCGTAAAGAAATATGTCCCCAGTTTTCAACACGCTAGTCTTTTTTCACTTGATGCTCTCCAATTCTTATACTTGAAAGGACTGTAAAAATCATTCCCTGTTCAATTTCTCCATACTTCTCATGATTTTATAGGTTCCTATCATATTTGCCCCTTAATAATCTCCTTTTCAGAATGAAGAATTCAAATCTATTTGTTATGCAAAATTACATAACTGATGTTATCCTGCTCACCCTTCTCTATATATTTTCTAATTTCACTCATGTTTTTTGCAGAGGGCAGAGGAAAATGTCTATCACTCACACCCTGGGTTTTCACATTTGTGTTATTATTGCTTGTTGTTCTCTGCTCTTTTTTTTATAACTGCTAATATTTTATTCCCTTTCTGTCACTACTGAGCACTGTATGTTTCACAGAAATTTTCTGTCATAACCTCAAGATTTCAGTCCAAGATGGTTAATAGATAATTCAAAGCTCATAATTGTGAATATAAACTAGGTTTATTTTATTTCCACATTTACAGTATTTTACACTAAATTTAACCTAATATTTTATCACTAGTCATTCATTACCATAATGTCTTTTTGTAACTTTGCAGTTAGTTTTTGCTTTTACTTCTTTGAAAACTTAATACCATCAAGATATTTTGTAACTGTTTCTTGCATCTTTTTAAAATAATTTAAGAATATATTGAAAATCACAACTCCTGACAGACATCCCTGCACAACTCTGTGCATGAAGAAAAATATTTATGCCTACAATTGTTTTCCTAAATTTCCTAGGCCATGCAAAATTTTTTCATTTAAACAGCATTTGCTGAAATATGTTGTTGACTGCTTTTTGGAAATTGTGAAATGAGATTCTTTTTATAGTTAACATATGCATCATTTCCTTAAGATTAAAAGTCTAAATTGTGTCCTACATGATTGCATAGAAACGTTGTGTAATATAACTCCATGGAAATAGGGGATAAAAGCTTTCTAACTGATAACATATCACAGTGATTTGGCCCATATACCTATAAAGTTAAACCCATAAGGACCTCATTAATCATCTTGCAGGACCATTTAGTATCAGTAGCAATAATGTATCTGCTGTCATAGATGTTTAAGCTCTCAAGCTTTGCCTATTGGTTTGGTAAAACAACCTTGGAAAACACAGTGTGTTCAAGGTAGATATGAAACAAAATTCTCTCATTATTCTTGTTTAATTTAGGACTACAGCATTAATCACTAATGGATCTGGGAGGTATTATCATAGATTTAGGATGTATTGTGCTAGATACCAGAAAAATACCTAATTAAAAACTGTTACTAGTGACCGAAGACCTACCTTAGTTGTTAAGAAAGACTACACATAGGACTGAAATAGTATAGGAAAATGTCTGCACATCTAATCATAAAAACGTTTTAAACTATGGTGTACTTTTACATCAAAAAATATAGTACTATAAACTTATCAGCAGGCTTTGCCATGCAACTTTTCTTCAGATTAAATTAATTCTAAAATTCTTATTCTTACTGTAGTCAGTGCTCTGGGTCTGTTCACTCACTCTCAGCCTATTAAATAAAGTATGGTTGTTGCTTATAGCCGTCTGTCTCTGACAAACTGTTCTGCTTGGGCTGTATTATCATTTCAACCTTCTCTCCCTGGTTTAGAAATACCTTTGGCAATGTTTGAGAGGAAGAGGTATATTTTTCACTCAAATCTTTGAGACTGACATTCTTCCAAAAAATAAAGTAAGAAAAAAATTGTAAGTCTTAAGCAAATGTCACACGAATAGAGGCCTTTTTCTTTTTAAATGCAATGTTATGATCTAAATGGAAATAAGATACACCATAAAGAATTCAAAAGTTTGCCAGCATGCCATAGTTATTAGAAAAAATGTCATCTTCAACATAAAGGCAGCAGTGGTACTTCTTTTCTGTTCAGTGTATATGCTTGTATCTTGGTTTGTATCTTATTTTTCTACTGTCTTTCTATTTTTCTTTTGTACTTTTCACTAGCTTTCACAAGTGCTTTGTTTTCCCTCTTTTGCTCATATTATTTTTCTCTCTGTTTGTCTAAGTGTTCTTCTTATTTTATAGAAATAAATGAAACTTAGTGAAAGAACACCCATGCTGGGACTGAATATTCCATTTTGTGATGTTTGATTGGTTTTAATGTTGAGCGTTACTGTTTCTGATTCAGCATAAATATGGTCAGTTTTCTGACTGGAAGTACAGTCAATGTTCTTCATCTTGAACAGAATACCAAAATAGATTATATTTGTGAAGTTGTTTTTTTTTTCATTAACTGTCACTATTTTACACATCATATGCTATAAGACTGGATAAAAATATATCCAACAACTTTTCCATAAAGTGGCAGCTGAATATGATCTGTATGTGATAAGTACATACATCAACAGAACAATAAGACACAGCTAAGCAAGCAGTAGGAAACCATTTGTGAAGGTCTTTGCTGGCTAGAAGCACCCTTGCTTCATGCCAGTTAATGCACTAGAAACCTATAACAGCAGGAGCTTCTCATAGTTTAATGCTCCTTGTCTTACTGATATATCAACTTATCTTATATTGAATACTTACTGGTCATTACTGGTCAATCTTGTTCAATATATTCATCAATGACCTGGATGAGGGGACAGAGTGTATCCTCAGCAAGTTCGCTGATGATACCAAACTGGGAGGGGTGGCTGACTCTCCAGAGGGATGTGCTGCCATCCAGCGCAACCTGGACAGGCTGGAGAGCTGGGCAGAGAAGAACCTAATGAAGTTCAACAAGAGCAAATGCAGGGTCCTGCACTTGGGGAGGAAGAATGCTAAGCACCAGTATAGGTTAGGGGTGGACTTGCTGGGAAGTAGTTCTGAGGAGAAGGATCTGGGGGTCCTGGTCGATAGTAAATTATCCATGACCCAGCAATGTGCCCTAGTCGCCAAAAAAAACAATGGAATCCTGGGCTGCATAGGGAAGAGCGTGTCCAGTAGGTCAAGGGGGGTCATTCTCCCCGTCTGCTCTGCACTGGTGAGGCCACAACTGGAATACTGTGTCTGGTTCTGGGCTCCCCAGTTCAAGACAGACAGGGAACTGCTGGAGAGAGTCCAGCGTACGGCAACCAAGATGATTGAGGGATTGGAGCATCTCCCTTATGAGGAAAGGCTGAGAGAGCTGGGACTCTTTAGCCTGGAGAAGAGAAGGTTGAGGGGAGACCTTATTACTGTGTACAAGTATCTAAAGGATGGGTTGAAGGAGGATGGAGCCAGACTCTTTTCAGTGGTTCCCAGTGACAGGACGAGGGGCAATGGGCACAAGTTGGAACCTAGGAAGTTCCGTTCAAATACACGGAAAAACTTCTTTACAGTTAGGGTGACAGAGCACTGGCACAGGCTGCCCAGGGAGGTTGTGGAGTCCCCTTCTCTGGAGATTTTGAAGACCTGCCTGGATGCAGTCCTGAGTAATGTGCTCTAGGCAGTCATGCTTTGGCAGGGGAGTTGGACTAGATGATCTCTAGAGGTCCCTTCCAACTCTGAAGATTCCGTGATTCCATGATTACGATTGGTGAATCTCATTAATTGAAAGAAAACCCAGTGTAAATTGTTATTATTTGAATGGGTCATTGAATTGATATATTTTAAAGTAAATTTTGGAGAAGTCTTGTTCTTCCACTTTCAAAAGTAATTACGTATAAGCACACATGAGAAAATAGGGCATAATCAGTGTCGTTAAAGGCAAATTCTCTGACAGTATACAGTTGAATACTTTGATATTGTTGTTGGATGAAAAAGCAACATACCCTCTTCTAGAGCTCTGCCCTTGTCCTTTTCATATGTCCTTATTTCCTTCTTAAAACAAACAAAAAAAAAAACAAAAAAGAAAAATCTCAGTATACTCTGGAGGAAACTAATGATTTCTATTGTTGAATACATGATGTTATAATATGTCAGCTTGTGCATGGGTAAAAACACATTTGTTTATTTAACACACATTTATTTTTTATTTAGTGGGATATAATTTCAGGTCTTCAGTTTATAGTCAGGTTTTTAAAAGACTGTTTTGTAAGACAATAAGAAGATTAAATTGCGTCTGTAAGGTCAAAACATTACAGATGAGGTTCATCTCAGCTTTCTGCAGCCATCTAAAAATTGAATATCTAGTTTACACTAGTTGTCCAGATTCCCACTCCAGTGAATGGAGAAAGATAGGCCCTTCCAGGGCCTGATTCATTACACTTCAGGAAAAATTCCAAGAAATAAGCCCTCCCAAACCATCTAAGTTTTAAGTAGCTTAGGCAAAATGAGATAAATTCAACATTTTAGGTGTACTATCAATCTTAAGAGCTTTATAGGTAGTTAAAACGGTAAGACATAGTTTTTGTCTGTAAGGGTAACCAAACCAATGTTATCTGTTTAAACAAATAATAATAATAGATGCTGGAATTTCAGTTTAGTCAAATGGAAACAAACCAATATAGAGAAAAGAAGGTGGTATGGTGTGGTGTTTCTTTAAGGGTTCTGTATTACATAACAGATGCAATATATTAGTATTATTTATTATTACTGCAAATATAATATAATATAATATAATATAATATAATATAATATAATTAGTATTTAAAATAAAATGTACTGGTTTGACTTTTTTTCCTCTACTATTAGGCTGTTGCAGATCCAGAAAGGGTTTCACGTATATGCATAATGAGTCAGGCCAGGAGAGAGGGGTGTGAGTAACAGAAAGGGAGAAGCAGAAAGGGAGACAGGTTTCAAGCCTGGAGGAGAATGATAATTTATGTAATGTAATCAACTTCACTGATTTTAGGAGCAAGCAAGAAATGTGTTAATTAGGAGGGTTCGTTCCTGTTCCAGCTCCAGGAAAAGTCACGAGTCTCACTTTTATGCCATTTTATATGGAATTATGCCCATTTCTGGGGAAATATGCATGTATCTTTTTTTTCTGTGCAATCTCACTTGAATGCCTCATTCTGAGCTTCTACTGTTTCTAACTGCTCCATCTCCTGTCCCCGAACACATTCTTACTGCCTTTTCATACATTCAGATAAACAGTTTATTTTCTCAAACATGAGATGATGCTTTTCTCAAGCATTTCCCACCTCCTTCTTCCCTTCCTAGTCTGGGAATGCAGGAATAGAGTAACAAGAAAGAGGACAAGCCAGCATGTTTTCAGTCAACACTTTCCTTACAGAAGAAAAACAAAGGAACAATAGCAGAGTATGGCTTACAGCTCAGACCTAGATCCGTGCACTCTTGCTTTTTGTATCTCTGAGATGGATATTTTCTTTGCCTTCATGTGGGGGAGAAAAACAGCACCTGAGAGCTTTAAGAACCAGAACTTTTTTTTTCCCTTCCTTACCTGTCCCTTGTTTGCAGAGAGAATCCTTTATTCTTTCTTATTCTCCCTAATCTGGATGTCCTGCCAGGAAATGGAGGGCTCCACCTGAGAGAACAATAGCTGAGACTACTGATGGAACACTAATAGATTGCAATGAAAGGCATATAGCTCAGTAAAGGCTTTTTCCACAGATTAAGAGATTCAGAACTAGACAGTGGTGCATGTCAGATACACTGTGAAGAACTAGTATAAATTCACATTAATTTGCCCTATCCAAGTACAGTTAGCTGTATGTGGTTTGGAAAATCTCCACAACTTTTATGTTGACTATTGGTATTAAATGTAACCTTATTCAAGTATATTTAATTTGCTAATAACAGTAAAGTTGTGCTGTACATACGATGATATAGAAATACAATTCCATTACATTTCAGGACTTCTGTAGGTTTGCATTGTATAGTCATACCTTTATACATTGGGAAACTTGTGTAAGGGCAATCAATAGCTTCAGCAGCTATAGAAAATTTGTTTAATTATATATTTATGTATATTACGTGTGTATATATGTGTTCCTTTTACCTTTTGACATCTGTAGCATCTTTTAATTTTCAGTTATTTCATGTTTTCACTTTCTTTTTGTATCTGATTATTTTTTGTAACGTTATTGTATCAACTCTGTTCAGTTTCAGTCCCTCAGTCACTCTTGTTAATAATTTTGTTGAAGATAAGCAGTTCTCTACCCTTACTCCTGCCAGTAAAAATACGTCTTCTAGTGGTTTACACATAAACCAAGCACTATTCTTATTTTGACGTCTAGTCTGCAGCACACCAAAGAAGCTTATACTTGAAAGAATTAAGTTTTACTGCTTCCAAGTTCAGGAACAATAGCCGGCTGTTTTATTCTGGTATTTGTTTTGAAATGGACTGAGATTTACTCAACAGGATAATACTAGTAGGGAACTTACTTTGTATTCACAATCAATTAATATTTTTCCTGTTACGGCATATGCTAAAAAGTGTCAACCATTACAGAGAAACCTAACAGATATCACTAAAGATTACTGCTACAGACACAGAGTAGACTGAATGTATTAACAGTAACTGGCAGACAACCAAATGTTTGGAAATGTAAGAGGAGAAACATTAAAAAAAAATCACACCTCTGCTACTAATTTCATTTAAAAACTAAATAATTATAGTAACACCGCTAACTCAGAGATACTCAGTTGTTTTTATGTCAAACTGAAGTATTCCACTGAACAGTACAAGATCATCTTCCAATGTGTTTTTGTGAGCTAGTAAAAATTTGTTTCCTTACTGAAAGCAATATTTGTACATGCATGAATTCTGTCAGGTCATCTCTTTAGGATATCATCTTTCAGTCTTTCCATCAAAAACCTCTGTGACTACTGAACTATTTCTCTTCGAAGAGCCCAACGTACATTCAAGTTATTTTGCAGTTTTACTGGACATTTTTCTCAGGCAGAAGGGGGTGAATATCAGTTTATTTAGTGTCTACCTAAATATAATTTATTTAAAAAATGTTGACCAATCTATCATTATAGTGTATTGCTACTTCATCCTAATTACAAAGGAAAACTTTATACATATTTTCTTATCTGTTGCTTGTTATGAAGCTAAATACTTAAATCAAAAGGATTACACACAGAAGAAGGCTATGTTCCAGCAGGAGGAGGCAGATATATGTTGTAACATTAGGTAGTCTCTAACTTTTTCAAAAATATGACAAAAATCACTTTCTCCAAAGGAAGAAAAAGAAGAACTGAAAAATATAAACAATGTCCTGTTTCTCACAGAAATATCTTTCCTCCCCTCCTCTTTCTTAAAAAAAAAGTTTTTCTGAAACTCCTGCAATGAAAGGTAGAGTGATTGTCATCATTCTAGTGCAGTCAGATCTTAAAGTAGTTTTCTGATCTTCTGGAGAATTTCTGTCTTATGAGAATGGGCACAAGAGTTTCTCCTATCCGATGATCGTTTGATTGATGACTGTTATCGGATCAGCTGTAAAACCTTGCTGAGTCTTTCTCATTGAGAGAGAATCTCACACAATAGTTTCCTTCTTTCTGCTTCCTAAAGTTATGCCTGAATCCTGCTTATTTAAAGCACGACTTTTCTTCATTGTCATTTATCATTTAGTTGACTGGCCATGATCCACCACTTAGCACACTGAATGGGGTCTCCAGATCTGGGAGTTAAGATGCATGAGAAGTTTGCATTTCTTGCTTCTTAGTGCATACTTGCTATCTTTAATCATCATAAAGACCATTTATTTAAGATTTCTCTTTCCCTCTCTTTCAAAGATTGTAGCTTCTGAACAATGTTGCTTTTGTTTTGTTTGTTTGTTTGTTTTTTTCTCAAAAAAGATTAAATATGGTATTGTAATTCCTTTACAAGACCTGACATGTAAAACATCACAGCTAAATCTTAGGCAAAGAGAGGATGTCATGAGTGGAGCTGATGAAGAATCAGATTTTTTTTTTTCACTGTGAAATAAAATTTCCATGCTGTTGTGAGCAAAACTCTCTTTTGGAAAGATGATTTAGTCTGATGAGAAATTCTGTTTGAAATTATGAGAAGCTAGCTTCTGCAGAGTAACTTCAAGTTCTGAGGAAGTCCTCTAGCTCTCTAATAAGACCTGTGTGTATACTACAACTGTTAGACAACTGAACACAATTTTTCATTCACAATCAGAAGAAACCTATTTTAAACACAGTAGAAAAGATTTATCTAAAAGATCATGCTCAAGCACAATTTAAAATTATCATTCATAACAAATGGATTGCTTTATCTGGGTTTTGGATTGTTGGGCTTTTTTTTTCAGTTCTTCAAACCAATTTGGCACAAGAGAAACAGTGGTGTTACTGTAGAAAAGAGCAACCATGACACAGTCTATGTATATCTTTCCCAGACTGAAAGAGATTTTTGTACTCCTGTTTTGAAACAGTTCCTTATTTGAGACATATATGTATAATATGAATTGCAGAGGAAATTTGGGCCCTATTTTAATTAATAGTGTTGATTTTCCTTTTCCTTTTTCAGTGACAGTTATGAAGACCTGTCATGATAAGTGCAGATTCAGTCTTGAAGCAAATATCTGAGCTTCATCAGAAGGGCTTATGCACATTTCGGTTTATGTAATAACAATGCTTAAACCATGTTAATCCCTTTGGTAATATCTTACAGGCAAATGAACTATATAATCAATGGATTTGATTTTACAATAGAGTTCTCTGAGTTCAGTAAATCATTAGGCACACAAAATATCCCACTGATGTGAATGGGAAACTAAGGGTGAGGAAAGACGGCTCATCTTATTCCACTGATATCCACATAAATTACTTGGAGTGTTTCTTTAGTTCTGATACCTGGTGTAAATATATATTTTGCCCAGGTAGATATAACTTGATCAGTACAGTGTTAATGACAATTATATGCTATCTGTAAAGGTTTGACATTTGAGTTGGGTTTGCTTCTTTACTGAGACACAATTGACAGCACTACAGAGACCTATTTGGAAGAATCTGATGGTGCACGGCCCTGGAGAGATGAGAAGTCCAGGACATCCAGTTGATTTTCAGGGATCACCTCCTCCAAGCTCCAGAATTGTTCATCCCAGTGATCAGGAAATTGGGCAAAGGTGGCAAGAGGCTTGCATGGATGAACAAGGAGCTACTGATACCATAGGCCTTGGCCCATCAATACAGTCTATCCAGATCCCTCTGCAGAGCCCTCCTACCCTCAAGCAGATCAACACTCCCACCCAACTTGGTGTTGTCTGTAAATTTCCTGAAGGTGCACTTGATCCCCTCATCCAGGTTGTTGATAAAGATATTAAACAGACCTGGCCCTAATACTCAGCCCTGGGGAACACCACTTGTTACTGGATGCCAACTAGACTTAACTCCCTTCACCACAACTCTTTGGGCTTGGCCATCCAGCCAGAATTTTATGCAGTGAAGAGTACACCCATCCAAGCCATGAGCAGCCAGTTTCTCCAGGAGAATGCTGTAAGAAAGGGTGTCAAAGGCTTTACTAAAGTCTGGGTAGACAACGTCCACAGCCTTTCCCTCATCCACTAAGTGGATCACCTTGTCATAGAATGAGATCATGCTAGTCAAGCAGGACGTGTCTTTCATGAACCCATGCTAACTGGGCCTGATCACCTGGTTGTCCTGTATATGCTGCATGATGGCACTCAAGATGATCTGCTCCATAACCTCCGGCACCAAGGTCAGACCGACAGGCCTGTGGTTCCCTGGATCCTCCTTCTGGCCCTTCTTGTAGAGAGCTGTCCCGTTTACTAACATCCAGTCAACTGTGACCTCCCCGGTTAGCTTGGACTGCTGATAAATGACCAACAGCAGCTTGGTAAGCACTTCCGCCAGCTCCCTCAGTACCCCTGTGTGGATCTCAACGAGTCTGATAGACTCGTGTGTGTAGTGGTGTAGCAGGTTGCTAACCATTTCCTCTTGGATTATCGGGGCTTCATTCTGCTCCCTGTCCCTGTTGTCCAGCTAAGGGGGCTGGGTACCCCGAGAAGAACCGATCTTACTGTTAAATACTGATGCAAAGAAGGCATTAAGTATCTCAGTCTTTTACTCATCCTTTGTTACTATGTTTGCCCCCACATCCAAAAAAGGATGGAAATTCTCCTTAGTCATCCCTTTGTTATTAATGTATTTATAGAACCATTTTTTATTGTCTTTTATGGCAGTAACCAGATTAAGTTCTAGTTGGGCTTTGGCCTTCTAATTTTCTCCCTGCATAACCTCACAGCATCTTTGTAGTTCTCCTGAGTTGCCTGCCCCTGCTTCCATAGGTCATAAACTCTCTTTTTTTGCCTGAGTTCCAGCCAAAGCTCTTTGCTCAGCCAGGCCGGTCTTCTTCCTCACTGGCTTGTCTTTCAGCAGGATGGCCTGCTCCTGCACCTGTAAGATTTCATTCTTAAAGAAAGTCCAGCCTTCCTGGGCTCCTTTGCCCTTCAGGACTGCCTCCCAATGGACTCTGTCAACCAGGCTCCTACACAGAAAAATATATGCCCTCCAGAAGTCCAAGATAGAAGTTCTGCTAATGCCAATCCTTATTTATCTGAGAATTGAAAGCTCTATCATTTTGTGATTGCTATGTCCAAGATGACCTCCAAATGTCACATTACGCACAAGTCCTTCTCCATTTGCAAACAACAGGTCCAGAAGTGTGCCTTCCCTAGATGACTCCCTCACCAACTGTGTCAGGAAATTATCCTATTCCACACAATCCAGGAACCTCGTAGACTTTTTCCTCTCTGCTGTGTTGAATTTCCAGAAGACATTTGGTAACTTGAAGTCCCCACGAGACCAAGGGCTAGCGATCGTGAGACTTCTCCCAGCTGCTTATAGAATATTTTGTCTGCCTCTTTGTCCTGGCTGGGTGGTCTATAACAGACTCCCACCAGGATACATGCCTTGTTGGTTTTCCCCCTGATTCTTAGCCATAAACACTCAACCCTATCATCATCATCACCATCCTCTAGACAGTCAAAACACTCCCTAACACACAGAGCTAACCCATCGCCTCTCCTTCCTTGCCTATCCCTTCTGAAGAGTTTATAGCCATCCATTGCAGCACTCCAGTCGTGCGAGTCATCCCACATGTTTCCGTGATGGCAAGTATATCATCTTTTTCCTGCTGCACAATGGCTTCCAGCTCCTCCTGTTTGTTGCTCATGCTGCGTGCATTGGTGTGGATGCACTCCAGTTGGGCTATTGATCCTGCCACCTTTTTGTGGGTAGAAGCCCTGGTTCCTTCATGACCATTCTTGAATGGGGTGATGTCCTTGGTGAAAAAGGGTTCAGAGAAGACTGAATTACTAAATGCCTTCTTTGCTTCAGTCTTTAGCGGTAAACCAGCCTTGGGCAATCCCAGACCCATGAGATCAGTAGAAATGTCTAGGGCAAGGATGACTTGGACGAGGACCAGGTGAGGGAGCACTTAAACAAACTGGACATACACAAACCCATGGGACCTGATGGGATGCATCCATGAGTGCTGAGGGAGGTCAGTTATCTTGAAAGGTCATGACAATTGAGGGTAGTTCCCAAGGGCTGGAAGAAGACAAAAGTCACTCCTATCCTCAAGAAGGGCAAGGAGAAGGATTGAGGGAACTCTAGGTCAGTTAGTCTCACCTCTACACCTGGCAAGGTGATAGAGCAAATAGTCCTGGTCACCTTCTTCAAACATATTAAGGACAGGAAGATGACTGAAAGCAGTCGCCATCGATTTACAAACGGGAAATCTGTCGTGACAGTAACAGCCTTCTGCAATGAGATGACTGGCTTGGTGGTTGAGTGGAAAGCTCTGAATGTTGTTTTTCTTGACTTTAGCAAGCCTTTCAACACAGGCTCCCATAACATCCTCATTGACAAATTGTTGAAATACCAACTAGATAAGGAGATAGTGACGTGGCCTGAAAGCTGTCTGAACTGCCAAGCTCAAAGGGTCGTGGTCAACAGCATGAAGGATAGCTGGCAGTCACCAGTAATGGTGTACCCCAGTGATTGATACAGCAGCCAGTACTATTTAATATCTTCATAAATTACCTATATAATGGGACAGAGTGCACTTTCAGCAAGTTTGCAGATGATACAAAACTAGATGAGTGTCTGATACAACATATGGTTGTGCTGCCATTCAGAGAAATGGGGAGACAGGAAGCTCATGAAGTTCAACAAAGGGAAATAAAGAGTCTGCAGCTAAGGAATAACCAGTACAGACTGGCCAGAAAGCTGAAAAGCAGGTTTGCAGAAAAGGTCCTGAGGGTCCTGATGGATGCCAAACTGAACACGAGCTAGCAATGTGCCTTTGTGGCAAAGAATGCCACCAACGTCCTGGGATACATTCAGCAAAGCACTGCCAACGGCTCGAGGGATGTGATCCTTCTCCTCTGTTCAGCACTGGTGAGGTACATTTGGGGTGCTGTATCCAGTACTGTTTCCCCCATTGCAGGAGAGACATGGGCATACTGGAGTGAGCTCAGCGAAGTGTGACACCGATGATTAAGGGACTAGAGCATCAGACATATAAAGAGAGGCTGAAAGAGCTGGGACTGTTCAGCCTGGAGAAGAGAAAGCACAGGAGGATTTCATCAATATGTATAAATACCTATGAAGTAAAGGAGGCAGAACCAGACTTCTCAGTGGTGCCCAGTGACAGAACAAGGGGCAATGGGCAGAACCTGAAACACAGGAAATTTGCTTTAAACAAAAGAGCAAAACTATTACTGTAAGGGAGATTGGGTGCTGGAACAGGTTGGTCAGAGAAGTTGTGGATTCTCCATCCCTGCAGTTTATTCAGAATCTGACTGGACATGGGCCTGAGCAACCTGCTTTAAATGACCCTTCTCTGAACAAGACAACCAAATGTTCTCTGGAGGCTCTTGCCTGTTATTCTCTGATTTTGTGATAGGAATTATACTGAGAATACTGTTCATTAAACTAATGCTATTTAAATTATACTAGTATTTTTTCTTATTTTTTAAACAGGCCAATTAAAAGGCAGAAGTAAACTCTATACGTGTTTATTTCTCACTTTAAAAAAGAAACTAAAAGTTCTTTGATGAAATTTTTAACCAGTCAACTATTTTGTGCCAATTCCATCTGTTGTTAGATGCTTTCCAAACTCATTAAAAGTATCCAGATGTTATAGTGATGAAGGCCATAGAAACATCTAGATATTTAGAGGCATGGAAAGTTATCTTGTTTAGCTCTTGCCTGATTAAAAGGGAGCTTGCTTGTGTTGATGTATTTTGAATTAATGGGTTACCTCAGTTTCCTAAATTAATGGCAATATTAATGCTACAGTTCATGTGGAATTTTGACAGAAAAAAAAAATCACACAAATGGAAAAGTATAAAAAGTATAGAAACGTATTTTGTTTATTTTTGAGGAAATACATAAATTAGTGTCATAACTATGAAAATTCTAAGATAAAAGCTTCTTTGGGTACTCTAGCATTGTTAATCTTGTGAAATAAAATACACCCAAATATCTGAGAAATAGGCTAAGCCACAAAATACAGAGAAGAAGATACATTATTTTTAAATAGCATTGCTACAAAGCAGTGAAGGCCAAGACAAACACAAATTCAGGAATAGTTTGCAGCCCAACTTTAGATGTCAAGTTTGGACATCTTATGTTTTTTCTAATAATCAGAATTTCCCTTCTTGTGACATAATCTCAGCCGATTGGGCATCAGTCACTGATGTATTACAATATTTCACAGCTGATTTAAAGAAAAATAAGTATCCTAGCACGGAAAGAGGAAGGAAGAGGATCTATAATCTATCTCCACTGCTAGCTGCACCATAGTCCTGCCTGACTTGAGGAAGCAGCTTGTTTCACTTAAACTTAAATTGATCATAAACTTGTTGACTCAAAAACCCTTACTTTAGTTTGATGCTGTTTCTTATTAACTACTTTCTACCAGTAGGTCCTTTTTGTTGGTGCTTTTTGATGTCTCACCCATACTAGTCACTTTAAATCTCTTCATAATATATTTGATTTAAAACCAATGAGAACTTTTGGCTGTCTTCTCAGATTTTCCCTGTATTTTATTAAGAAATACAGAACTGGTAGTGAAAAGACAGTTAGCACAAATGATATGCTGACCTTTCTCTTTCCAAAATGACCAATTTTAAATTCACTTTCTTCAGTGTTTTACCCTTAGACAGGGAAGTGCTTAAGTCAAAGCTGGAGGCAACAGCAATCTTGAAATACTTATGAAATGTAGAAAATACCTTTGAATTTGGCTTACTATATAGTATAATTGCTGTGTAAATATTTTATGATGACCTATTACAACAAAAATATACCTTATTGATTTTATTTTTACAGTTTTCCCAGAATAAAGCTCTTGATAAGATCCTGAGTTGGCAAGGTGGAACTGCTTTTTTTTAAAAACAGTCAAAAAAAGAAAAGAAAGAAGTTAACAATTTAAAGACTTTGAAGACTTCACATTTTTAATATACTATTTTTAAAGCTTTAAGGTGTGTAAACTGGAAGAACTGTAGGTGCCTACTTCATCCTCTATAACAAAATATACTAGATAAACATATGATAGAACATATGGCAAACCAATCTAATCTAGTAGCAACACATTGGAATATTTATCCCAAAGTGTTTAACCTGGATAATGAACCAGAATTCTCTACTTCTCTTTATACGTGTCCCAGTACCTACAAATGTCTAACTACTTCCACCTTTTTACCTTTATACTCCTTGAGACATTTTACCCTCCATTGCTAATAATGGTGATAAAATTAGGATGTAAATGTTTAGTATGCACTAGGGCCAGAATTAATCCAAACAATTCTTTTTTCTTTTCACTCTTTACTTGCATTGAAAGTGCAAACACCTGTGATGTAAATGTGCTGCACAGACCTTTGAACTTAAGTGCAAAAATAACATTCTTGAATTGAGTTGTTCTACTAGCATGACTTTAAAAAATAGTAATTTTTGTGATTCAGTGTATGTATTCTGAAAAGTGTTTGTTGCTTTGGATCAGTTGCTGATTTATTTCACAAAGGTAAATATGCACTGAATATTGATGTTCTTAAGAAAAATGGGACATTCCAAGGTAAGTAAAACCTACAGAGGCTTATCAACAACATTAATTAATAGAGTACAATATACAGCAATATGCTTAGAATCATAAAGGAGGATATTGCACTGAGAATTCAGATGTGTGTTGGGTGGGGGAGACCAGAGAATTTGAAAGTATATCCAATAGCAGAAAAATGGGTTTGTTCTCTTATTACTAGAATCTTTTAATGAGTATCTGATTTGTGTACCTTCATTGTCTCTTTCATATATATAGAATGACAGTTTTATTAATATACTGCTGTAATGGTATGAAAAACACCAGGACAGTTGATTAAGGGATCAGAAAAATCAATCAATAATAAAATTTTTAATTTAAATATTTTAAAAACAATATATTAATATATATTTTGTTCTTTTCTTTTTTTTTTTCCCCTTCCCATTCTGTCCTCCTTTTTTTTTTTTTGGCCATTTGTACCTCTTGTTTTTTCTCCTTCCTATTTGATCAGTGGTTTTTGGCCAGTTTGTATTTTTCCAGACATCACTCCATGATGTAGTTGAAGTATATGATGGCCCAACTTTGCAGTCATCTCTGTTATCCTCTCTCTCAGGATCTCATTCAGGTATCCTTTAATAGAACTGCCATTAAACTTTTATTTATTTTTTATGAACCTAGANAAAAAAAAAGAAAATAATTATTTTTATAGTTTCTTACCTACAATTCAGGCAAATATATGAAATCAGGATTTTGAACTAAAAGCCTAATCACTCAAAACTCTTTGCATTAATGAATAAAAGGAAGTAAAATTGAATCTATTTGTATACATCTTTTTCTTCTGGTATTTAGCTATTATAGTGAGTGGTTTTGGCTTCTTACTCTGTGCCTTTATGACTTTTATCTAGTGAGCAATTTGAAATGGGTATTATATATTTAAAAGGTATATTTGTAGCAAAGTAAAATTGTATAGATTAGTGCACGTTGACTCAGTTAAAAGAAGTATTGGGTTTGTGTGTTGTTTTTTGTTTTGGTTTTTTTTTGGTTTTTTTTTTTTGTAGAGGAAGAAAACAACAAATATTCCTAATAACTGAGATAAGCTTTAGTCCCCCTTTTCTAGAACAACATGATACTGCCAATGTAATATATTGAAATCACATATAACTTGCAAAGTTTACTGAAGCAGAACAGGGTTTGGGGAGGGTTTTTCCTGGCCGCAAAGATGTTGACAGGTATTTTGAATGCTTCCTTAGTAAAAAGTGGTTATGATAGCTTTGTATTTGCTTTGTTTGAGTAGGTGAATCCCTTCCATTGAGCTCAGGTAACCAGATCACGGTTAGATTTACTTCAGTTGGACCAATAACAGCTAAAGGATTTCATTTTGTTTATCAAGGTGAGACAACCTGGAAAAATGTGTACATTTATTCTTTTCATCACAACTGGTAAACCATCAGAGAGGAACAGACTGAGAATGTAGAGGAAAGTAATAGCCTGCTAACAATGTAACAAGTTTCACTATTTCTGCATGTTTCGAAAATGTTTAGGACCATTTTTTTATCTGTATTTTAAAGCTGAAATCAAATATTTAAGAAGCATAAGAGAGGTTCCAAATTTAAAAAGACAGTTATACAAAGCAGCTGTTTCTGTTTGCTAATGTAGTTGACGAATGTTAGATCCATCTGGCTGCTCAAACTGGTTTATGTCTCAATTTAAATATGAATAACTTTAAGTGTTATTACCTGTGGCTGAATCAGTGATCTTGCAGCTATTAAGATACTTCTTCTTGGTTTACATTATTTGCCTTTTTTTGGGTCAAACACAGAAATGGGTATCCATCAGTACTTGCAAATATAATTCAAATGTAAATTTAAATCCTGATCTGACAGTAAGAATACACATTTAGAATTCCACAGGAATAAACGTAATTACCTATCTGACACAGAAATGCTATTCTGAAACTGTGTATGAGCTGAATATTTCATCGTAGTATTTCTTTCCAGTGCCATTTTAGAAAGGTTTCAGCGTGGATTTTATACATTGCTTTTAATCTTGGCGAGGATATCAGTACTATGCTCTTATAAATAGTAACTCAGACATCAAAAGTATGCAGTCTGTATTGTGAAGATTCATTTAGGGATTATGAAAATGCTCTTAACTGGCAAATAACCAAATGTTACTTCCAGTCATTTTGAATATTTGTGGTTCAAAATCTGTATTCCTCCACCAAATCTAAATTTAAGAATCCACAACTGTTTGCATGTTTGCAGCTGTTCCAAGAACAAGTGCAACACAATGTAGCTCTGTGCCTGAACCGAGATTTGGAAAAAGGATTGGAAATGAATTTGCAGTTGGGTCATTGGTTCTTTTTGAGTGCAATCCAGGCTACATCCTCCATGGGTCAACAGCAATTAGATGTGATACAGTACCAAATGCATTGGCACAGTGGAATGATTCACTCCCTACATGTGTTGGTGAGTTCTTAAGGCTTTTTAATAGAACTAATTACTGCCTAGAGTGTAGACCATTCTCTCTCGCGGAAAGTGTTCCTCCTTTGTCATGTCTACAGTATTTTATTCTTGCTTACTTTTATTCACTTTCTTCTTCATTCAAGGTTAAGATTTTATTCCCCTTTCTATTCTAACCTTGCTGTGACATTTCACGAGTTTCATGGATGTATTCTGCTGCTATAAATTATATGTTAGCTTCTTCTCCATTAACATCAGTGACAGTCCCTGGCTGTCCCTTAATCAAGACTCAGAAATATCAGCTTGTGCTCTGAGTGCTTGCAAGACTAAGATGATCTCACCTTGCAGATCTCGAACAAGATATTGCAAGCTATTAGAAAGAACATTACTATATTAAAGATTTAAAAATAGTTACACTAATATTTCAATGCTTGTCAGAAAAAAAGCAGTAATTTTTCAGATCAGAAAACATACTTTGTATGGTTCTATTCATACAAGATTAAATTCTCTAAATTAAATTCTTAAATTAATGTGCATTTATAAAGCTGATTTGCACCAACTGGAAATCTGGTGATTGTGCTGAAAAGCCCCACAGTAAACAGATAATATTTTAATGGTACATTTTTCCACAGGTTTACATCAAGGGCAAATACGGTACATTTATATATTATGTTTCATTCGAGCTTGGCTTTTTTTCATATGGGAAAAAATTATTGATTTATAAATGAATTAAAATTGGTTATCATTTGCACACATGTTTTTGCAATGCCATCAAACTTTTCCACCTGTAACATCTGTTGCAGTACTGACTGCATTATACATTAATTTTGTGCAAATTGAATACATTGAAAATTATTCATTTTGAGTATGAAGACATTTGAAGAACTCCATTCCCAACCAAAACAGTAAATATATGCATGAGTTAGTTACTTTACTTTTCCTGACAGAGAACAGATTTTGTATAAAAATGATCCTGACCCATGCAAAAAACCACATTATGATATTGACTCCAGCATTAAGAAGTACATAATCACAATTTTAGAGGAGTGGTGGAAAAGAAAATAAAGAACATTTTTTCATCAGGTCAATTTTGAATCTTCCATGCTAATCAGCTGATGGTGCATGGTAGAGTCTGACTGGTTTTCAGTAAAAGATTTTCTCCAAAATACTAAAATCCTGATAGAGATCAAGACTAAGTATTAATAGTGTGATTAAGCAGCTGTTATACACAAATATTGTTTATTTAGACTGTTTCAGGCATAGGAATTGAACTACAACTTCTATATATAAGTAAGAAGCTGAAGTATATAGCTATATTCCGTTTATTACAGCTTGATCAGTAGAATTGTACTATTTACCACCTTGAAATGTATTCCCTTTGTATTTCAGATATAACAACTCAAGTGTTGAAATAATTATTTTGGCTATTGATCACAGTATATTATTGATATTTTAATACATGATTTAGTCTGTGAAAGAGAAAGCTATCTGTGCCTAGGCAAGTTGAACTGAGAAAGGGTTACAGGCCACCTTATGTGTGAAAATCACTGTGCCAATAAAGGTGATAAAATATATATAAGGTGAAAATTGCATTGAACTAAATCAGTTTAATAATTGAAGTGGTAGACATGACCATATTAAATTGCCTTAACTCTAGTGAATGCTTGAATATTTCCTTACAGATAGCAGACATCAGTCATTCTGTCTGTTCATCCTTTTATGAGTAATTATTTAAACACTTTAAGTGACACTGACCTTTAGTTTATCCATGTAGTTCCCAACAGATTCTATCAATTATATGCCACATAAAATGTAGCTGCAGTATTCATTATTAAGATAAGTTGCATTCTCCTACATATTTTCTAAATCCTCATATTTGTATCTAATGAAATCAGTTCAGAACTTAGTAGTGTTGCTCAGAAATGATACATTAACTTCTAGTGGTTTTGATAAACCATCTCATCAATCTTTTCCTTCAACTTCTTAAATACCAGCATAATATCTGTATCTAGATTAAGCCGTAATATTCTTTGTCCCTGTTAGAGCATCTAATGATCTTGACAAGATACATTCAAGTTGAATATTCAGAAGAGAAACTTGATGGTACTGAATGCCTCTGTCTTATTTCATGCATAATACTTATATTAATCCATGGGCACGGGTATGATGAGTGCAGTCTTGCAAGCATTTAGCAATTTCTTTACTAATGTGATAGATCCATAGTCTGTAATGGGATAACTCACACAAGCAAAGAGAACAGTCAAGGAGTTGAAACTAGTGCTATTAATTATTTAGACAACAGCAAAGTAGCAATATTTTGCTTTTTTAGTTTTTATCTTTTGTACTAACACAATACATAACTGTTCAAACTTCATTCTTAACCCCTAAAAATAATGCTTTAGTTTTGTAAGATTACTAGGAGAAAATGGAATGGATTTCACTTTGCTAAAGTGAAAATAAATAAGGGGAATTTGAGCATGATTCTCTCAGGTAGAAAACTGTCAGAACTCTAATTTTCCTCTATTCTTTTTTGGTCATTTAAAAGAAGGTTTTTGAGATACAAGACTTTATTTTCCTGAGGCAAATATAAATTTTTTAATGTAGCATAATTTTACAAAAGTTTTTAGCCATGGTGTGCTGAACATTGTGTAGGCTTTTATACTAACTTTTCTCACTTCTGAAGCTTCATAATTCTTTTTGCCTTGTGCATTTCCTTTCAGTGCCCTGTGGTGGAGTTTTAACAAAGCGCAAAGGGACCATTTTGTCTCCTGGTTACCCTGAGCCTTATGACAACAATCTGAATTGTGTGTGGAAGATCACAGTACCAGAGGGAGCTGGGATTCAAGTACGTATACTTGCTATTTGCTTGTTATCATCATGTTTAAAACCGTTTTTCCTGATGCGAAAGCATGGAAAGATCATTATTTAATACAGTTTTCTATCTCACTAATGATTCTCACAATGGAATTTATTACAAATCTTTTTATTCATGCAGTTCTTAAAAGTTGTAAGGTTTACAAGAATTGTAAAAGATACACTTGGAGCTTTTTACTTAGAAGAAAATCACCAAAATACGTTATTTCAATAGGTCAGTGACTTTTTGTAAGCCAGAAGAAATAGAGGCTTTCCTGTGATATTTTTTTCCTCCCTCAAAAATGGATAAATCTCCTTGAACGGAGTGAAATTAAGTGGGTTGCTTCTATGGACAAGTAGTATATGTTTTCTTAGAAACTGTTATTTCCTCTATAGTTATGGAAGTTCATTGTGATATAAAGATGCTTCAGTATGTTTCAACGAGATGGGAACGGATCCTACAAAATATTTTCAGAATTCTCGTTTACTAACATTTAGATTAAGAACTTCATGGAACACATAGCAGAAAAGTATCCATTAAGCGAAGTCATGTATATCTCACTTTTTATAATTCACTAAAGAAACTGTCAGAAATCTAGTTATTGGAAAGGCAGTTGTGTTTAATAAATTAGAACTTTTAAGCACCATCTGATCAAATTCCTAGCAATATCAAGAAAACAGAGTAGCAAGTTTTCTATGTTTACCCTTGATTCAAAATATAACTACTGTAGAAAATGAATAAATAAAGAGCTCAGTTTCTGTACACACAGGTTTAATAATGAAAATCAGGAAAAAAACATTGTGGACAATTTATTAAAGCTGTCTTTTTAATAAATTACATCACAGAGCTTTTAAGGTATTCTACTGTGTCAAGGAAAGTTTTAAAAATAGCATGAGTTTATACTTTGCTACTGTATAAACATTCAGAAAAAAAATAATTTTTGTTTTGAATAACAAAAAATACTTAAGAAAAACATAAAAACTTTATGGAAGAACACAGCAATCATCACAAATACAGCATAAGCCCATACACGATTATATTTATGAGTTCAATTTTCAAAGACAATAATGTCCATTAACAATAGTATTTAATAACCTGAATCAGTTTTGAGACTGATTTTCAGAAACACTACTTGATATAAACAGTTGACTATTTTAGGATACTTTGTTCTGTGTATTTCGTATATAATCAGTAATGTAAGTTAAACACTAAGAGGATAGTTCAGAGGATTTAGATTAGACATTAATTGGCATCCTGACTTAAGCAGTCACTGTTGCTTTTTGGAAGTGTTTAGCTCTTATTGCAGACTGTATTAGGTGACTAAATCGCTAACTTTAATTTCAAGTTAAGTGTCTAATCTGCATGATATTCTTTTGCTCCAGAGTCATAAGAAAAAAAAAGATATATTTACTTGCTTCCTTTTTTCTAGTTCTCTGGGGTTTTTTTTGCTGAGCTTGTGAATACCGTCCTTCCTTTCTATTATCACTTACTGAAAAAGTTAATCCTTTATACTTATTCAAATGTAATGACAACAGTGCAGTTTCATGAGCATACCTGCATGATTGTAATTAGATCTCTAGAACATTTAATATTGTCACTGAAGCAGGACAGTCATGAAGTGTGATATTCATGCTTGATACTTTTAATCCTTCCTGATTTTCAGGGCTAGGTCTGAGGAAGGTAAATCCCTGATATAGTAAACTGAGTACAGCTGATACAGAATCAGTAAGACAGAGTATACATCAGAATTCATCATACCATTTTTACTGCGTTATTTTTCAGAACTGAGTTTAGCTTTGTATCTACTAATGACATTAAAAATAGGATCGGAATTGTTTTGGTTTTTTTTTCACTTCATAGAAAAGAAAAAATCCTGAGTATACATATATAAAAATGTAATTATTACTGTGAAAATCAGTTACTTGAGGCAACATTTGAAAACTTGGGTGGCTGATTTTGTCCAACCTGAGATGCAGATATTCAAGATACTGTGATAGCTAATGCTTTTGTATTTATGTAAAGGCATAAAATATCTGGACATTTTTCCTGATCAATATTTATCCCCTCAAAGTAACAAAGACATTTCCCCAGCTTTAAAGGAAATGAAAAGAATATATCACCAACGCATATTCCTCTGTGAATGTGTAGATGGAATTTTAAACTATCTAGGTATAACAACTATCGACGTGTATGATTACTTTGTTGAATTTGTTGAAACAGTGTGATCAGATGTGAATGCTGAGCTGTCTCATATCAAATTGAAAAGCAGACATTTAAAAGTAGATTTAAGTAAATATGGAGATTGTGCACTAAAAACCTGCCTTCAGGCACCTAGCTTAAACACCTTATATCAGGAGATTAATCTACCGTGGTTCCTTATAAAGTTAGGGCAGAAAGGCACCTCGAGTAGATAATTCAAAACTAATATAGACTCTGGCTCTGAATCACTGCCTGAAGGTACGTCTGTCTATTTATTGACTACATGGGGAGGTTAGGGCAAATAGAATCAGTTGCACTAAAATAGATGTTTTAAATTAGGTAGTTTATGACAAATATAAAAACTGTAGTCAGCAGCAATCTGTCCCTGAAAACGCATAAAAACCATTAGATAATTTGGAATTTGCTCTGAAGGTTTCCTAGGTGTCTACACTTCCAATTTGGTGTCTTCAGAAATATTCCTGACAGAGACAACACCAGTAAGTTTCACCTAAATCCCTTGTGAACCAAAAAATAAACAGACAAGTCTTAGAGTTTTCTGAGAGACCAGATCCAGTGGGCATCCTCCAAGTGTCTAAAACATGCTAACAGCCAGGGCCTCTCCATTGCTTCACTTTTTAAAAAAATATCCTTTGGTTGTAGTACCTGACCAATTCCTACAAAAAGTGCAATGTTTATGGTCCCCATCCAAGAAACAGGTAGGGAAACTGAACATTCCTTTTACGTAGAAGAAGGTCCAAGTCATATATTTCACAAAAAAAACCCCAAACTTCATGTCATGGTTTAGGCCAAATTGGCTACTGGGGATGTGGGGGACCTCAGATGGGACCGACAGATGCTCCCCTCCACCTCTCTTCAAAGAGAGGCAGAGGAGGGAAAAAGAAACTTATGAGTTTAGAAGGAACTAAACTACTTTAATGAAATATTAATAATAAAATAAAAGGAAATAATGAAACATATACAAAACCATATCAAACTCCCAGGGTGACAATCATGACACTGGCTGGCACTGGGGCAGTCCCAGGCTGGACTCAGTGATGGATGGTAACTGGATTTCAGATCTGCATTCAGGATTGGGATCAAAGGCAAACGAACAGAGTCCTCCTCAGGTGTCGGCCATTGAAGAAAGAGAGAGAGCTGACCCTTTGATCCCTCAGCTTTTATACTGAGCATGAGGCAGATGGGATGGAATACCCCGTTGGTCAGTTTTGGGTCACCTGTCCTGTCCGCTCCTCCCCATGGGTGCGATCCCACTGCGCTTTTCCACTTCCAACCCTCCAACAGGGCAAGTAACAAAGTTGGTTGGCCTTGGGTGTTATAGCAATAAGTTTAGGCAAAAGCCTCTCTGCATACCATGCCTGGGCATCAGCTATAAACATTGGTCTTATCACTCTGAGAGTGAACATAGTCTGCACATAGTCATGCTGTTAATTTCAGTAGTTAGAAGAAGCCCAGCTAAGAAGCAAAGTTACTGAACAAAATTGGTCCTGTTTTGCGTCAAACTAGGACGCTTCATTACCTAGTTGTACTGGAACTGGTGCTTATTTCTTCTGTTGAAGTTTTTCCATTTTGGAGAAAATAAAAGGAAGAATAAGCAAGGCAGAAGAACAGTAAAAGAAGCATAATTCTTTAACTTAGCAGCTAAGGTACCCCTTTTTGAGAGAGTTTGGGGTTTCATTCGTTCTTCCATCACTCTTTAAATGCTTTTCATTAAACAGCTATTTCACTAAAACAAAAAAATGCAAGACTGTCTCCCCTCCAAAAAAAGAAGAGGAACCTGGGATTTCTTTACTTTGTGGGGGGTGTTTTCACTCTATGAGAACAGATGTATCCTCCCTCTTGCAGTCTATCAGCTTAATGCTTTGCATCTCCTTATGAGTGGAAGGTTGTTGTCACTTCTGGAAGGAATCAAGTGCATGTTCTGCCTTTTGCTTATAGCATGCTAGTGAGTGCTCCTTCTCAGGAGATGAGTCAATGATGAAAGCAACCGAACACAGGAGGTCGCTCTTACCTGGAGGCAGAATTAAACATGGCAAGATAGATGAAACAGCATGCATCACTGTGGGACTGGTTTTAGCACTGGATAAACTAGAGAGAATCACAAAGAAACTGCAGCGATGGATGATACCATGTTTTATCTTCCCCTCAATGTCCTCCAAACAAGGGAATCATATTCTATACCCAGATGTTTTTCACAGTTTGACTCTTGTCAGAGGTAATGTGGTTGTCACTAGGAGTCACAGGATTTAGAAGTCTGAATTGGCAATTAAATTAAAAAATGTTGCAAGGCAACTTTATTCACTTAATGATGATTTTCCATTCTCTTTGACAATGAGAGCAAGACATAACTTTTCATGATTGAAAGCAACAGAGGCTACAATTTACAGTTGTCTCTGCTCTTGAATACAGAGGGGAAGTTTATGTTCTTTACCTCACGTTTTTTTTTCATAGGTGCAAGTGGTGAGTTTTGCCACGGAACACAACTGGGATTCCTTAGACTTTTATGATGGTGCTGACAATAATGCTCCAAGGCTTGGAAGTTATTCAGGTGACTGAGAAGTGTTTCACAGATACAATTCTTTATCGTAAACACACAGCTCTTTCTAGTTTTTGTGTCTGTGCGCGCGTGAGAGTGTGTATGTTTGCTTCTATAATTAACAACAGGTAGTTTTCTTTCTGTTTTAATCTGCCACCTCTTAGCAGATTTTCATAAAGATGAATATTTGAAAATGTTAGAAATTAAATAACACTCAGAGGCTCCCAAACTAGGCATCTATTAATCTCATTTTTTGCCCACTTTTATGGCAGAAATGTCTAGAAATGGACCTCTAAAAGAGATGCTTCTTGAAATTGTTCATGACTAAATGATACATTCTTTATTCTCATTTTAGATAAATGAGACAGTTCTGTTTGCCTTACTTTTTCTTGTTTTGTTTTGTTTTATTCTACTTCATTCATGTGTACAGAATGAGATCACAGATGATGATTGTTGTATTGTGCTGAAACACAAATAAATAATCAGTCACATTTCTAAGAATAGCCCTACAAGATATGTTCAGAGCTGCTTGATATATTTGACAGTTACATTTAAAATTATTCCAGTTACAGGATTTGCTCTTGCTTTTCTGAAAACCCTAGTGAATATTTCTCCTTTTGTGGATAAAAGCATGTAATATAAATTTATATTAGACCCTATTTCCCAGAGTGCCTACAGTTCATGTCTCTGATATTGTGGTGCACTGAAAATGCAATAAAACTTTTATAGGGACAGATATTTGATAACATCCATGATGACAAAATATAGTGGAATTGGTTATGCGACCTTTTTCTCTCCCTCCCATCCTCTCTCCCCCTTTCCAGCCTTTCTCTCTTTCTCTTTCTCTTTTTTTATACACACACACTCTTATCATTGTATTTAGTTCAGTTTCTGTGCATTTCAGTAATGTTTTGATTTCTCTTTTCAGGAACAACCATACCTCCACTTCTGAACAGCACATCAAATAATCTGTACCTAAATTTTCAGTCTGATATCAGTGTTTCAGCTGCTGGATTCCATCTCGAGTATACAGGTAATGCAGAAATATTCAATTAATTAAGAGTGCTTGCTGGTTCCAGACATCAGATGTACTTTAACTATATGAAAGGGGAACATTTAGTCCTATTGCACATAATGAGCTACATACCGTCACTTCAAAGTCATTGGTAAAATACTCATTTAATTCCAAGGGAGCAAGATCAAGCCTGAAACGTGTACTGTAAGGACTAGGAAGTTTAGTTTGTCTTGCTTTCACCTTTAATTTGCTTTTGCTCTCTGAAAAGCTTTTCCGAACATACAGCAACCAGGAGGAAATGCAGGTATGCTCATGTAACCATCCTAATACCAAGATACAACATATTTATATAATTCTTGCAGGCAAAACCAACGTATTGATTGCGGGTGATCTCAACTTAACTTCTTTGCCAATTAACAATTAATTACTGATTCTGGTATTGAAGAAAAATAATAACAACCCAACCCCTGCTTCCCTCTGGACACCTACACACACACACTTTTCTGTTCTCCAGTGCCTTCACCACACACTACGCTCTGTCCCTTTGGTGAGGCAAGGGCAGCACAGCAGATTGGGTCAGTCCCTGTGATGCCTTTAGGGTCCCACCTCTCAGTGCCTGCTTGGGTGAGCGCTTGGGCTCCAGCCCCTGCTCAGCCAGCTGCTTCGGCTCCAGCATCTGCTCGGTCGTGTTCTTCTCTCTGTCCTCTCTCAGTGAGATGTCCTCTTGCTCTGGTCTTGTTGCCAGCCCTGCAGCCCCACATCCCACCTCACCCCACCCCCACCAAAATCCGCAAATTATGTCCAATACAATAGTATATGTGCTATACAGTATGTATTTTACATGTATGTGTAGGAGATGAACACTAATCACTCTCTGCGAAAATGCGAGACTGAATAAACTGAAATTAGCAGCTGTGTTTCTTAACTAACTGACAAATGCTCACAGGTTGCTGAGAACACAGCAGAATTATTTCAAATGTTTTTATTATTGCTGAGTACCTCAACAGCGGAAAAGGCTGTAATTATAAACATACTTTCTGTCTGAATGAGATTGCCCGAGCTGACTGACAGGAATTCTGTCAATCACTAATATTTTGTTGCAGATTTTTTTTTTTTTCTTCTCAGCTGTGCAGTTCCCTCTGCTCATATTAGTTCTGGTGTCTGATCTGCATAATTGTGTCACGGTTATTTCTTGTCAGTTTTACAGTATGCAAATCCCATGCTCTGGTTGTCTGATTAGCCAGTCGGAGAACATGGCCTTGCAAAATTGCTGCCTGATCGCTTGTCTATAACTAAACACTAATTATAGGTTAGAATTATCCTGCCATTTCCTTGCAGTGCAGATACTCTCAGCTGCTTACAACTTCAGAGGGCAAAAAAACTGCAGGAAGTTATGAAAAGAAAGTAATTTGAATTACTGATACTGAATCCAATGAAGGTGAAAAGGCATCTGTATATTCCTAGGTGTCCAAATAACTGACATTTGTAGTGTACTGCCTGTATAAAACTTTTACCCCTAAATAAATAAAGAACTCACAGTATATAATTTGAAGTGCCAAGAACAATAGCTACATATGTGTGTATGGATTTATACAAGGGTTTATGTGTGTTTATGTAATATGTTTTCTGTGTGAGTGTATAAATCCAAAGTATACGCTGAAAATTTGTGATTCAGGAAAGAATATTGACGTTCCTCAGTAGATACCCAATTAACCAGTAGCTTAGTGAAATACATTATTTGACAAGATTAATGATTAATTATTAACTTTCCATGTGCAGGTGATAGACTTATGTGATTAAAACTTCATATAGACTTTGGATGGAGTGAGGAAATTGCAAAGCAATGTCTAAACCTGTAATCTTTATTGGAAAAAAATGCAAACTTTAAGGGCAAAAATTTTGTAACATGTAAAGAATTGCAGTTGGAGAGTAAGCTAGTGTGACTTCTGAATTAGGATTTTCTGTGATATATTTTATAAAGATATGCTCTAAAATAAAAACAATTTTTTGCACATGTGGGATTTACTGAAGCAAAATCTATGGCATTCAAAGTAGAGAACAGGATTAAGTGACAGTAACTCCATAAAATCTGTGGAATACACAATCTATACATCATTAATAAGAAAAATAAAATAGAAAATATTGCCAAGGTTATTTTGAAGTTTAAAATAGAGGTACATTATAACTAAATTTCTATACTTCAAATTGCGAAGCGGTGAAATGGTTTTGTAGAATAAATGTGGAAAAACGTAAGGCATTAGACATCCCTGTTTGTTTACTACTCTGTGACTCACATCACAGAACTAAAGCGTGGTGTCAGAGCATGCAATCTGGATTCCTATCATGCAAAACTAAATAGGAGTGGTACTTCAACGTCTCAGCCTTCAGCCACTAGTGGACAATCAGTCTATACAACCAGACTAACTAAAGCTAAGAATAAGACCCTTTAGTTTAGCACTTAGCGTGGATCTTGAGTCCTAGGCACCAGCTGTTTCAGTCCATAGATCCATGAGTATTATTCCCCACTACTCGCCAAGAAAGACAGTCCCTGTTGCCTGTGGACTGGAGGAAAGTTTTATGATTTTTTTTTTTAATCTGAGGTTTTGGGTTTTTTTTGAGAAGACACTGAAAAATTCTGCATTGGTCTGAATCATGAATTTGACACAGATTGAATTGAGGGACAATACTTTCTCATCATTGTTGGAAGGGAGACAACAGAAATCATATCTTGTGTATTTTCTGGATTTTCGTCTCCTGCAGCTTTCTGCTATGGAGAGACAGGAATTTTTGTCAGGAATCCAGAACTCAGAATACTGCTGTATTTCCACTGGTATTTCTCCGGAAATGCATTGATCAGAACAGAGTTTGTTGTCCTCAGTTGTGTTGGTCATCTCTGACTCTCAGACAATGTTTGCTTCTCTAAATGTTGTAATTATATTTTTAGAGAGAGTTAGTAAATAGAAAGTAATGGTCACATTTTAATGCCAGTGTTGCATACGTTTATTGCATTTCACTGGAACCTACACTGACAGAGGTCACCACGAGGAGTCAGCTAAATTAAAGTCTTAGTATCAGTGTACAGTTCTCATTGGAAATCACATCAGAGTTAAATATTTATATTAAGCAATTTTCAAGTGAGTTAACCATAAATTTTTTTTGTTCAATATATAGTGCATCTTCCAAGTCTATTTCATGTATTCTAAGAGACTCAAGTCTGAGGGGAAGTGCCCCTCTCTTGCCAAAATGATTACTTTTTCATCTCAAAAACAGTTTTCTGTAAGGTTTCATTCTGTTTCATTTCCAGTATCTCTTTTCATCCTTTATTAATAGATTTTTCACACTGTCCAGTCTGGCTCATCTTTTGAACTGCTACAAAAACCAAATGCACTTTTTTTTATATAGAAATAAACCAACAAAAAGGGAATTTTATTTGTTGAAGATATATTTTAAAACCAGGTAAATGATACTTTGACTTAAGGAATTAAATATTCATATTCTAAAACTGAATCATGGTCTTATCAATAACCTTTTATCTAGATTATTTTTACTTCTTTGTTGAATCCTTAAATTCTTGCTATATTCATAACAAGAAGTTTATGTATTCTGAGGGATACCTTAATATGAAAATATATTGCATCAACTGAAGTATGTCAACAAAGAGCACCACAGAATGGTTTGTTAAACAAATAAATAATGTTTATATGTTTTATGCCACTATAGATCTTAATTTAGTCCTCATTTTCTCTAACTAAAGTTTTGCTAATTAGGTCATTGATTATGCTGTATAAATAGTAGTAATATTCTTTAAGATTAGTTAAATTTGTCAGATTGCCTCATACATAATTTCTATAATACTCAATATCTATTTAGAATTAGTAAAAAATGACACACTAATTTTCATTCTAAAATATAATCCCTAGAAATCTATGTATTTAAACTGTATAATGTATAATTCTAACATCATAAGTATGAAAACATTTCCATAAAATTGCAGTAATAATTTTAAAAAATAAAAAGGGTTATTACTTTAAGACTTGTGTAGACTCAGAGTGCATTATTTAAAATTTCATTGGTAGCTTTTTATATTTAGATCCATAGGAGCTATTGGAGAAGGGCAAAACAGCATCAAATAGCTTCTTTTTCTTTATGCAGAATTCTTCTTATCTAAAAATTAGAAGATACTGAAAGTATATTTTCAATAAATGCCTATGTTAAAATCTCTTTTCTTTCTAATGCCACTGCTCATGAAAGTTTAAAAATCTAACACATTATACTGAGATAATAGTATAATGTGGTCCAAGGAACTAGTCATGCACCACAAATGAGTCAATAATGAGTGCAGTTTATGAATATATTTATGATTTCACCTGAATTACTATCATGACACTTTAAAGACACAAGTTCTCTGAACTAGCCCTCAGATGGGAAGGCAGCAAACCCTGTTATACTTCAGTTTGTTGAAAGACATTGTAGACATTCAAATAGTACTTTTTTCCAAGCGTTACTTTATTAATTGAAGTGAAACCGCAGTAGGATGAATACCTGTGATCTGGTTTGAACTGTTAAGATACCTTCTCTGAGAAAGGTGTTTAAATGAACTCATTTCACTTTGCATGGGCTGAATATTCACATCATAAGGTTTGCATTTCAACTAAAGGTTCAGTAATTGGAAAATGAAAACTACTAACTCTTTCCTTAACTGTTCAAAATAGATTATAAGCACTCATCTGTGTAAGCCAGGTATTGCTGTCCATTTGTAATTTATACATGAGCTGGATCACTATCTGGATCTCTAAAATATAAAAAGTAGATCTAGACCCATCAGCCATTTTCAAAATGGATTCTTTGATGTTATTTTTGTTTGTAGTTTGAGAAGTGAAAATAAGTATTTAAAGATAAAAGTAATCTCTTATGTAGAAATTGGATGTAAAATACTCATAACATTTTGTACATGGCAAATTTTGGATCATTATAGGATCAGTAAGTGTGTGATCAATATATACAAAAGCATTATTGTCATAGAGAAAGGAATATTACATCCTCTTTGTGAACCTGTAGAGGATACCCCTGAAATAAATACTAACTTTTTTAAAGTAGCAGCATTCCTTTGCACACAAAACGATGCAAGCCAGTATTGACTATTTAGAAGAACATCTTGTTGCTAAATTGTGTAACTTCCTTAATACCAAAATATGAAATTAAAAAAAAACCAAACCAACAAACAAAACAACCAGAAACATAAAGTTAACAGTGACTGAAAGTAATGACACAACTGCTCAGTTTGTGGACCTGTATCAGTTATTTCTGATTCCCACTAACAGATAGCTGCAGTGAAAAATATGTTTTAACCTGTCGTTACTTTTCTTAGCAGAGAAAATAAGGGCTGCAAAGGCATTAAGGATTTTTTTTCCAATTTAGGATTGAATTATGTTTTACAGCCAGGTTTATATTGTCATGGTCCTGAGTCTTACTTGTATGAACAGACTGTAGATTCCAATGATTTTAGTTCAAACAGATTTTTCTTTTAATATCATTTCATATAAAATTTCATGTGACCAATACATTTTTAAGAACAGGAATTACAAATAAGTCTATCAGTTTAATACCTACTTTCTAAATGCCAGACATGCTTTTATTTTTTTGTCATTTTTACAATACAATGTTATTGTAAAATTATGGCAGTGAAAACTATTATTGATGTATAAAACATGCCTTATAGAGAAAAAAAATGTGTATGCTTTATAAATTCTTTAGAATTTTTATTAGCTTTCAGCTTTCATGTAGTATAAAAATAGATCATCGTAAGAGTCTTCAAAGAGTAATTTTTACTAAATGAGATTCTTACAGGAATTGATCAGTTATGTTAGTAAGTTTTTAAATATGAAGAGGTCGATAATATATTGAAGTAATGCCGTTGTTGAATCCCACAACATTTCCCTATTACCCTGTGTACTGATGTTTAGTTGCTTAACAGTCCTGGCTTCACAACTAGTTAGGGTGTAATTCTTACAGTAGGCAAAGAGAGTAACTGAGCGGCTTATACTTAATGCAACACATATTTGTATATTCCTGGATATTCCTGGGTAGATGCAGTGAAGAAGGATTTATTTATTTCTCTTTTTGATGACTGCGAAAAAAGCATACGGTCTCTTAGCAAACTTAATTCTATTCCAATAGAAAAGATACTTAGATACATGATTAAAAACAGCAGATTAGGTGAAATTTGATGTAAATATTTACTCTGTGTGTGTGTACTTGAATGGAACAGTGGAGTCAGACCAGTGAAGGACTGAATGCAGGTAAGCAGTTATGCTTTGCACTGTTTTTCCTGTGTTTTGCACTTAGTGTGGTATTGGCCAGCATCCCCTGGAACAGATTCGGGGAAAAGAAAGGGGGGGATGCTCCCAGTTTGAATTAGGTAGGCTGTAATTAGAGGTGAGACTAGAGGTGAAAATGAATGAGTCTGAGGCAGGAGATAGTGGAAATTTAGAGGAGACTTTGAGCTGAGACTGCAGATTGTTGGGAATTGTTTGTTGCCACCCTGGTTATTTCCTTCCTTTTCCTTTACTCAGGGAAGAAGTATTTTCTCCTTATATAACAGTTGTTCCAAAATAATACGCCACTTCCTTGTCCACAGACAAACTGCTGGTACCCAAGAGCTTCCTAAAACATATCAGTACAGTGCGCCTGTATACAGTGTACAGAGAAGTTCCATGTGAATCTAAAAAGAGATTTGATGTTCCTTAGAATGTCTAAACTTCTCAATTTTTCACAGCTATAGGTTTGGACTCTTGTCCTGAACCACAGACCCCAAGCAATGGGATCAAAGTTGGAGACAGATACATGGTTGGAGATGTGGTGTCTTTCCAGTGTGATCAGGGTTATTCTCTTCAGGTGAGCCAAGTTTCCAATTTCAAATGGTGCCTTTTAGTTCTTTAACATGATTAGGTTTGAGTCTGTCAATATGAAATGGACACTGAACTCTTCAGGAATCGTGAACACATGATAAGCTTTCAGGACTGGTAGGCTTTTCGGCCAAATGTTAAATCAGAGACTATCCAAATTTTCCATCAGAAGTGTATGTCTCTGTGCTTCCTCTGCATTTCTGATTATAGGTTGTTATCTGTTATTGATGGCGTCTTTGGTATGCATAGCTGAGCTATGCAGTGTTGGCAAATCTATCACTAGGGGCAATGCAGTGATTTTAATCTGTGACTAATTTGCCTCTTTGAGTTACTTAGCATATATAACCAGTAGGACTCTGTCTGCCTCCAGGAAAGTTCTTGACATTATTTTCAAGAATTTGTACAGTTACACTGTAGAACCAAATTCAAACCAGTATTATTTCCACTTGAGATGATCCTGGAAAGGACTAAGGTTCCAACTGATAGGTTACTATTTTCAACAACAGAGTTTCTTTGTGACTGCAGACTCTACAGTCTCCACTTTATCTAACTCTCTGAGAGCGTAAAAAGAAAAAACAATCACATTATCTATGCACAGTAAAAAGAACAGTCTTAAAGGGAGAAAACATTTTGTGCATAACACCACATGATTAACCACTAATAGAGTTATTGATGCCTTTGGAGTAAAATAGCAAAAGAATAACTTACTGCCTTTCTTTGTTAATATCAGTCTTGTCTGTAGCACATGTTGATGATGTCAGACTAACTGATGTCTTAAAAGTCAAAAGGTCTTAATGTCAAAAATTTATTTTGCTTAATTCTGTGACGATCTAAATACTGGGGTCATATTTACTTCACCAAAAATAAAAGTTTAATTACTTTTTTTGACTAAAAATATTTTTAAAAAACCTGCAGTTTATGTATTATGATAAACTTGTCTGCTTCCAGATCTCAACTGCCGTTTGAATTTGGGACTTGTATCCCAGTTTCCCCTTCAAGACAGAGTTTCTAGTCATGTCTGCAGCCTTCTAGCATTTCAGAAATAACTGAAATGTTCTGTGATTGCAGCTGTGACAATGACTGTTGAAGTTTACTTCTTACGTTGCCGGATTGTTTCTGGTCATTGTTGGAAAAAAACTGTTAATTATTTTTTTCTTCTTTGTTTTAATTTCATGCTTAAATACAAACGTGCTAGCAGACAAGACACAGTAAATGACTGAAACATAGAAAATATAAAGAACAGAGGAGCTTAGATTGCGCAAACACACATGTAAAATCTCTTCCCTCCGTATTGTTTTTCCTAGCTTATACAGTATGACTTTGCCACTTCTTTTTTTTTCTTCTAGCAATAAGCACATATGCCTACTTGCACTATGGAGAAAGTGTGTTTATTTTTCTTCTAGGAGAGAAAAAGAATAGGTTGCATATTGATAAATAAACTATTCACAGTTACCCTGGATGTTTTAGAGATACTTGGTTCCCTCAAATGCTACAGGCTTTGAATTGACAAGGAGATTTAACATGAAAAACTAACTTTTCATATGAAGGTTGAACAAACGGGCTAAAAGCTACTGAATTTTTTCAACTAGGTCATCTTAAAGTGTATATGATACGGTTTTGAAAGATATCCCAAGTGAGGTTTTCTCTTAAGATTTTTCATTTTCGTTCGTTGTCTCTGGAAGACAATTGCAATTACATGGGGCTGATGAACAACACAGAGGGTCACTCTGGTGGGTCTTGGAACTTACCTGTAACAGATTGCCTTGAAATCATTGCACCTCATCTGCTGAAAAGGGGCACTTGTTGTAAAGAGATTCCTTAAATATATCAGCTTTTGGCAACTTAAATCAGCTATTTCCGGGGTGAGGGTAAGGATTGCATCTATAATAGGTGTTATGAATTTAAGATGTAAATTCAGTTCTGTATAATGTATATAGTTCATATCTTTTTACCATGTTCCACAAATGATGCAAATCAATACTATGTAAACATTGTTTCAATTAGACCTTTAGTTTCTAGACCTTTGGTTTATACTAAAGCCAGTATTACAAAATTCACCTGGACACTGTTATACTGTTAGAAATAATATTAAGGGCATAGACACAATTCTTTAGTGGGCTAACAGTCACATAGTTAAGATTACAGTCTTTTCTGTTATATTGAAGGTATGATACAATTCACAGTGTACAGTATAAATGTTATACCTTATTGGTTTTCTATATATTTATGGTGTTTTAAATTATAAATTATTTTTGTTGAGATACTAATGATGTGCCATATATCGCATATTTTTTATTACATTAATAAGCAAATATTATGTCATTTTAGGGACATTCACATATCACTTGTATGCCTGGACCAGTAAGAAGATGGAATTATCCGATTCCAATATGTTTAGGTATGATCAGCATACATAAGCTTTCTTAAATATGCCAGAATGAAAAAGCCAGAGAACTCAACAATAAGAGATATGTATAGGGCAAAGAACAGGGAGAACCAGAAGAACTTAATTAAAAGTGAGAATGGTCAAATTAAGCTTAAGATTTTCAAAGTATACTTCACATTTATTTTCACAAAGCTTTTCTGAAATGTCCAATCAGAATAAGAAAGAATTAAATATGTTCTAGCCAAAATCTATCATCAAATCACTATCAGTGATGGGACCTCCAGCGATGCTTGCAAACATAGTTCACTTATTTATGAATCATTCCCACGACAATGATGACTGTGATAGAAATTACTAAAGCAGAAATAGCATTACATTTTCATCTCTAGTAAGTTCAACATAAGGTGTGTCTGCCCAATTGAAGAAGATATATTATTTTTCAAACTAAACTATATACATGACCATATTAGTATTGTTGGAAGAAGCACTGGAATCCTGCCAGGAGTCCAAATGAAACATCTGAAATGCATTTAAATATATTCTCCTTATATGATAAATAAATGTGAGGGATGTAAAACTCTATTTGCACTCTCTTTCACTGAATAGAAATGCCTTTTTGCTTGGGTTCCCTAACAGTAAAAGTCATCTGTATTTCTAATCTTGAATGTATGGAAAGTAGGATACTGCAGATCTCATTAAAGATTTTGTACTTTGCTTTTCTTCAGGACAGATTATATATCCTCTTGAGCTGCCTCTCATAATCCTGTTCTTAATCCTGTGAGGTGTTAAAAACCTCCTATGAGGTACCAAGCTCCTTCAGCTTAGAATTTATAAATATTCAACAAGATTCAGATATTTGTAAGAATTTTTTCAGGAGTCAGTCTTCAGTTTCCATCATTATGCATTAACTTATGTCTAGGAAGTCTGATACGATAATTGCACTGCTCTATGGTAAATTCTGAAAAGAAAGGTGCTGTGCTGAAATTCTAGGGGGGGGTATTTTTTTTCCCCTTCTTTTTTACAAGTAAAGATTTTTAATTGTGTTTCAAAGGATGTAGCAACTGTTAATTGGACAAAACTGGTAAACAAAATTGTATTTACCATAACTAACATTTCAAATCTAATATTGGCATGTATTACTCTATTCACTGATGTCATGCCTCAAGAAAATTAAAATTAAGCTCAAATATGGAAATATGTGTGTGTATATTTTCTAAGCGTGTTTAATTTATCTCATTTTTAGAACAGCAGGATACAAATGCAGTTTTTAAAAGGCCTTTTGAAATGATTTGAGTACAGAATCTTTTAAAAATACATTATTATCTTATATTTTTCAGACACTTCTTTTCAAACTAATGTGGAATTGTGTCAATGTTGCTATAAGCTAATGTGTGCTGCCTGCCTGTTACAAGGGTGGTTCACGTGGAGTGCAGAGTAAACTTCTATTCTTTTTTCAGGTGCATGTGCCCCCCAGATTAAAACCTAGTCAATTCAGAGTAGTTACATATGTTTAAAGCACCTACTTGTAAATTGCTTTGTTAGCAATTTAGTGGTATTAGTGGTATTTAGTGGTAAAGGAATGTTTGTGTATTTTTGGAAATATAAATCTTGTTATTATTATGCTATTAATGTTGGAAGGATCTTCAATGCTCTGGATTAATTTTTAGGTCATTTTCCTCCTCTGAAAAATGTCTTTGCTTTTTTTTGCAGCACAATGTGGTGGTGGCATGACAGACTTCAGCGGAGTGATCCTCAGCCCTGGGTTTCCTGGCAACTATCCTAGCAGTTTGGATTGCACATGGACAATAAAGCTGCCTATTGGTTTTGGTAAGTGTTCTTTCATGGACTAAATTTTTGGGGTGGTTTATGAATTCAAAACACAGAACATAGATTTTAAAATATTGTGAATATCCTGGGAAAAAGATGAATTCTAATTCATTTAAAGCAGTTCTCAAAGCCTTAAAAGAAAGATATTGAATAGAAAAGTTACAAGGTTTTTGGTTTTTCATTTAACATATACTACAATTTTCTGATAAAGACAAAGTTGTTTAATTAGAATTAAGCACAATTTCCTAACTTAATGGGCTTGATTTCTCTTTGTGATGTCATAAACCCAACAAAAATAAATAGCTGTCACAAATATTTTAAACCAAGTCACTGTCAGTTTAGAAGTTAAAGCTACATTTGAGCTCCTTATTTTATTATTAAGCTTCTCTGCATTGATTTTTTTTGTATTAGCATTTTATAGAAATAACATTGATACTTTAATTCTGCTATTACCTGAATTTTAGACAGCTTCTATGTTTCATCATGAGTCATAATGCTGTCTAGAATCTTCAGATCCCATGCACATCTTGCTAATTTTCCAGTTCATGTATAGGAAAACTAAATACTCCTTTTTCTAGAAGAAAATTAAGACTGTACGGATTGAAATGTGCCTGAGGATTTTTACCATTTCTAAACAGGGTAAGATTAAAACTGAATTGAATATTATGGTAAAATTTCATTGTAAAAATGAAAAAAAAAACATTTGAAAAAGTGATAACTAAAACTGGTTTTAGTGATGCTGTGGTTCAGTGGAGGCACATACGCTCTTTTGAGAGGAAAATACAAAACCTCAAAACCACCATCATGGGAACATTCTATAGGCTTTCACATGTTTAAGTGTTTCTACCAATATTTTTTCCCAGTTAGAAGTTACGGATCATAAGTTTTTCCACTTTATGTTAGCTAATGGTGTAATATAAACCAATGACACTCTGTTGATTTCAGTCAACTTACAAGGTTATGTTATATGATTTGTTGCTATTGTTTCTGAGATTTATGGTTAGATTTTATATAGAAATATATTAAATACTCATTCAAGAAGGTTGTCTAGACTGCAAAATCCATAGGAAAAAAAACAAGCAGAACTTTGAGACAGAGGAAGGTGCTACAGGCTAAGCAAGGGATCAATACTTTGGAAGATTGATATGGTTCAGGAACTTGTAGTGAAAGACAGTAGAGTACAGAGAGCAGAATGGTGGGAAAAAATATGCTAGAGCTGGTTTTGTATTGAACAAAGTTGACGAAAGAGAAAAAATTGACAGTAAGATAGCATGAGTTAGCAATTATTAATGACAGCTTAAACTTTGGACAAGTGTTTGGTTCACAGGATCAAATAAAAGGCCAAATCTACAAATATCATGGATAGAGAAAAAAACAAAGTTTGGATATAAATGGATTCTCTGTGTAGGAAATATTTGGAAGGCGGGCAAAGTCAAAGAATGACACTTATAAGCAGAAGCTTTCTTATCACATATAAACTATCTTCAGATAAAGAGAGACAGAAATGATCAAGGTATCAGTAATTTAATTATGCACCAACCTTTTTTCCTGTGGCACATAAAATGTTACATGCTTCAGAAAACCATTCATAAACTTTACATGGTATCTGGGGAGAAAGCTCTAAAAGACAGTGACAAACTCTATTTAGCTATTACAGTTTAGGAGTTACAAAATTATTCATGACTTTTCAATAATTAATCTGACATTATATCTTTTCCTTTCAGTTTTATATAAAATCATGTTGATTATCTTTGCCAGAAACACCAGTGGGACTCAATCATCTTCTTAATGAAAGTACTCTATTATCATTCCATAGTTGTATTAACTCCAGACAAAGTACAAATTCTACTTCGTTGTAGTTTATATCAAAATATGTATAAACAGGAAAATGTTTTAAAAGCCCTGTAACTTCTCAGCTGCTGAGAATTTTCTTCTTGTCCTGCCACATAATCGTTGTAATACATCACCTGGTTAGGAGAGAGAACTTGCTAATGGGTAGTAAGCTACCTCCCTGTTCCTTACTGAATCAATTAATCACAAATTTCCCTCAGCATATGCCACTGTGTGTGTATGAGAAATAAATAACCAAACTGCTTGTTTAGTGGCAGAGGTACTGATGAATGATGGTTAGATAATATCATTTAATTTTTTTGTGACTCAAAAATAATATATATATATTAAGTGATGTAAGGAGTGCAGCCACTTCTTCCAGCCACTCCAGCCCAGGACCCTCCTGCCCAGCTACTGGAGCCCAGCCTGGTGCCCAGGGATGTAAAGTCTCTGCCCAGGCTTAGGGAAATGGCTGCCACTTTCCAGATTCAAATAGTAACAAAGCTGAGTGCAGACACACACACCCCCACACAGAGGATACTAACGTGGCTGGTCTCACAGACTGCCATAGAGAAGGTGCTGCCTTCAACAGAACCTCCATACAGGACTCACATAAAACACAAGCACAGCCAGCCAAGTCCCCTTCTCTTCCTAGGTTAGCAGAGACAGAATGTCACTAGTGCAGTCACACACACAACATTCTCTAGGTTCATAAGCACACACACATTTGTGGATCCCTTGAGTGTCTGCCTGGCAACCTTGTCTGGATCTTGGGACCCTTATCTGCTTCGCATGTGACCTACTCACTGGCTGGTCCAGCTTGATGCTTGCTGCAAACACACAGTGTTCACACACTCGTTCCTCATGCGTTCCACATTCACAAGTCCCCCTGGGTGTATCAGCATAGACTTTCTGCCTGCCCAATATCTGGGCCTGGACCCAAGACCTTCCTACTCACCAGCTAGTCCAGCTTGAAGTTTGTTAGCAGATGAGACATGTGCGCCCCCNCGACACTGGGTAAGATATAGCCACTTGCCCTCCCAAGTTGCCAGCAGCAGGCACACGGGCTATGTCCCATGGTCCCGCTCCAGCTGCCACCGCTGAGCTCCTTACTCACCTCACTCACGGTGGTGTCCCCAGTAATTGGCTTTGACAACACACACTGTTCTCGCCCCAGTGGCTGGAAGTTAAAGACCCTCACACTCACTTCAGGCCAGGGGCATCAACACCCCTGCTCTGTCTCCAGTAGCTGGCACCCAGTCCACTCGCACTGGTCCCCCCAATAGCTGGCATTTTGGACAAAAGACGTGTAGAATCATACAATAGTTTAGGTTGGAAGGGACCTTTAAAGTTCATCTAGTCCAACCCCCTCCCCGCCCTGCAATGGGCACGGACATCTTCAACTAGATCAGGTTTCTCAGAGCCCCTGTAGGACCCTCCCTAGGTGCAGAGAGCTATGGCCTCTCATGCACTCCAGAAGCTGATGCCACAGGCTACAAGGCACTCATACCCCTCGTCTGACTCCAGCAGCTGGCACCAAATTCCACTCATGGATACAGGTCTCACCAGAATCTGGCACTTCGCCCTTGCAGCACACATACACGTGGGATAGAGGTGAGATTATATAGCGAGATAGTTAAGAAAATATTTAATAAGAAGATACAATATGACAGGACAGACTGAAGATTAGGTGCAGGGCTCAGCCAGACAAGCATACTGACCTCCCCTGTTCTACAAACAACCGGCCCCTTTTATGCCCTTTTCTGCCTACCTCTGTCTTTGTTCCTCCCTGCTACCCTTTGCCCTGCTCATGCCCTCAGGGTTTTATATAGGTCTATCAATTCCTGGACCCCTCCCAGTACGGGATCCCCCTGGTTTACAGTCTTACAAGTTGCAAAGTCCAGGTTGATCATCCTGGAAGTTGTGCCTGTAGTTTCTTGACAGTCATCAGTGTGACTGGCAAGGTTTGTTTCTTGTTGTTGGCTCAATTTTTGCTTTGTCAGGTCTGTGTCTTTGTATATATTGGTTTCTGATTTCCCCCTTTTCTGCTGGCTTTCCAATTGATATACTGCCTGATCAGATAACCTCACTAGAATAAACATTCTCACATTCTCACTCACTTCATCAGTTAATGTGACTGACCAGGTTTGGTTCTCATCACTGCTTTCCTCAGGTTTGTGTCCCTGTGTGTTCTTGTGTATGGCTTCCTCCTTTTCTGATTTTCCCTTGCTTCATTGAAAAATGTCCTTGACCAGATACCCTTAAAGGAGCAGACACTCTTCTTCCACATATTTTTACAATATATATACAATCCATATTATATGCATAATT
Source organism: Anarhynchus alexandrinus (assembly GCA_008711295.1). Classification (NCBI taxonomy): domain Eukaryota; kingdom Metazoa; phylum Chordata; class Aves; order Charadriiformes; family Charadriidae; genus Anarhynchus; species Anarhynchus alexandrinus. Next base: position 91,595 of record VUYV01000311.1, read on the forward strand.
TTTACTGTGCCTCATTTATATATATATATATAGATATATTTTAAAATAAATAAGCTGAGAGAGATCAGTTTATGTACAACTGAAAAGCTGTTATCTCTGGGGTAGAATTTCATCACTGTTTTTTTTCCAGGTGTGGCACATGAAGCATTTTTTCTTTTAAAAGAACTGGAGGCTATTTTACACAATTGAAAATGGGAAAGATTTAACTGAAATTAATGTATTCAATGTTCAGAATTGAAATTTGCCCTAAATTCACAAACGATAAACTTTGCCAAAAAGTGGCATATAAATAACGTACAGTTCAATGCCTTAGAACATATTAATCTTCCAGTGTTAGCATCTCTTACCTTGCCAGCCTCTCAGAATTAGTAATGCATGAGAAGGAAGAATGCTTCAAACTGAATTCCATGGTCTGCATCTGGAAGTGTAACACATGATTTTCCACTGGTTACATTATCTTCTGATATTATCAGTATAAAATGCACGTACTTTGTTTTCCCTCCTGGTATTGATACTGGTGGCTTTTATTTACTGACAATGTTTTTCAGGTGTCCATTTGCAATTTGTGAATTTCTCAACGGAGACCATACATGATTACTTAGAAGTTAGGAGTGGCTCTACAGAAACTAGCACTGTTATTGGGAGACTAAGTGGCCCCCAGCTTCCAGCCTCTCTGTTCAGCACAACTCATGAAACCAGCTTATACTTTCACAGTGATTACTCACAGAACAAACAAGGATTTCATATTGTATATCAAGGTGAGATTTTGACATTCTTATGTGAGAACAAGGTGGTTGTTAAAGGTTATTTCTTATTTTGGCATTCCTAAAAGATAAACATGAAATAAAAGATTTTGTAGTTTCAATCCAAAGTGTTACACATCAAGATCAAATGGAAGAATGCAGAAAATTAAGATGTAAAAGGAAAAATAATTGCATATTCTCTTTAAAAAGCATTTCAAATGTAGGCAAACAGATAATTTCCCATATCTAAATTTGTTTGGCATATTATTTACATTGCACGGCTTAATACAATAAGCAGGTATATTGTTTGATCTTTATGAGCATATGGGAATCTCAATTTTGTGTCTTGGGTTCCGGAAGGGGAAGGTCTCAATATTGTTTTAGAGTACTGGATCCATGTAGGCTAGTACAGAATAATGCCAAGTCAGAAATCTCCAAATCTATTTTATTTGCTACTTGACAATATCTCTGGAAGGTTTTTGGTCTGTTATGCTCAAATAGGTCATGCTGAGCTGGTGAAGACTGCAAGACTGTAATTCTATTTATATAATTGCAGATTCATTTAAAAGGGATTAGGTCACCACTGTTCACAAAAAAGGTCAAATGTACATTTTAAACGATACCTGTTTTCATGACATGAGAAATGTCAAATGATGATTTAAAGAGTTTTTACTTTAGAACAGTCTCCGATTACTCTTTCAGTAGTAACAAGTCCAAATTGACTTGAACTCTATGTAACATCCTGGAAGTGAGCCACTGTAAAAAGTGCTAGCTTTCAAAGAAAAAGTGAGTTTATGACTTAAATTGCCTGGTAAGATTTTATTCACTTCTTATTTGGAATATGACACAATTTGTAGGAGTAAGGGAACTTTAAAATCTACTGTTAAGAGAGCAATAAAAGACTTGAGAGCGTATACTATTACTGCTATTAATAGTAACAGTAATAATTTTGGAGATGCTGTTATTTTTCAAAGAATTAAAAAAAAAAAGTCCCTGTCTGTTTTTAGCCACATGAGAGAGAACTGTTTCTTTCAAATATATACAATCTGTGATCTTCTGATTTTGAAGATTTTGCATAGCATATTTGTTCTTAGTTCTCTAATAAGAAGTCAATGTTTCAAATCTTCTTGGAGAAGATCACCAAGATGTGTGATAGGCTTATTTTCAAATCTTACTTGTTTGCTATAAAATATTTGATATTCATAATTCATTATAGAGCTTTTTAATTATTCTGAGAAAAACAAGTAAAATTATAGACAGGTTTATTTCTCCTCTTCCTTAAACATAAGAATGTAAAAACAGAAAATCCCTGTTGGATCAGGAAAAAAGCTCCATCTAGCTTGGTATGGTATTTCTAAATGGCAAAAAGAAATGCTGCTTAGCAGCACAGAAGCTAGTTTCTTTTGTACTCTCCTAGCATCCACAGTTGTTGCCAGACTCTTAATTCTATTACTGTAGGATTTGATGGCATTTTTGCATTTAGCCTTTCCATTGTCTTCTTTTGTGAACTTCAGTCACATTGCCCCCAATCTCTTTCCCAAGAAACCATGTTTAGCCATGTGCTCAGTCATGTTATTCATTATTATAGGCTGTATCATATTACCAGGTATAGAAATCAGACTCACTGATCTGTAATTTCAAGGATCCTCTCTAAAAATAGATGTGATTTACATTAGGAAATCACCACTCCTCTAGATCAGATCTTGAAATGATATGATATATATCTTGGTTCAGCAGCTCTTCTGGGTGAAAGCCATCTGCTCCTGGTCCTTTGCCTTACCTATTTAGTGTAGTAATTTTGTATTTACTTCAAATTGATCTAGTGCCTTAGACCTGCATAATACAAGCACTGTATCTTGTTTGGAAATCTCTACACCATCTTCAGCAGTAAAGATGGATACAAAGAATTTATTGAGTTTTTCTCTCTGTGGCATCCTAATCCATAAAAGTCCCTTTTTTCTCATTTGTCATGAATTGTCCCATCAGTTCCTTAGCTGACTTCTTGCTTCTGATGTTGTCAAATATTTTTTTTATGATCAGCAGAGACATCTTCTGCAAGACTTTTTTCAAATTATTTTTGCTCTCTTGGTTTTCTATTTAAATTTGACCTGCTATGTTTTATGACTTTTTGGAAAGTGAGACTTTCATTATTTAAATGCCAACCTTTCCCTTTTGTAGCTTCTTTAACTTTCCTACTCAGTCACACAGGCATTTTTCTGAACCACTTTAGCGTGTTTTTTTTTTTTTTTAATTCTGAATTGTAGAATATGTTTTACCTGGTCTTTTAAAGCAACGTCAATTATCAGATTCCAATCTACATTACCTCATTTTTTTTTATAATTTCCTTTCCAGAAAATTGGATATCCTTGTGCTGGGTTTATTTGACTTGCTCCCTCCCAGTACAATCAAAGTGCATTATGACTGCTATTATGGAGCAGGTCTCCCGTGAATACTTCTCTAGCTAAGGCTTGAGTACCAAGCTGGTTCAAATCTGAAATAACATCTTTTCTTGTGGGCTCTCAAACTGCTTGTTCTAGGGAACAATTATTTACTGCATTCAAAATTTTGTTTCTTCAGGTTATCCTGGTGAGGTGGATATTTGGGTACTTCATTACTACCTGTCATATTTTTGCCGGTTCTCTAATTTTACTTAACATTTCCTGTTCAATATCATTTTCCTGTTTAGACATTTGTAGAAGCAGCTCAGTACTACACTTGTATTTCTGGAGTTTTAATTTCCACCTGTGAGTATCCTATAGCGCTCCTTTTTTTTTTTTTCTGGTAATATTTTTCTTCTATGGTATTTTTTATAATATCTAAACAACTGCTGCTCTCCCACCTGGAAGTCTCTGCCCTCTAAGTCTTGGAAAGGTTGTTGCCCGGCAACACTGCATCCTGTTGCTCTATGCCATGCCTTTCACTCAAGGGCTCCTGGTTGGTTCAAGTATTCTAGATCCAATCTCCCGTGTTTTAGGTTCCTATAGTGGTGTGAAAGGGCTTCTTAGTTTGGCCCTTGTTCTGTATGCATGACTCAACATGCAGTGTAGACTACCTGATTCGCTTTTCCTATTTATTGTAATTCTGCTCTTTGTTATTCTCCTGCACTTTTTTAAAAGGTATATTGGCTGTTAACCTCCTCCCTGTCACAACATCACATTAGTCTTCTGTACCTGTTAGTTTTTTCCCATGCTTCTAGTATAGATACTCTTCTACTGCCTTTTTAATTTCATTGTCAGCAGCTTGGATCCCTTTTCATTACGGTGTACTTAAGGGTCCACTTGGAAACAATTTGTAGTCTTAAAGAGCCAGTCAATGGATTACCTTTTTGAAAATCTAAGAGGAGAAAACACAAAGTCTAAATTCCTTTCTACTCTCTACATTTTTTCCTTCATAGGCTCTGTTCCAAAAACCTATAGGGTAGGGCTCTGGGTATTTGTTTGTTTGTTTACACACACACACACACACACACAATCAAAGCGGAAAGAACATAAGATCATTTAAACTTTGGCTGTAGTATTATGTTCTCCTTATGAGGTTTGGAATTGGAAATTAATTTTTATACATATTTCCAGAATTTCTGTGGGAATGCTTCACTGTGCTTCTCCTGGTGTAGGACCAATGATTTTGATTGTCACCATGTTGGAACTTAGGACATATGGGATGTCCATGATCTTTTAATTTTATTCTACTGAAAAGCTTTTATTTCTGAAGTAAGAATAATTTGTATTTTTTCCCCCCGTTGTTATTAATACTTATTTATTTCAGCATATCAGCTACAAAGCTGTCCTGACCCTCGACCATTTCGTAATGGTTTTGTTATTGGGAATGACTTTACTGTGGGACAAACTATTTCATTTGAGTGTTTTCCTGGCTACACATTAATTGGAAATTCAGCTCTGACTTGTCTTCATGGCATAAGCCGTAACTGGAATCATCCTCTCCCCAGATGTGAAGGTATGTTCTGGGTGACCTATGAACCCTTCATTATTTGCAAGTCTTCCTAAGGATTGTTAACTGAAATAATTTCAGCTTTTCAATTTATAAAGACCTATATTTTTATATTGTGGTCTTTGCAGAGGAATTATTCAATTTTGCACATGAAAATTTTTGCAGAGAAGATGAAATGTTTCATGTAAATATGAAATCTCTGAAAACTTATCCAAGATAATAAGTTTATTTTTGGAAGGTTAGGATTAAGATCTGGAGTGTGGAGACCTGTGCTGCTTTTTAATCTAGGTGGTGCTACAAAGAAAAAGTTCTGCATTGAATCAAGAAAAAAGGATTGAAAAATTGAATTTCCTAACTCTGGCCACTTATGTTCTGTCTTATCAGTTAGAAAGAAAAGTGAAAGGTGGCATAAAGTGCAGTCATTCTCCAATCAATCCTGTGTGAAGTCCTCTCTACATATATTTTTTGTGAATGGGAATTTTTTAAAGATTATATTTTTTAACATTTTACTTTTATTTTTTACACTGGTATGCTTCCAGCAGGTAAGCAAATTCAAGAAACTGTGGCTGGCACATAGCTGAAATTTTAAGGAGACAGAATGAATGTATATAATGATTCTGTAGAGCTGTTTATCTTATCCCTAGCTATGCTGAAAGGAACCTATACCTAAGCAGCAGGCCAAAGAAGGTCAGTCATCCAGTGTCATCAGCCTGAAACACAAAAAGATGGACATTTTGGTAACACAGAAAACTCTTTAAGAAATATCTGCGCACCACAAGATCTATTTGTGGAACTGAGGACTGAATTTTCTTCCATAAAAAATAATTACTTTCTTCTGGAACCTCCAGGTTTGTCACAATTGTGGCAACATTTGTCATAACAGACATCAATGTTAGGTTCCTGGAAAAACACAGACACAGTGAAGATACTTCATATTCAAAACTATCATCCCAAAAGCCTACACTCCTGCGACCACAAGATCCAAACACATAGCAATTAAGTTATTGACTGTAAGGTTCTCTATGTGCGTAAACATAGGTTTCCACAAAGATGAGATCTCTACAAGGTGTTGAGCACCCACTTTCATATGCCATAAAGACCCTCCACAGTTTCAGGAGGGGTACTCGGGACCTGAGTGAAAGGCCTCACTTCCCTCTATATAGAATGGTAAAAGCTCAGCATTAAGAATGAAATACTCAATATTGAGCAAGTTGAAGAGGAATGTCTGAAAAGAAAAAAAAAAAAAGGAAAAAAAAGAAAATAATAATCTGCCTTCTTTTCTGGATTTTTGCATTGTATTCTGAATCATCTACATAAATTTAGGTACTTAAATTAGAAGGCTCATTACTCAAAATTCCTTCTGGAGTCAGTGAGCCACAGGCGTTTCTGGGGGATGTGGTAGCTAAATTAAGACATGTCTGATACTGAATTTAGAAGGAGAAGACTTATCATATAAAAGAGAGATGATACCTACACTGTCTGTCTTTTGAAAGGGGAAGAATTCATCACAATTAAGTTTCAACCCATATTTTCTGGATCCTGAGGGAATAGTAATGGCTCATGTCTTAACTGCTAAACAGCTTAGCTTTTCGCTATTACTTAGTTCTCGCTGTATCTTCTGTGCCTCAGAATCAAGACAAATAATTTACTGAACGGAATGATTCTTTTTCTTTGAATTGCCTTACTGGAACCCAGAATTTAATTAGTAAATTCTAAGATGCCCAAAGTATGTTGCTGTTCTGAGTATCACTTTTGATGAAGTTCCTGAACAGTGGCTGGAACTTGTTTCTACTTAATGTGATATGAAAAGATGCAGATAAAAAAACAATCTAATTGATAATGGAGATCTAACATGTGCTGTGCTGCATGATTAAAGACTGCCAACACTACTCAGCTCCCAGCTTAAATTACACGGGGTTTTGTGCAAATATTTACTGAGGTATTTTTAGTAAAGAGTTTCTGATATTTTTATATGCTACTGATGTTTTTGAATTTTTTTTTCTTTATTGTTGAAGGAAAAGATAATTAGATATCTTCTAGTTGTACTTAGTTTGATTTTAGATAAAAGCCTTGTTTTCAAAACCATTAAAATAAAGTGGGATTTTTGTATATGTTTAGTGCCAGAAATGTACAGTATGCTTTAAATTTATATTTGCTTTAATATCTTTATTGTAAGACAGCATATACTAAGACTTGTTTAATGCCTGAGACTTTTTGAGGCAGACAACCTGAATCAAATAAATGTGGTTCCTGTTTAAACAGTTTTATTCTCTTCTCCTTGCATCCTCATGCACCTAAAACCCCTCTAACTTGTGCTCAGCACCATCTAACCCTCTCTGATCCTTCTTAACTCATCTCCCTCACTTTCATCCTTTTGCAATCCGTTCCCTTTTCTTTTGCAAGAAATCTCATTGCCTGACAGTCATCAGCCCGTGTCTTCACTCCCCTAAGACCCTGCTGCAAAATAAATTCTGTCTGCACTGCTCAAAACCCCTTGAGACTTTGAAGCTAAAAGCTGAAGAAAAGCATTATACCAGCTGTTGAGTCTGAATGGATGAGGTGTGACTATGAAAGTCTCCTTAACCTACAGTTCAGCAACAAAGTGTATATAAACAATAACACATACTTTACCTAAATACAAACAATACATAATTCCTATATGTCAAACCTATATTTCCAAAAACTTGTTCTCTGGTTAGAAGTTCTTAAGTATATTTTAGGGAATCTGGGTTGCCATTCCATGCCTGTTTGGGGTGAAGTGGGGAGGAACGTATGCAAAATAAAGCAAATTATACCAATTTAAGCTTTTCTTGTTTTTGCAGAACTAGGCTTCTATATCATAATTTCACTTCTTTAATAACAGTTGTGTCATATTCAACATGCATCTGAAACCTCTGGGGAGAAAATCATACAGTTTGGACTAAAAGTTTTCCTGAAATGCCAAAAGCTGTATGGTCAGTCTTTCATTATATGATGTCTAAAATTAATGCACTTCAACAAGAATTACAGAAAAGACTCTTAATTTGTCTACCAGAATTTATCTCGGGAAATGCAAAATTGCTATTCATACGGTTGCACACAATATTTCCATTTTCAAATTCCCCTCTAATTTTCCAACACCCATCTTCCATCAACTTAGCATATCTTTTTTCTTACCTGATAATTTCGGTTGGCTACATTTTTGTGACAATAAATGAAAGGAATTAATGTGTTTCACTGCTAATTTGTAGCTGGTGTTTACACAAAGCCGTAACAAAGTGATTTTCAATCGTGCAGGGAATAACTTAACCCAATGTCTAAATATTACTTTAGATCCAGTTCTGATAGTATTTATGACATAATATTTACTTTTTTTTTTTTTAGGTTTGACCAATAATGTCAAAATAGACTTCTGACTCTTTGCAAAAAGAGTTTTTTTATACACAGCAATGGTTTTATACAATCTAGTTGTAGTGTATCAAATGTGCTTAAAAGTATGGCTTTTACGTGGTCAAAGAAGAATGCAAGAAGCATCTAATATTTTTTAAAAATAAATTTCTTTTTTGTAGCCCTCTGTGGAGGAAATATAACTGCAATGAATGGTACCATATACTCTCCAGGATACCCTGATGAGTATCCAAACTTTCAAGACTGCTTCTGGCTTGTAAGAGTACCACCTGGGAATGGAATCTACATCAATTTCACAGTTCTCCAAACAGAGCCAATATATGATTTCATAACTGTCTGGTAAGGAAAGACTTTTGGCATTTATTTAATCTTCATGTGACACTATGCAGCAAAGTATGAATTAAAAAGAATATATTTGTGATTTCTCCCTTGACACTGGTGTTCTGTCTAGGGAAAATGAATGGTTTGCACTTATCCATGTTTTCCAATGTACCGTTCTCTCTAGATAACATTGGACAAGAAGTTTCAGAGTCCTTGTCTTAAGAATGAAAAAATAAAAATAATAATAATGTGCCTCAGTTTCTCAGTAAAGAAAACATTCAGACGTATGCTATGATGGCTTATCAGCAATCAAGAGATGTAACACATAAGAAAAGAGTGATAAAAGCAGTTGCAGCTGTGTGTTATTACGTTTTAGAGTGTTAATACAAGAAACTACAGAAACACTTTCTTCATTTCTTCCAAGTTGACTTCTCTTAAACTCTTAAGAGTACATAACATTTCAACAGTGGCTAAGAGCTTTTGCAAGCTTGTCTAAAACAATAATCCACTGATTATTGAATCTGCAGATTGAAAATCTGCAGGTTGAGAGAGTAGTCTTGTAGTCTGAGTAGAGCAAAATAGTGAGAGGCTATTTGGAATATTAATTATTAATTTTATGTTTCTGTTGCACAGAAATCTAATTTGTATTCATGTAAATTCATATAACTCAGGGTTTCATCCCTACTTTCCTAAATGTTAAAAAGTTCTATATACACTTTCATGATTATTTCTCTAGGCCTTGGTTTGTTTTGTTTTTTTTTTAATATTGTGTTCTACAAATTGTTTTGCCCTGTATCCCAGATACTCGATTGCTTTGCCTTAAAGTTTAACCAAAATTTGATCAGAATTTGTACCCAGACTATTGCCCTGATAAAACTCAGACAATTTTGAATCCTTTTAACTCTTCACCACTTGTTTTGTGTATCTAATTTAGGCTAACCTTCAGCATCTTTCTGAATTAAATTATGCCTATGTGTGCATACAGACATCTTTTCTCTATTTCATCCCACACATACCAGAACACTACTGTCCACTTCTAGTGCTTCTTCTATCTGTCACTTCCTTTCTACCAAGTGATTTCATGTGCTTTCAGTTGTACTCCTGGCTGTGTTATAAACATAGTTCTTACAGTAAAAATAATTGTATCTACCATGACAAAGGTAAAATCTCAGATTTATTTCATTATGTGTTCTTTGCTGATTTTTTTCATATTTTTTTATATCCTATTTAGATTAACAACACTTTTAGGAGAATGTTCTGAAATTAAAGCATCTATCATGCTATTAATGTGTATATCATACATGTTGTTATTTACGTGTGATTTATATACCTGTATAAACTGTGTTTTATACGTGATGGTTATATAATTAAAAAGCTTATGTCACTTCTGGGCTATTATTTATCTGCAGAATTGATCAGAAATTTTGATAGCTGTTTTCAATGGAAAAAATACATTTTATTCAAAATTCAAATGCTCATTCAAATCATACTATTTGTCTAATAAAACAGAAGGGGAAGGGGCAATGCGTGAGAATTTGGACAAATATATTACTGCAAAATTTTCAAAACAAAAAGTATCCATCTTTTTATTTTGAAAATATTTTCAGTTAAAATATCTTATGCCAATAACAATTAGAAAATGTAAACCTTTAATGTTCATAAATTCTGATCTGGAAGGAGGTGAGTACAAAAACTTAATGCCCTTGCATCATGATTTTGTCTTCTGTACAGTTCCACTATTGTTTAATACTAACTTTGATTTAATTTTTCTATTGAAATGAGCATTTCATTCTTCCATAAGGTAGCAGTAATCTTACCAGCAGTACATGTATTGTCTAAATCATAATAAATCATGGAATCATAGAATGGTTTAGGTTGGAAAGGACCTTGAAGATCATCGAGTTCCAACCCCCCTGCCATAGGCAGGGACACCTCCCACTAGACCAGGTTGCCCAAGGCCACGTCCAGCCTGGCCTTGAACACCTCCAGGGATGGGGCCTCAACAACCTCTCTGGGCAACCTGTTCCAGTGCCTTACCACCCTCAAAGAGAAAAATTGTTTC
>VUYV01000311.1:104506-385769 GCA_008711295.1 Anarhynchus alexandrinus
GCTGCTCTCCAGGTGGCATCCCTTTGCTGTGTATTAATGGTGCCTCCCCATTGGGTCCTGTTGGTCCAGGAGCTCCTGGTTCATCTACATAATACTTGGAGCATGCAGCAGTGTAGCCAGCACATTTTGGAGCTAATGGTTGCAGGTTCTCACCAGCACCCCTTTTGTCTTTCCTTGGTACAACATCCCTTGGATGATCATGAGCAAACCTGATAATACCCCTTTCCCCCGTCGAATCTAGTTTAAAGCCCTGTTAAAGAGCCCTGCTAATTTTTGGGCGAAAACCCGAAATAACAAAATAACATCAACCAATGTATGTGAACGAGGATTTAAGAAATTAGTCAACTGCATGTCATACTTAGTATTTGTTAAAACTACCAACATTTATATGAATGCTTGCCTGAGCCAAAAAGATAGAACCGTTTACATAAAATGCTCGGCACTTCTTTCTCAGCAAAAAAATGATTCAGAAAACTCTAAACTAGTAATAAACTTTAAATGAATTCTTATGTATCCATATGTACTATAAATTATATATTATAGCATTATTTAATTGTGTATGTGGGGAAGGTAGGTTAAAAAATTCTGACATTAGAGTATTTCTAAAAGTAGCATCCTTAAAATAATCATCATAAATAAAATCTGCATCTATAAAATCCCACATGCAGATTTCAAGTGGAATCTTTTATTCAGTAGAGTATAAGCATTTTGTTTTTATTTTAAGTGAAGCCAATATTCACTCATTGTCTTTTAACAAATAAATAGTATTCATCTTTTAATTACCGTAGAAATGACCAAATTCAAAATACTGGGGAGATGAGCAGTATTAGACTTATTTATTTTCTGATAGCCACATTCAAAAGCACAGATAAGTAAACATGAGCAGAGTTTGTGGCAGGAAGATGAAGTATAATCACAAATTCAATCATTTTCAGCTTGCTGCAATATTTATCTAAAAATATTACTTCCAAAAGGTGGTGGAATGGAGCATCTTGTTTTCTAATAAATTTTGATGGTCCTCCAAGTTACTACCTGCTATACTCCAATCCACATATAGAATTTCAAAAGGTTTTTCAGCCCCCAATGTCTGTTTTTTTCTGATTTTAGATGTCTCATGGCTTTTTGAGTAATGTAAAGAAATTTTACTACATTATATAAAAATTTGAAGAAATTAAATTATTTTCGGTAAACAAATCCTTTTGTATTTGTTTTTCTTAGGGATGGACCAGATCAAACTTCTCCTCAAATTGGACAATTCAGTGGCAACACTGCATTAGAATCAGTCTATAGCACTTCCAATCAGATTCTGATCAAATTCCACAGTGACTTTACTACCAGTGGCTACTTTGTACTTAGTTATCATGGTAAGTGTGACAAATTGCACTCTTTCACTGTCTGTACTGATTACTGCAGGAGGAAAACTTGTGAAAAAATTACTTCAATTACTTTTTCTAAAAAGAAGTGCTATTATTAATATGACTGACCACCACTAGGGTAATGTAAATGTAAAAGACTGATATGAATGATGAAAACAAGCATTTTTCTTGACCAGATATTTAATTTACTAGTAGTCAAGTAAAAAAAGAATGCACTGTGAAGAGACATGAGCAAAGAAGGTCACACCAAGACCCTGCAGTTCAAGGTGCTCATCTTCTCACTGCTCACAGTGCTTCTAAAACTTGTTTCTAATCTAAAAGTTTGTGGGGTTCATTAAATTTCTTATAGATATTTGAATATTTTGAGAAAAAGTACTGTTCTAGAGATTTCAATGATAGTGAACTATCCTGTGTAGTTAATGTTAAACTGCCCTTGAATTAAATACTGCCTGAATGAAAATGCATAAATATTAATGCACCAAATTCTACCTCTTTTTGTAGTCATTCAAACCTTTTGTGGCCAAGTGTTCTCTTGCGTTCCTATCATTACAAGAAAACAGTTTCAGAAGCAAGGCTGTTTTTAGGTGCTCTGTGAATGCCTGTTGGATTGACTGTTCCAGGAAACATGGACAGACTACAGTTTATTTTCTGGATCCTGATCAGATTTTGGGACTAGAAAGCTTTCTTTTTGATTTAGTAAAAACCATGCTGAATATGGATAGACAGAACTGGGGGGATTAAAGAACTGTAATCTAAACAAAGCAAAGGAAAAAAAAAAAAAAAACACCTAAATCCCACAATGAAAAAAACAGCAGCAACAGCACTTGACTTGATTATAGAGTGTAGACTCCAGTAGGATTAGGCAGTGGGGTGTCAGAATTTTCATTCCAAATCTGGACATCTAAACTGCATGTAGCTCTTTGTGAAGGACAAACTGACCCTTTGCGTTCATCAATATATGAACTGATATGAATATATCAGTATATGACCAAACACATGTAAAAATGCTTATACCTAGTAATAAAGTGTTTCTAAAGAACTTGATCTCCTTGTACTTGTTTCTTCTGTTATTGTGGAAATTGTCATTCCACAAATGTCGGCTGTAATGTGTAATAAAGATACAAACTGAGCAGCACAAAGGATTATTCATGAAGAAACTTAAAATGCTTTTTGGATTATGTTGTCAAGATAAATAAATCTCTCTGTACCGGGTTTGTGCTCCTTCATATCAGCTACATACAATTTATAGCAATAAAGGCAAGGCAGTGAGAGGGGGCAAACTTATTTAAAACAGATAATTTAGGGATTAAAAAAAAATGATACCCCTAAATAAGAGACATTTGAGATAAATTATATGAATTGTTTATTGAACCCATTTTTTAATTGTTGGTGATTTTTTTTTTTTTAATGCAATTAGCACAGCTGTTCCATGTTTTCTTGGTGTGTTTTATTTTAAATTACTTTATCCTAAGGCAGGATGTTAGCTTTCTGACTCATTGATTTAATTGACTCTTCATTATACGGTCAACAACAAGGAGTGAAATAGGAACATGTCAAATATGGGTGACTCAATAACAACAATCTTACCTAGATAAAATCAGATCTTACCTAGATAAAATATAAAGTTTATGATTGGCAAAAGTTTGACTAATTTTATTAATAAAGGATCCAAGCACAGGAAGCAACAAAGATGTGTATAACAAGCTGAATCATCATCCCCCCTTCCTTGCTAATGAGAGATGCTATATGACAATGTTATATGAAAATGTAGTATCAGTGAAAACCAGGCATTTTTGACTCGGTTATCAACCTGAGTGTACCTGAGTGAGAAAATTGGCAACTATTTCTAAGCTTCTTACATTATTTATGAAGATGGTTTTGCCACTGAAATTAAATAACTAATTAAGAACAGAGATGTAACTTCCAATTTTTCATTAATTCTGAAATTCATATGTTGCCTTTCTTTTGATTCTTTTGAAAATTTCAAAGTAAATGAATAGATGTTTATTTTTATTCCATTAGGGTGGGTATTAACTCATGTTTGTATGGCTATGTTAACTTTCTGAGTATGGGAATGTCAACTGTGTTTTTTTCCTCTTTATAGCCTATCAGCTCCGGGTCTGCCAGCCTCCAACAAATATACCAAATGCTGAAATACTAACTGAGGACGATGAATTTGAAATAGGTAATATAAGAGAAAAAAAAAAAGCAACATTTTTTTTCAAAAAAAGGGATGGCTATGCACAGAAATTTCTTGCTTTTCAGGATGCAGATCATGCCTGTAATAAGTTAGGTTTATATAAGAAAATAAAGTTTTTAAGAAGTCATTCCTCTTCCCTATACTTCCTGAATCCCATCTATGTTTCAGAGATCACATATAAGTAACACAGTAACTTCTTTCTAATCAACTTCATTTTAAAATACATTTTTCATAATGTTGAATATAAAACATTGTCTTGTACTGAAACAAATGAACAAAAACAAAAAAAAAGCTTGTAGACAATGGTATATTCTGTACCAGAATTAAGGCTCTGTGACCTTAAGGGTAAAATCAAATTTGTAAAAATTAGGAGGATCTGAGAGGATGACATTCTGACCTTCTAAGACATGTTAATAATATCACTTAAGCACCTGTTGTTTAAGAAAATATGAGTTATATGATCAGACATCAGATGTCTTATCAGCTAGTTTTGCTCAGAAAGAAAAATAAAATTATTTTTAATATATACCAATATTTGAGTATTTATGTAGGTAACAAAGAGAAAAGACTTTTTTTCTGTACCAAAAAGAACTTTTGGGATGTACAAATTTTTATTTTTATTGGCACATAAAACCATATGAATTTTTAATTTCTTAATTAAAAAATGAAATTTTTTTATTCTCACGATGCCAAATTAGGATATCATCAACTGAATTGAGTTCCTATTTAATTTTTTCCCCTCAGGATTGCATGGGTTACTGACTTGATCTTGTCTCTTGACTTCCATAACGGTTACCCAATAAATTATATTGCTTAAAGCTTTGTGGACACATGGTTCACACAGCATCAGTCAAACACAGCCAAATTAGCAAACTATCCAGCTAATAATGTGGTGGAAAACAGTGATAGATGCAACATAGTGTGCAACACAATGCTCATTTACCACCTTTCTTAGACTAATCAAAGTTGTTTATGCCAGAGGTCATTTAGCCCATTATATATGGCAGCAAGAAACTTCATTAATCAATAATGTTTTCAAAGCTACAAGTCCCAGTTAATTGCTGTTTAATGTTTCTTTTGTTTGTTTGTATTTTGTCTTGTTTTATTTTTCCAAACAGGAGACATAATAAGATACCAGTGTCAGCCAGGCTTTACATTGGTTGGTAATGAGATTCTGACATGCCGACTTGGTGAAAGGCTTCAGATGGATGGAGCACCACCTACTTGTCAAGGTATTTTCTCCTTTTTCTTTTCCTCCTGCCAGATCAGCTGAATGGTGATTCCTTAAATATCCTCCACTACCTCTTTACATAAGATGGCACATCATTGAAAATATTTCAGACTTTTTGATGTTACTCCCAATATTATGAGTTTGTTATGGTGAATATGTGTTGAATAATAATGCAAAATAATTAGTCATGTTTTGATGAATTTTATGAGTGTAAGGGACTGCTGGCCTACTTTGTGAAAATAACTCACAATTTATTTTTTTGAGGGAATCTACATTTAATAAATAATAAGATTCTTAATGTTATCTAGAACTTAACAGTATGAAAATTTATATGGAAATTATTAAAAATGCTAAATTAACAGCATAAATTGGGTGAACAAGGTCATAACATCATTTTTCAATGCAACTTTAAGTGCTTCTATTTTTATTCAGTGTATTCTAAAGAATAGGTTTTCTGTGTGTGTATGCCTGTGTGTACTCATGTTTTCCTCCTTTTATTGGAAAATGTGAATAGAGAGATATAGCACTACCTCATCTTTAAGGTCAAAACAAGATTACAATCCTGCCAACCACAAACATCACAGTTTAAACCAGTCTTTATTAAGCTGACATTTGATGTGTTATGCTAGAATAGAATTTTCCCGTCATTTTTGAAGGAAACACGGGAGTTTTCTTTCATGCTGAACTGATTAGGGGGCTAATGGAGATAAACTTTACACATGATTTATTTAAAAAAATGTAGTTGTTTAAAGTTTCAGTGATGGGCACATGTTTATGTTTTCTTACTAATTCTAGAATTTATTTACAGAAGGATAACGCATATGATAAGACATTTCAAGATAAAAAAAAAAAACAAAACAAAACCAAAAAACAAACACCACCAAAATCCCACAGCCTTATAACAGTATAATTTATGTAAAAAAGAGCATTTTTTTATCCTGCTAGTTGTGATATTCCGTCGTGATTAATCTACTCCTGAGCTTAATATTCTAACTTCTACTGCAAGATTAAAATACTTTCCCAAATCAGTCATAATAAGTGCAGTTGATTTACATTTGTATTAAATGAAAAATACTGCCATCTGGGTTTTCTACCAATCAGATGTTGTTTGGGTTATTATTTTTTTTTTCCAGCAATTTTAATTAATTAACATATCTATAAAACATTCATGATGAAAGATTTATTTAGAAATAGTAAATTAATTGTGAATAAATCTACTACTTTTACAAGTGAAACTTTAATATTTGACTGTTTCTTAGTAATTTCTGAAGTTTCAAACTGAAGCACAATTTAGTTGTTATGAATTTAAACATCAGTATACTAATGTTTAGAATTTAATTATGACTACAACGTTCAACTCAGTTTTCAGTTGTCTTATAAATATGCCTTTTTCCTTCATTCTTGAAAAACTGGTAAACTACTACTGCTGAATGAACTATTTTCTCCTGGATTTATGCACAAATCTATGCAAAAGTCAAAATCATTCATAAGAGTAAGTCTAGTTCTTAAAAATGCAAAGTGGTCTTGAATTGTGAGTTTTGTAAGAACTTTAACAATGATAATTCCTGAAATCCATGCATGTATTTAGGTGCAATTGTGTCTAGGAATAGCTTCTAACACCCCAATTTAAATTAAAACCCTAACTTAGCAGGTTCATAGCATTTAATGGGTGGAAAACCATAGTAAACTCCAGGCACTGCTTTAAATGTTAAAATTATATAATAACAGATAGAACAAACAGAGACATATGTGCTGATCCTGAGGCATTCTCTCAGCACGTGTTGCTGAAGGCATATTTATATTCATTGCAAGACCCAAGACAAAAACTCGGGAATTATGAATTCAGTTACCACAGTTAATCTTTCCTCTGTCACATATAATGCTAAATATAGAATCAAATACTAAATATTAAATCAGTGCTTTTATAATTTCAGTCTAAAGTTGAATGAAATTAAGACAATCTTCACAGTTAGTAGCTCAGAAAATTAAAAAAAAAGAAAAGGAATTAAAGGAATTAGTTAACATGTTTAAAATGACGATTCAAGCTGGCCACATAGACTAAGCAACAACATAATTTTCTCTTGTATTTATTTATACAATGTGTAAGTTTGCAGATAGCAATATGTAAACTAAATTTCAATATTAAAACCCAGATCAATAGAGAGCTTTGTGGAATATAGTGGAATATAAAATGTATGTCTTTTGTTATTTTAGTATACTACACTGGTTTACATATAAACTTTAATTGTGCACACAAACTTTAATTGTGCAGGCAATAACACGTTATGTAAGAGTAATAAACTCAGCTCTTCTGTAAGTTCGTATTTATATTAGTTCGTATTTATATTAGTATTAGTTATTATATTAGTTCGTATTTATATTAGTTCGTGTTTATATTAGTTCGTATTTATATTAGTTTACCAATTCTTTTCACCAGGCAGAGCATGTGTTTATTGTTAGACTTCATAGTGTTAACTTCTATTGCCTTAACCTTGTGCATATGCTAGACACTTTAGCCAGTGTTAAGTGACTTTTGGTTGAATTTTGCTTCAATTTTTAACTTGAAATAAATTAATACCCACATTCAACATTCATTTATTTATTGAATCTGAAGAGTGTTGCTCAACAGAATTTAAATAACAATATTTTAGTTTTGAATCTAATGTATTGCAGTAAAGATATAGTAGTCAATAACAAGTTATCCCTAGGAGGAAACATTGAAGCAAAATCTATTTAAGATTTACAGGTTACTTTATACCCCATTTACTACTATTTAAAACTATGTTGCTTTTTTTTTCTATTTTTCTCTGATGAATATCAGTTGGACGAGCATTTCTTAAAATTCTTGAAGATTTCCTTCTTTATATCAGAAAATAATCACTAACTTCCACAAGCTTATGCCAATGCTTATCATCTTCTGTTGTTAAAATAGAGTATTTCTCATTTGTGGTAGGTAACTTTACCCTTACTTTTCCTTTAAATTAGCTTCTACTTTCAGGATAAAATGACAGCTTCAGAGTAAGAAGATTCAAACTGTATTTTACATCATAATTAGAGTACCTTGAAACAATTCTTAAATGATGACTCATCTATATCTCAGCTACATTAGCTCAGATTCATAAAAATACTTAGCTACCTGATTCTCAAGGGAATCCTGAAATTGAGGACAGTTTGCAAAGCAGAATCTTATGGAGACAGCAAAACTGGCTCTAAATAAACTAGTGCAGCCAGATGACTATGATGCTCTTCATGCCTTCCTGCCACACCTCTCTGTGTGTGTTTATATGTATATATGCACATATAAAGCTTAAGAGGATCGATTCTTCCATTTGCTTGAGATAAAGTCTATATCACAACTGGCCCAGCACTGTAGTTTGACAGCCAGATTCTAGCCACTTAAGTATTCTCACGTTGAGTGGAGGTGTTATATTCAATCTATTCTTGATTAATTTAAACAAATACAGGACATGAGAAGCAACTATTTAAATTTAGCAATTAGATGCTAATTTTGAAAATGAGAGACGAATGTTTTAAAATAGATGGACAGATTCCTTTCTGTTTTTCAAGGTCTGGTTGGATGGGGCTGTGTGCAACTTAATCTACTGTAAGATGTCCCTGCCTATGGCAGGGGGTTAGATTAGATGATCTTTAACGGTCCCTTCCAGCCCAAACCATTCTATACTTCTATGATTCTTATGAGTTTTGTTTATTAAGATGATTATTTTTTTCTCTCTCTTTCTCTGTGTTTCTGTGTTCTCTCTCTCTCTTCATAGTTCAATGAGTTTTTCCACATAAAAGTCTGATTTTTGTGTTTAATAAACCAATATTATTTTCAGTGTTCTTGAGAAAACTAAGATCCTATTATTTTGTTGTAACTTGTAATGGCTCTGTTCTAACTCACTTTCATGTAAGGGTTAGTTGTGAATACAAAAAACAGATTTTAAGACTCCTCTTTAGCAGCGTTCAGTTCTGAATAAACTGTAGGCACTTGTTCGTATATCATGAAACAAAATGAGTTACTGAAAAAAGTTCCAATAACATGGCAATTTCAAATACTTTTATTTAATGAGATAGTTTTCCTGTGTAGATCTAGTGAATCCAGATGAATTCAAAAGCAAGCCTCTTCATCATACTTTTAAGCACCATTTTGTTCAATTTCAGCAGCTGCTTTAAATAGTGCTGATAACTTATTTACAAAGTATCGCTTGTCCTGCTAGTATCCTCCATCCCTCCTGAAACTATGACAATTAAGAATAGCCAGACCTGCTCTCTATTGTCCAGCACAGCTGTAAGTGGAAGATTAACAACTTCAGAATATGATGTGGAATATAAGAAAAAAAATAATTCTTTAGAGTAAGGTGAAGGTGTGGTAGGCAACATCTGCTGAAGAATTCAGCAGGGATGGAACAGGTGTCTTCTTTGATCTCTGCAGGAAACACACTCATGTTGTGGGGTCTAGCCTCTCCCATCGATGTTTTAGAGAAAAGGGTAAAGTATGTTCCCTTCCTTATTTCCTAGAGTTAAATTTGGGAAAAAGGTTGTCAGCAATTAAGAACTACAGTTTTCTATAATTTCTCCTTCAGCTGATTTACATCTACTCATCAGGGAAACTGTCTCCATGTTAGGAGGAGGGAAATATCCGGTTGTCTGAACTTGAGAGTCCACTAGAAATGTGAATATATAATCAAAAATCTCTTATACACAGATTTAATAAAAAGGAACAGATACTGAATGATGATGAGGAATATGGAGTTAAAATAAATAAATATATCTATCTCAGGGTGATATTTTGATTTTTATTTTTAAGTGGGGCAGAAATTGCCTATTTTTTCCCTCCTAATTTGATATTTATTTCCTCAGAAAGTGTTTGTCATATGGTGAACTGTTGTGCCTGTGTTTAAAAGGAGGAGCAATTAGATGGATTGCCTAAAGTCAGCCTGCGGTTCTCTAGCTCATTCAGGATTATAACACCAACATTTCAACTGCTAGTCATAGGCTTTGATTTTAAGAAGTCTTTGATGCTTTTTATTTTGGTAAGAGATAGGAAAGAAATGAGTCTGTACTAGGTGTGGTGAAGGAAAAAAAGAATTTCAAGTGTTTTTCATTGCATGTAAAGGCAATAACCAATTTACTGAGGTTTCTATGAATCTAAAAACTATGCAGCTGGATTAGCACAAGTAATCTTCGTGTCTAATTAGTCCTACTGACTCCTACCAAGCAGCAAAATGTCAGTCTGAAGTGTATCTTTTATTTTCTAGACAAAAGGTATCACGTCTGAATAGTCCTTACATTATGTGTAGGTACATCAATGTTTTTGGAGCTTGACTGAGGATCTCAAAATTTAGGTGCTGCTTTACACATATTGTGGAGGGATTGATTACTTTTTATTTAGAATCTGACAACCCAAAATCACAGTGTCTTCAAGTTTTGCTTTCAGTGCAAGTCTTTACCTGGAATTATTGCTGACAGTAATAGTAATCTGAGGGGAAAACCAAAAGTCTATGGTTCACTTTTTGAGCAACACAACAATTTAGTACTTAAGCACAGCCTACAAGAATATTTTATCTTCTAGAGAATGAAAGAAGAAAAATGTCATGAATTGATAAATTTTGAGGGTTGCAGGGTTTACTTTCAAGATACTTCAGATTTTTTTTCTACAGTCTGTTTCTAAAATGTTGTCAGTCTTTCTGTATTTATGGAAATAAAATGAGTAATGCCATTCTTTTAAACTCAGGAAAATCTTGCTAATCACATGAAACAGAAATAGTGGGCTTTAGATTTTTTTAATCAATCTTTCTGTTTCACAGTGCTTTGTCCAGCCAATGAAATGCGTCTGGATTCAACAGGAGTAATACTGAGCCCTGGATATCCTGACAGTTACCCAAATCTCCAGATGTGTGCATGGACCATTACTGTGGAAAAGGGTTATAATATCAGCATGTTCTTTGAATTCTTCCAGACAGAAAAGGAATTTGATATACTTGAGGTGTTTGATGGTAACTATAGGATGCACAACTTTGGATGATACTTTTACTCTATATATGCATTTTTACATTGCATCTGTGTAATCAGTATTGTTCATGCATACCATAATTTGTCAGTATAAAAAATCTTAAATAAGCAATTATTTGGATTTGTTGTGCTAAAAAGAACTGTTGGATTACTGTGTTTCAAAATTGTACTACATTATTATATTTAGAAATAATTTTGTTTCTGGACAAATAGGTACTTTCTAGTGTATAACATGTAATGTTGACTTCCATTTCTAATTCAGATTAATTTACCATTTGTTTGGAGGATGTTTTCCATGTATATTAATTGTATTCATCTATTTTATTGTATGCTAATTTAAACTTTGTAACTTCTTTATTTTTTTCTTTTCTTCCTTTTATCAAGGACCAAATAGTCATAGCCCATTGCTCATTTCTCTCAGTGGGGACTATTCGTCTTCTCTAAATATAACCAGCAATGGCCATGAAGTATTTCTCCGGTGGTCAGCAGATCATGGCACCAATAAAAAAGGTTTCAGGATAAGATATATAGGTATGCTAATCAGACTTTCTTTAATATGTATGAAATTTCAATATAAAAACTATTTATTTATGTGAAAGGGGTAATGTAAGTTATATTTTGTAACATTAATTGCCCAGACTGAAAGGAAATCTGATCTGTTTTATGTATGAACCTGATGATACTGATCTTGTGAGGAAAAAAAAACAACGTACCCTAAGCAGGATATATGAAATGCATGTGCTCTGTAGAGATTTAAGCAAATGTGTCACAGGATTTTAAAATGGCATAAGCCAGTACTAAGTATGAAAGAAGCAGCTTTGCCCTTCTGCCTCCCATCATTTATTTGCACTTATGTGCCTCTGTTCTTCATACTTGTTCTTTATGCCATTCATCTTTAACACTTTTGGTGGGACAGAGGAAGAGGTGGCAACAAGGCAGGAGTAAGCAACTGTAAGGTAGAAAAATGTGACTCAAGGATTGAATTCTTTATTTGAGGTTAAATAAAAGCAACAAACAGTATTAGAAGAGATCAATTAGTATGTCAAAAAAAGCTACCATTGTGTGTTATTAATTCAAATGAACATATTTATGAAGTGTGTGAGATGATACTTAAAAAAGATTGATTTTTATATAATTGAGTAAACAAACAGCCACGCGACTCCATCCTGATCAGAGGAAAACTTTGCCTGAGAAAACTGTTGACCTGAAGTAAGTTATGGGACACTGAATGGTTTAAAGAGCAAGAGAAGCACCACTTTTCTATTTGCCTGAGAAAACAGATACAAATAGTTATCAACATTTCTTCAAAGCATGAAAGGAGCACTTGGAAACACACTTCCAACCTAATTTTCTTTCCTGCAAAATTGGAAAATGGCCGTCTTGGCTAACCAGTCTTGGCTCATCCTTGAATCAAAGCAATCAGCAACCAAGTTAAATTCTTAAACAAACAAACAACATTTATCATAAACTGGATACCAGGTTGCAAGTCCCTTCTGGCCCACTCCTTTGGCAAGGTAGACAACACCAACTGACTTTGTACTCATGGACTTAATGAACAAGGAAGTTAAAAGAAATATAAGTATAATGACAGTATAATAAGTAAGCAATCTTTAATGTCAGAGAGACTTAAGGTACATAAATCCTTTCAGATTGTAACAATTGTATCTATTAAAGATGTTTTTGCTCTCATAAAGATTTCTGAAATCTTTTTATCTAAGTAAGACTTCTGTAGCATTTTTTGTGTTCTAAATAAATCCCCAAAAAAGCTCCCAAAACCCAAAACACCAGACTCAGTGTTTCTGGCATGGATTTATGGTGACATTCATAAATATGAATGGCACATAACTTGAAAGGAATAACTTATTTAGGACCAGAAGGAAAAGATTATTTGAAAAGAATTATGTTCAGTGTGCCCTTGATGTTTCCTTCTTAATAAAAGTATACTACTGAAATTTATACAGTTGCAATAAATTTCATCATGAACTAAAATTCTGTAGTTTACGTGGTTTAAAAAAGAAGATGGTGAAAAAAACCAAAACAGTTATAGAAGTGAGCTATCACTATATTTCACTTGATGCTACTAAAACCTGAAGCCCTTAAGCCCAATTCTTTTACCTTTATACTTTGTGAAATTGCTTGATGTATGCATGATCAGGATACAAAATATAACTTCTAGTGACATTTTCTCAGCTTGTTATCAGATGTCCACTGAATTCAAAGAGAATTTGTCAAGAATTGTCACCTGGATTCTAAATGTATCTTTTATTTATTTAATATTTATGTTTAAAGCTCTCTACTGTAGTACTCCAGAGTCCCCTCCACATGGTTTCATTGTAAGTCAGACAGGCGGACAGCTCAACAGTATGGTTCGCTGGGCTTGCGATCGAGGTTTTCGGCTCGTTGGGAAAAGTACTGCTGTATGCAGGAAGTCTTCATATGGTTATTACTCATGGGATGTTCCAGTCCCAGCTTGCCAAGGTAAATTCTTTCATTATAAAATAATACACCTTAAGAAACCTTCTTTTTCTTTTTCTAATGTAAGCCATCAGTTTTCTGACTCAAAATGAACAGCAGGTAATCATTTAATGGTCATGCTAAAAATGTACCAAAATCTTTCCACCTAGTAAAATTTACAAAGGCAAATGTACTTTTAAGAAACAGTATTTCAATAGAATTTGCTAAGACTGGCAGATATTAAAAACAACCTACACCACTGTGAGGGAAAAAACCCCACAAAATTAAAAAATGAAATTATTCAAAAAGTTCATTTAAAAATGAACATATAGTAAAGTTTGTTTATCATGATTCAAGAACTATATAAAAAAATGAAAGACCTGAAGCTTGCTACATTTCCAAGAACAGGAAACTGGACCAGAAAGCATTGCCTATGATGCCATTCTAATCTTTCACTGTTTAAATTGAAATTTAAAAGATAATTCATTGAGTTAACTGTATACTTAGTTTCTTCTGCCTTACAAAAGCAAAATATGTTCTACTTAACATGGAAAATGAAATGGTTATTTAATACCCTTCACAATTGTATACTTATTCTTCCTTTCCTGTAAAGAGTGATATTTTTCTGAGAACTTACATATGTCACTCTTCAGTGAACTATTGGAATGATGTTTTTTCATGAAAATTTGCAGATGTCTTTATTCAAAATGTGTACAATTTGTTCCTGTGGTCCAGTGCAGATAAATGCTGTAGGAACGTTCCATGTTATTTTCCCATGAGATTTTTTTTGACAAAAAGTCTTTGAACTACATGTTTCTAAACCAAAACTACCTAATGTTTGTCAAAGGTGAAACAATCTCAGTTTCAAAGCTTTTTGATAAATTTCTATTAATTTATAAAATGTGTACCTGTATTTTTAAAAACTGAAAGTCCTTTAAAAAAAACAAACAAACCAAACTAAAACCAGGCAGTGCATTTGCTACATACCATTCTTTAGCTTTTTCTCCTCATCAGTTATCTAAGGACTTCCTTCATGACAGTTATTTGTAGAAATTGATCAGACTGATAATTAGATGTACCAAACAATGTGGAATGAGAAAAACCTCACCAAACAAATTACAAAATTCAAATAGCAGATGATTATTCTCAACATACTGAGTAGATTTCAGTAATGGAAATAGTTGCAATATTCAGATAATACTTTAGGGACAAGTGGAGTTAAGTGCTTAGTAATCTCAGGGTGTCTGATCAAGTACAAAGACTGTTAGCAACAACTGTTAGCGTATTGAAAATTATTTAATGTATGTATTACTTGAATAACAGTTAATTGTAATTAAGCATTTAATAAGTGGTAACTTTGATACATGATGTGAACTTTATTCAACTCTTCCAGCAAGTCCTTGTGCGTGAAAAGTGGTTTGTAGCCATGATATTTAGCTGACAACAGCAAACTCTTCAGATTCAACCTCAGGAATAAGCTGCTTCCGTACATTAGTCATACATCTAAGCTTCCTGTTGTTTTTCTGAGGTGAAAATTATCCCCCATACCCAGATGATACAGAATTTTTATGACACGATCTCTAGTATGAAAAGGTTGAGAACACCATCAGTAAATATCCCTCATGTTCTTTCACAGAAGATATTTACAAGACACAAGGGCTTTGCCATTCCCCCTACTACTCAGCAGTACAGCTCCACTACAAAGTACTTCTAGTGCTTTTAAGTATGGGCTAGTGGTTTTTAGAACTTCATGATATAGAGGATGAGCAGCCTTTTAACAACTATTACAATTGCCAGTCAGAATTTAGCAACTGTTTTTTTTTTACATAGCTATGCAAGGAGGAAAAAAAAAAGATATTTGCAATTTCTGTAAAAACAATATATCTCATTTAAATCTACTTGTTTTCTGTCTCCTAAATGAATATTACCAGTCAAATCACAGTAGTAGTTACTGGCCTCATCCTATAGGAAATGAGAAATCTAAGGTCTCAAAATTTATGAATTGTTTAATGTTACTTCTACAATCAGCAAAGCTAGTGATCTGTGGTAGTTTGTTGGGTTTTTTTAGCAATACCTAGTCCTTTTCTTGGCAAACATTTTTTACTACCTGCAGAATATTTCATCACTGTATTAAAACTAATGCTTTCTCTTTACATTTTTCAATTTGTATCTGTACCATTATTATCACTTCTGAATCCTCTTCTGTAACTAATGAATGCCAGTAGCCTTTTCCACTACTGCTTTTTTTTTCCAAGTTCATGAGCAAAGTTAGAGCAATTTTTAATGTTCTCATGCTTATACCAATATGAATATAAATCTTGAACTCTGAACCTCTAAAAAGATAATACCAGCCATTCTTCAAATCACTTACACTACAGGACTGACAGAATAATAATAATAAAAAAAAAGATACACACTTTAACCCTGGATGAAAGCTTTTTCACATTATTTATAGAACTAAATATATCTCAGTAGAAGATACTCAATGCAGTACTAAGGAATCAAAAAGAAATGCTTTAAGCCAGACTTGAGCAATTACCTGAAACCTGTTTCAAAGTTAATACAAAAGCACCCTTCCTCTGTCATGAAAAGAGGTAAAAGGAAACTGCTTTGAAATCTAATATTGTATTAGTACAATGGTAACAATAATACAAATTAATTGCAAACTTCTACTGTTCTAACTTTTAGATATTAACTATTCTGTTTATATAGACATGCCATAAATAAATAACAATGTCAAAGTGTTGTCATCCATGTATCCATTTCAGTTTTAATAATATTTAGCCTCTGATCACAAGTTAATAAAAGATTCCCATGGTTAACTAAATTGTGAGGTCTGATTGCAACAAACTTTTGAAAGAATGAATAGGTTTACAATGATCTAATAAAAGAATTAACATGAATTCATATAAATGGTTGAATATTTCAAACTGACTGTAGATCTCAGAAGATCCAGATTTGTTATTTTTTACATTTTAATTTTTTTATCCCATCATTACATGATCCTTGGGTTTAATTATAAAATATTTCTCTTGCAAATAAACCTTGTCTCATGCAGGCCTAATCAGAATTCAGCATTTATATTTTGTAATATCATACATGCGTAACAGGCAAATGCTTTTACAGGAATTCTAGGTAGACATGTTAAGTAAGTAAAGTTTAAAACGTAACACTATATCAGAAGAATTGTCTAGCTTGGTAATCTAAATTGTCCATAACAGCAGACATAAGTATTGCATAACTGGTTATTGTTATGCAAATTATACTAAAGCTTTAAAAAAAAAAAAAATAAAAAGAGAATACCAAGAATACCTGGTTAGATATGGTACCTGGTGAGTTATGGTTTTCTCAAAAAATTAAGCTAAATTACGTTTGTAGTGATCCAAAACAAATATCTGATATGTAAAGCATACTACCTTCTACCTTTACATTTTTTTAGATATGGCTATAGGTTTGAGATAGTCATATTCATATGCATTAGAACAACTAATGTAGCTATGTATAAGATAAATAAGTCTTGTATTTATTCAAAAGAGACTTCTGTTTATTTCCAAATGCATGGCTGTATTGGGACAGGTGTGAAAAACTCAGTAACTTACTAAGTGCCAAAGAAATATTTGGCATTCTTTAAAGTGATTTGTAAGGCAATATACAGGAAATTTAGTTTTCATAAAATTTCTTAATTTTCCAGAAAGTGAATGTCCAAATAGTTAAGTTCCAAGGAATTTGTCACTGAACAGTTTTGGTAGTCATGCCTATGTTTGAAATGCTCCTGGTAAATGTTATCAGCTCTAGACTGATGTCTTCATTGATACTTAATTTTTTTCTTATGTCCCTGAGATGTGAAAGGTAGCTATATCTACTAAGTGTTGTTCTTAAGTGAGGCAGAGCAAATACAAGGATCAGAGGTCCTTTACAGGGTGAATAGTCTGATTTGTGTTTGGGAAATCGGCATCACAGAAACTTTTAATAAGTGCCTTAAAGTACCTTAACATTTAATGAAGGGTATTTAAGGACTTCATCCTGGTGTGATAATAATTTCTGAAATTTCACATAAGTCTTTAGAATGTGCTCGTTGTCTTTAAGAAGGCCCAGAGAGGTTGTTGCCCAGAGAGGTTGTTGAGGCCCCATCCCTGGAGGTGTTCAAGGCCAGGCTGAACATGGCCTTGGGCAACCTGGTCTAGTGGGAGGTGTCCCTGCCTATGGCAGGGGGTGTGGAACTCGATGATCTTCAAGGTCCTTTCCAACCTAAACCATTCTATGATTCTATGATTCTATGATAATTAATAAAGTTAAGATCTTCCAAGGACTGTATGTGTATATCTTTGGAATTGGTACAGTGTTCTGAAGTTTGTGAACAAAGAATAGACTTTAATGTTTCGGTTGTGATTACAATTATAATGTTGATTTGCAATACTGTTCAAGCTGACATATAATGACCAAACATTTTTGTGATAAGCCTGTTTTTCAGGCACTTTGGATGTTCCATACTTGTAATTTTTTTCCTGTCAAGTTGTCAGATGTGGCAGTAACTTGTCTTGATCTTTTCACATTTTTTTTCCCTCAACTGAAAGCTAAATTTCTGTGCAAGTTTCCACATATGTAAAATTCAGCTCATAACTGCTGTAAACTAAAAATGTCACTGAGTGATTCCTTGGGAGCTCTGTTGTTTATATAAAAGGCTGTTATCAAGCATCTGGTGTGCTGGCATGAATCTTGTTTCTTAAAAAATTAAGGTTAAGGGAAGGATATATTTTTCTTGTGCCACAAGATTGATTCTGTTAACGTTGATAATATGACCCAAAATTTATCAAGTCATAAATGGATATTTTTGAATACTGAAGGAGTCATTAATCTCAATGGTAGATATAAAACATCTCAGGTTGTATCTACAAAATATCTGATATATATGTTGCTGATTGCTAAAACACACAGAATTTGCTGTATGTGAACAAGTAGTGTTGTAGCATTTGTTGGTGCTTGGGATCATAAGCAAAACCTGCTAACAGGTTACAAATATTTTGGGGGGTGTATAGTAATCTTTATATCCTGCTGAATGCTGGCTCTGATGTAACTGGAAGTGGACTTGGTTCTGGCAATTCTATTATTGTCTGAAACTTCTTTTTACCATTAACGTGGTTTTGAAGGAAGAGGTTAGCTTGGCTAGTTATGCAGTAAACAGTCTTATTTGATTATACCTTGGTTATACCAGCTTTTGGTTATCCTCCTCTTTGCATGAATAGATCTGCCTAATGTGTGCTGCTGCAACCCAAGCTACCGAGGAATTTGAGATATAATAAACACAAACATGGTCACATGTTTTCATTTTAGTGTTATGGAGGCTCGGTTTCTTTCTTTGGTGATATCAGGTGAAATAGTATGGCTTTGTCAGATGTTTAGTAAGAAGTGGAAGATGGACCTTCTAGTTTACTTAACTTGTCACTTTTTATCACTCTGGGATCACATCTTCATACCCTCTGGAAGATGGAGTTCAATGGCTTTCTTGGGGCCTTCACTGTCTCCTAGTCACTGTTTTCTTATTTTCTTCTAAATGTGTGTTTGTCTCTAGTTACCAGTAGATACTGTGATAGGCATAAGATATATGTTTTTACGGTTGCCCAGACGAGGTAATGAGCAAATTAATAATAGTTTTCTGTGCTCTTTTCAGTACAGTGTATCCCTCTTTTAAAAATTGACATGCCATATACAGTTCATTTTTATGGCAATTGAAGCATATTTTAACATTGATCCTATCACCTCTGTTCTGCAAGTTGTGATAGCATTAGTGCTTTACCTGTGTCTCAGCTGTGATTTTTAGCTTTCGTACAGTGCTACACTGTTGTTATATTGCTTATGAAGCAGTTCTCTCTTACATGAGATCAGCTCACAGTAGGGGCAAAAATAGATTACTCTTTTTTTATCAAGGATTTATACATAGTCTGAGAGGCTTAACTTTTCATATCTCTGTGTAGGCAGAATAGGTGGTCTCTCAGGATTCAGGATCCCACTTCAAAGTAAAGTGTTTAAGAGTTAAGTGCCTAAGCCCTTTTTTTTTTGGATTTGACTTACGTTATATGTATGGTGTTAAAATGTGAAAAACATTTAGTGGTTTTTTTTTATTTCTATAATAGAGCATTATTTAGAGTCGGATTGCTTCTTGATACTTACTTTCTGCTGAATAATTAAAAAAAAAGTGGCTTACACTTTCATTTGCCAGTTTTCAACACTTTCAAAAGGGTATTTTCTCTCTGCTTTGCTGGAGGAAAAATAGAATGTTGAAAGTTAATTTTAGTGCTTTGATGGAGGTCACATAGTACATCTGATGGAAGCAACCCAAAATACAATCTAGATTCCTAATGTCTCAGACTGGTGCTTTATTCATTCAACCATGATGATCATATTTTTTCCAGATATTCTCTATTGCCTCTTCTTTGATTATCTCCTGCATTTTGAATGGATAGCTGCAGAGTTCTTATTTTTAACCTCCTCCCTCAAAAAGCAAAAACTTCCTGAGATTTAATTCCCTAAAATTTTGAAGGAATTTATTTGTAGGCTTAAGACACACAGTAATAAGTTAAAAAGTCATTTTTATGAATTTAAGACTGTTGATGTTACAATGCATAAACCCTTTGAGATGAACAGAAGCTTATAATGTTATAGTTGTATAAAATAACTATGCCTTTCTTTTTACTCAGCAATATCTTGTGGAATTCCTAAAGCTCCATTAAATGGTGGGATACTAACTACAGATTACTTAGTTGGCACCCGTGTTACTTATTTTTGCAATGATGGATATAGACTATCAGCCAAGGAACTCACTACTGCAGTCTGCCAGCCGGATGGTACCTGGAGCAATCACAACAAAACACCTCGCTGTGTAGGTAAGTAACATGTAAAAACTCTCCAGTGATTAAGAACCTGGTTGTACATTTTTTTTATTTATCCAAGGTGCAAATCTCCACATTACTTAAACTTTCAGCTTCAGGTTACTTTAATCTATGAATAATTGCTGGTATTAAATTATTGTTAAATACGTATTTGAAATGTATATGTCTGAGACATATATTGAAACATTCTGTGGCAGCAGAAGAAATACACTAGAGATTATAGAATACATTCAAACTGATAATTAGTTTGCTGTTAAATTGAAGTTAATGGGTGCAGAAGTTTATGCAAAAGCCATCTCTTCAGTGAGAGCTGCACAGTTCACATATTGTTAACAAAACCTGTTTGCTATCCAGAATTGCAAAATCTCTGGTACTCCGGAATACTTGTTTGAAACTGCTGCTTATTATTTATATTCAGCCCATCATTATAATCCTACACCATCTAAACTTGGGGGAAACATCACTGAGGAGAAAATGCATGTTTGGTTCCAGAGAGAAGTGGATGCCATTATAAATAGGGTATGAAAACCCATGTGATCATAAGACTGACACAAAAATGTCAGTGTCTGATGCACATTAAGATTTGGATTATGTCACCCAATGAATTTTGGAAAGGAAAGAAAACATAACCTAGAATAATTTTCAAGAATTTTCTCTTTTTTTTTTTTTTTTTCTTGTTGCCTCATGCCCTTTGCTCTATCTAAAGAACAAATCCAAATGGAGAGAAAGAAAATAGTATCTATCAAAGATCTTCTGTGCCTTTTGATCATGGAAAAAATTGTTATGCTTGTTAAACTTTTTCTGTCAGATTAGGGTTGTAGAATGTTTTTGTTTCGTTTGGGGAGGAAGAGCACATAGAAGTAGGACATGAGATTAAAATGTGAAGCTGCTGAAAAGCCTTCTTGGATATGGATATTTTTTTATCTGTCGCCAATGTGCAGCCTCTCCAAATGAGTCTTTAAGATCTCACAGAATTTACCTTGGTAGAAGAATAATTCCTATATTGAAACGTAGCTAACATTTTATTAAAGATTCTGATGTAAAGTGTCACAGGAGTTCCATGACTATCAATATACAGTGAATTCGACCATGCTATAGATTCTATCTACACCAATTGCATAGCTCTGCATACACAGTTACTGCACTGTCTGGACCATTGATCATCATTAATTAAGTGAGAGAACTCATACCTGCTATCCACAGACAATTTCAAATACAGCCTTACTCTTCAAGCATTATGTCTTTGAGTTTAAAAATACATTTCTCAATTAATAATGGTGCAGATTTTCCCAATTTGCCTGTACTAACCTACAAATAACTATGTGTTTTTGTTATTCTGGAAGTTGTTACATGTCCAAGCATCAATTCGTTTACTCTGGAACATGGAAGATGGAGAATAGTGAATGGTTCACATTATGAGTATAAAACAAAAGTAGTTTTCAGCTGTGATCCAGGGTATTATGGCTTGGGACCAGCATCTATCGAGTGTCTTGCTAATGGTACCTGGAGTTGGAGAAATGAGCGGCCTTACTGTCAAAGTGAGTACATGTATCTACATCTCCTGTACGGACTTCAGATAAAAATATGTTATTAACCGGAATTAGAAATTAACTAATTAAATATCGGAATCAGTTAATTAGAAAGATGTTTCCTGGCTGTAATTCCTGGGTATCTTAAAGGCTATTATTTACAAATACGATCCATTACGTTTAGTGGCAAGGAAATATCTGTAAGCACACTTCTGGATTTTAAAGGTCCCTAAATCTATAAAGGTACAAATAAGTAAAACAGAACATTTTCCTATATATTTTTCTAGGTCAGGAATGCTGTATAGTCTAGAAAAATGCAAAAGCTTTGTACCCTCTCTGCACACTTGATAAATAAAATAATCTCTCCTTTCAGCTGTTTACCATATAGCGTGCAAGTCCACATCATTCCTACCATTAGCTGGTATCTTGATAACCTGCAATAGCTACTTTTCTTTAAAAAAAACCAAAAACTGCATGTATGTTTAGAAATCCACACATACCCAAAAAAGCATGAAAAAAAGAAGTGTAGATAAGCCTATTCTAAACTGTATTCTAAACTATTCTAAACCGTATTCTGAACTGTAGTTTAGAATATATTTCGAATTTATTGAGAATATATTTGAAACTAATAAAAAAGGGGCTGAAAAATGCAATTCCATAGACAGATTAATTATAATGGAATTTAACCTTAATTTTGAGTTCTTTTACTGGAAATTTCATTTATAACATAGGATTTTTAAAAGGTAATTGCAATATTTCACCTCTGCTAGTGCTAAAAATATTGTGTATATGTCCGAATCTATATGTCTCTATGTGTGTACAGATATTTTATATAGTACATATGTATTTTAAAACTTTTTTCTTTAAAAGACAAACATTTTTCACTATGTTTTGGGAAGTTTTGTTTGCAACATTACCACTTAAATTTTCTTAAGCATGAAGTGCATTATCTGCTTTCACACTTTGATAATCCACCATCTTCTTTAGTCATAGTAAAGTTCTTTTTACTAATTATTAAAATAAAGTTATTAAAGAAAAAATACGATTTTGAATGAAAAGATGCTTTGAATTGTAAATGAATAGCAAGGAATTCCATGCACATCTTTCACTAATTATAGGGCAAAAGCTAGGACCTAATAATAATGCTAGGGCAAACATTTCATTATGAACTAAAAGATAAAAATGACATCTTTCCAAAAAAAATAAAGATAATTTTTAAAATGGTAACAATTGTGATATTCCAATATTAAGAAAAAGTCATTAATAAAATCAAGGTAATTAAATAAAAATTAATAATGTTCTGAACAGTGGTTTTTTTTAACTTTACAAAGACAATTTTAATTGCTCTTCCCCCTGCCTCTTTCTTAAGTATTATTTCTGTGGAAGTAATAGTCTTTGTATGCAAAGTTTTTCATCTGTTGTTTCTACAGAGCAAAATATTTCAAGCTGTGAAATTTATTTTTCTGGTTGACTGGTTGATAAGTATTACTGGTTGATAAATATTATTGTATGTGCGTTTGTGATACTCAGCTGTACATTTCTGTTTTGTTTTGGTTTTGCCATAAAGTTATTTCTTGCGGAGAACTTCCTACACCTCCAAATGGGAATAAGATTGGAACTCAAATCACGTACGGATCTACAGCTATATTTACTTGTGACTCAGGATACATGCTAGTTGGCTCTGCCGTAAGGGAATGTCTGTCTTCTGGACTCTGGAGCGGAATTGAGACCAGATGTTTAGGTATGGATGCTCATGTCATGGCTTACCTATTTTCTTTCTCTCTAGCAGACAAAAGTAAGCAAAGCAAATCAGCCTGTCTCTTTCTGTTAACACAGGCATTGAAGAGAGTTTTGCATTTTAAAACTGTGTGTGGCTGAGTTGTTTCTCTTATCAAGTTATAGCTATTGTTACCTTTCCACAGATTGAATCCCTTTTTCAATATCTTCTCCACATGCAAAACCTGTGTCACTGGATTGCTGCATATGTCTCTAATGTAGACCTATACATAACCAGCAAGACTGATTAATTCCAGATGTGTCAGCTTTAATACATATGCTAAGGAAAATGTCTGCATAGTAGAGCTGAACTCAGTGGTTATGTTATAGAACTAATCTGCACACTCGCAAAAGATACAGAAAAAAAAAATATTTGTGGAAACTTTGACAGGAGCACTGCAGTCTTATTTCTGAGAGAAAATCACTATCTAGACACTACAGAATTTTACACCTTTTAGTTGTACATGTTTAGGCATCTTTGCTTATTTTAAATACTCAGACACCAGTCCCTAAATAGTTTATGAATAAAATGAACAAGTGATCTCAGTGAAACAATTTCAGGGCTTCTTTTTAGTTCAGTACTATCATGTACTTTGATCTGGGTTATTGTGTTAACTGTAGAGACACTGATTTGAACTCTATATGCAATTAACATTTTAGTTTCAGTTGAAATCAAAGCTATGATAGTGTTCTCATTTTAGAATGCAATACCAAAATTGTATTGTACCTTGTTATTTGTGGGGGCATGAGAATATAAAATAATATACATAAACTGAGACTTTCAGAAGAATCTGAACTAGTTTATACATTAAATATAGGGGTTTGTTGCAATATCTCTTTGTGCAGATTACCGTTTACCTTTTTAGACTACTCTCCATCCCAAATAATTTTCCTTCTGTAATACAGTATTATTTGGTGTAAATCTTCACTTAAGCTTAATTTGAATGATTCATGAATAAGCAAAAATGTTGCTTATCAATCGAAAAGTCTGAAGCTGGACTGTTTCCTGACATTTAGCTGAGGGGAACAGACAGGCTTTGTTTGTGTTTCACTTTTACACTGAAAAACACTTAACAGATGAGGGGGAAAAAGAAAAGATCTTCATGGGGCACCACAGTATGTGTGTAATCAAAATGTTCTGATTCTTGTTTTGTTGTGGGTTTCTTTTTTTTTCTTTTTTACCGATTCATCTGCAAAGGTTCAGCTATTGAAATTTGGAGAAATGTAAAAATTTTCATCAGAGAAATATTAATCTAAAAGCAGCCAGATTGTCTGCTATTTGTGAATAGCACTTGGGAAAAATACTTGTGTTTAAGAATTTTGCCAAAATAACTTTATGCCAAGTGAAGTTCAAAACAGAATGAACTGAATTTTTTCTACGTTTATATGTAGGAATAAAAATGTAACATAAGCTTAATAATAGTGATAGGTTGCACAATCTTTACCTGAAACTAAAAAGAAGACCCTGAAGTAATAAATTTTTAGATGAAACAAAACTGGTTTTACTTCTCAGAAGAGAGTGATTATTCTTAAGTTCATATGCTATTATGTCCAGTAACAACAAACAGTTAAGAAAATGTATTAAAACAATGATATGACTAGAGGGGGAAAAAAGTAATCTAAAAGATACCTTTTGTATCAGACTAATAGGACTACAGTAAATCTTCAAATGGATATCTTCAAAGATTTAATGATGGCAAATTTTTGAAGAAAGAAATAACACTTGTACTTCCAGAAACAGAATTTNTTTGTTAAAATAAAATAAAATGAAAAAAAAAGAAAAAGAAAGAAAAACTAGTGACAGAGCAAATTTATAAAAGGGAGAGTATAATGGCTACTGTAATTGCTCTTGCAGCAACACTGCTTGCTGTGCTAAATCACTGTGCAGGAATGAACTTTCTGGAAAGACTGGACTAACTCCATTCAGTTCTTGTTTCTTTGCTGAGTAATTTGAGACTTCAGATAGAGGAGTGGGTTCAGCTAAGGACAAATCAGAAGTCAGAAATTTGTTTAAGAAGATTGAGACAGAAACTATCGGAAGGTGGAGAAAAAGGAGGAAATAAAAGCAATGGTAGAATGCGGGAGAATGTGGTAGAAAGGAGATAAGACACAGCAGGAAGATCTACAGAGCAGTAGTGTAACAATCCAAGTAACACAGTTTTGTGCGACAACTTAATACATTCTGGAGTCTGTTTTCAATCACTGAAAAACAGTAAGAAAAAACCTTAAATTTCATTTTCTCCTTCTAAAACTTTTCTCCTCACAGCTGTAAACCTTTTTTTTTAGTCATTTATCTTCGAACTTTTTGGCTGTTATTTGCTGAAAAATGTAGTTATTCTTGGGCTCAAGTGGCTACCAATGTGTTTCTATTTTAAACATTGAAGATACCTTAATAGTACACTTAGATGACATTAATAAAATCCTACAGGATAAGATAATATCCTTTCCCAAGTACTTTGTTTAAAAATATAAGTTATTTTTTCAAAAGTCCTACTCAAATTGTTTTGTTTAATCATTGTGTTCAACAACTTAATTTTTATTCCAGTAATGTCTAATTTGCAAAATTTATGAAAGGTGGAATAAATAGGAATATTCGTGTCAGCAAAAGAATCTGAAACTAGTTAGTGTGGAACATAATTAGATGTAGAAAAAAGCTAGAACATAGGCAAGCTTTAAATCACCCAAAATATTGACTAAAATCCAAATTGTATTACAACACATAAAATCCCATGACATTGTGCAGGATTTTAATGACAGCCGTATGTCAGAATACGTTGATAGTTTTCACAGCCCTTTTCTGTCTGTCTTTTTCTGTTCTTGCTTCTTTTATTACAAGGAGAAGAATAGTGCTTTAAAGCTATTGAAACTTAGGCAACTGTAAACGGCCAAGCGAACTAGAACATTTAACACAACTGTCCTCCTTTCTGAACCTTGTATTTTTTTATAACAATGTAGTACTGTGTGAGTAATCATCTTAATGTAGTGATCTTGATTTGATCCTTCACTGAATGTAGCGGGAAATGGAGTTCTGGATGATTCTTCTCACTCCACAGCTGGTGCGAAGAAACAACATTGAAATTGAAAAAAATAAACAAAACAAAACAACATAGGGCTCCTGAAGTAATTCTGTTGTGGAAGCCTTAAAAACAGATAAATGTTTCACAAGATTTTATGGTGAAAAAATATGAAAAATCACTTAAGTCTTTTAAAAAAAAGTAACAGTCAAAGATAAAAAACATGACTGTTGTATCTTTACAGATTACAGCCTGCCTCTCACTTTTTGTTGTTGTTGATCTCTTTCTCTACTGAAAACATTGAACCAGTTTCTGGGGGGAATTCTCTGTAATAAATCCTGAAGAAACATTCAGAAACATAGAATAGATTTCTGCTGAATATCCTATTTATAAAAAGAGACTGACAAATCTGTGTATTTCGTTATACACTTTCCTTGGGGAAAAATATTTAAATATTTAATGAAAAAAATAATTGTTCTGGTTTTGTTTATATGAAAATTTAGCATATTTGCATTATTCTATTTATTTATGAAATTAATTTTATTTGCTTTAATTTACTGACATGAGTAACAATTATAATTAAAACATATATTTTCATAACAATAAAAAAGTTTTGAGGGTTTTTTATTTATTTGTTTTAATGCCTGTAATTTGCTATTTATTAAACTGAACATTTCCCAGATTGAAAATATATAGGGTCTATTTGGTTGACTCCATAGTACTTTTAGGTTTTTAAACTATATGAGAATGATGAATAAAATTTCACAACTTTTCCTAAGGTTTCTCTAACACTGACATTTTCTTCCCCTTCTACATTAGCACTATTTTCAGATGTTTTACCAACTCAAAGGAGAACCACTATCAGAAGATCATTACTTTTACGTCATGATTTCAGATGAGGACTACTTTTTTTTTTTTTTTTTTTTTNTTTTTTTTTTTTTTTGTCATTGTCAGGAGGAAACCCATAGATATTTCCATAAAGCAGCACAATTTTTAAAGTGATGGTTGATAAAAGCTGATGTGTTGGAGATCAGTATGTGTTGAAATGAATTTTCTTGAAGTCATTTGTTGTCTTTTAAAATGTTTCCTGTACTATTTAAATTACCATTTCAGAATAGCTAGTTAAAAAAAAAAAAAAANAAGTAATGCTAAGAAAAAAAAACAAAACATGCTTGGAAAAGCATTTCTGTTGGGTCTAATTCTTCTTATATGTAAAAGCGGCAGATGTTTTCTTAGACTATTCCAAAACATTCTGCTTTCTTTCTAGGACCTTGCTCATTGTTAATGTAATGTACAAAGTTTCATACTTCTCTTTGGGAGGGTATCTAATTTTAATGAGTTTCTATCAGTTGTGTTAGTTGCATGACTGAAGGTAATTTTAGAAGATGTTTAGACAACACATCAATGAAAACCATGTGAAAATCGGGAAAAAAAGATATTATTTTCAACCAATTGTCAAACTCATTAGAGGAAAGATATCTTATGCAAACTTTTCTTCTTTCTTGCTCCAGCTTTTCACATTTCTTTAAAGTTGTGAATCCTTCCTATTCAACTCAGCTGAACGACACTTCACCTTTACTTCTTAATTCCTTCTTCTTTCTTAATACCTCCTGACATCTAAAGATATTGATAAAACATATCTGTTGATATTGTCTCCCTTATTTACCAACATTCATTGCTGTCATTTCCTGCATATATCCTAGGAGGAATCAACAATTGCTGGAATGTTCAGTTCTCCAAGTTAGTATTAAACCTAAAATCAAGATATACAATGAAATATGATTAGATTTTTAAAGGTCTATAAGATCTCATATTTTGTTGTTAATCTTGATGTTATTAAATAATGTTATATTTAGTTCATGTGGAGAACTAAACACAACTTTATAAAATGCTAAGTATCCATATGAATTAAAATAAAGAAATTAAGAATGAAGTTTACTTGATCAATAAAGTTGATCAAGTTGACACAGCTCCAAATCATGGAATTGTGTTTCCAATACATGACTAATACTAGAGGAGTTTTCAATAAAGACAGACAAGTAGCAGAAATAAGCTAAATGAATTAGAGTGATGATGTGGCAATCTATCACAGTTACTCCAGGGTATGTTTAGGATGGGTATTAGGAAAAAGTTCTTCACAGAAAGGGTTGTTAAGCATTGGAACCAGCTGCCCAGGGAAGTGGTGAGTTGCCATCTCTGGAGGTGTTTAAAAGATGGATAGATGTGGTCCTCAGGGACATGGTTTAGTGGTGGTTTTGGCAGTGTCAGGTTGATTGTTGGACTTTATGATCTTAGAGGTCACTTCCAACCTGGACAATTCTATGATTCTAAATTGGAGAGATGTGGATTTGATGGATGGACCACTCGGCGATAAGGAACTGGCTGGATGGTTGCACTCAAAGAGTTGTGGTCAATGGCTCGATGTCCAAGTGGTGAGCAGTGATGGTGGTGTTCCTCCAGGGTCGGTACTGGGACTGGTACGGTTTAACATCTTTGTTGGCGACATGGACAGTGGGATCGAGTGCACCCTCAGCAAGCTTGCCGACGACACCAAGCTGTGTGGAGCGGTTAACTTGGTGGAGGGAAGGGATGGCATCCAGAGGGACCTGGACAGGCTGGAGAGGTGGGCTTGGGACAACCTCATGAAGTTCAACAAGGCCAAGTGCAATGTCCTGCATATGGGCCAGGGCAATCCCAAGCACAAATACAGGCTGGGCACAGAATGGATTTGGGGCAGCCCTGAGGAGAAGGACTTAGGGATGTTGGTGGATCAGAAGGTCAACAGGAGCTGGCAATGTGCACTTGCAGCCCAGAAAGCCAACTGTATCCTGGGCGGCACCAAAAGAAACGTGGCCAGCAGGTTGAGGGAGGTGATTCTGCCCTTCTACTCCACTGTCGTGAGACTCCACCTGGAGTACTACGTCCAGTTCAGGAGCTCCCAACATAAGAAGGACATGGACCTGTTGGAGTGAGTCCAGGGGAGGGCCATGAGGATGATCCGAGGGCTGGACGCCCTCTCCTATGAAGACAGGCTGAGAGAGTTGGGCTTGTTCAGCCTGGAGAAGAGAAAGCTCCGGCGAGACCTTATAGCAGCCTTCCAGTACTTAAAGGGGCCTACAAGAAAGGTAGAGAGGGACTTTTTACTAGGGCATGTAGTGATAGGATGAGGGGTAGCAGTTTTAAACTGAAAGAGGGTGGATTTAGATTAGACATTAGGAAGAAATTCTTTACTATGAGGGTGGTGAGACACTGGCACAGGTTACCCAGTGAAGTTGTGGGTGCCCCACCCCTGGAAGTGTTCAAGGCCAGGGTGGATGGGGCTTTGAGCAACCTGGTCTAGTGGGAGGTGTCCCTGCCTATGGCATGGGGGGTTGAAACTAGATGATCTTTAAGGTCCCTTCCAACCTAAAGCATTCTATGATTCTATGAATTACTTAGTGCTGTGGAGAGGTCTGTGAAACAGGTAAAGATCTGTTGTTTAGCACGTCCAATTGATTCATAACTGCAAGATAACATGATAAGGGATTGAAAGATTATTTTCATAAGATGAGTTTATAAGATGTGTGTACATTAGTGAATGAAAGCCCCTATTTTTCAATAGTATATTGATACACAGATTTCTTTCACTGATGTGTTCATGTTTGACATTACTGACAGCTAAAATAAGGATAGCACATTTTTGCCATTTAATGTAAAGATTCTGTATTCATTTATTCCTACTCTTGCATCTCGTAAAGTAACCTGCAGAACAGAAATCTTATTTGCAGCTGCGGTTTCTAAGGTTCTGACACTAAATTATTATGCTCATTCTTCATTGCTGGAGCTGGATTTAATGTCAAGTTAGGTAATTTATTTGGTGTTCACACGTTATTAATATCCTTCATTCCTATTTTTTGACTAATTTTGTTTCTTAATAATATTTCATGTAGTTATTCTTCTCAAGCTTTGCTAGACTGGAAATTGAAAATGTTATAGTGCTTATTTCCCCCCTCAAATCTGCTACTCAGTAAAACCTTCACTTTTAATGTCTGTCTTTGTTGGATTCACTCATTGCTTTACAAAAGTGACATCTTTTGATTCAGTATTATAAATTATGGGTTACATTGAGACCTAGGGGCCTCAACTGGAGTCATAGAACTGCTGTATATGTCTTTTATATCCGTATCATAGAAAAGATGGAAATACACTCAGTCTTAATGATACAGCACTAAAATAAAGACATTCACAATGAACAAGGTTATCCTGGAAACAATCTAGAATAGCTTAGTCTAAAATAGTGTAGAATCCTAACCTAGTGTGAAGCCAGCTATTTACCAGTAGGGCGTTAGAATATTTTTTTCCCCCTAGTAATATAATTATGATAATCTATTTGTTGCAAATCATTGAATGGAGATTTTGCTTAATGTTTGCTAATTTTATTTCAGCTTTTTTTCTATCCATAACCCAGTTCTTAATGCAGTGTAGTAAATGTTCTATTTGTTATGTGTTTGTATTTGGCAATGTACCATGCAAGGATGCATTTTTTTTCCTCTCATTCATTCTGAAAAAGGTAGATCACAAGTACACTATTGATCTTACTGCTTAAACTACTTCCTCTGTCCCATATTTCCCACAAATTTTATATTATTGTTTTTCATTTTTTGTTTTCAATAGCCTTCCAAGGTGACTACAACAGTTTTATATTTGTTTGTAATTGGTCTTAGAATCATAATATTACTTTGGGGATAAAAAAGTGATATTCAATTAGATCTTAACAGTACTATTGAGGTCTTTTATCCATGATAAGTAAATACTGAATGACTTATTGGCTGTTTAAACAAGAGTGTAAATTGATAATAGCATCAGTATTTCTTAAATACTTTCTTATCCATTTGCAAAATAAATTTCCTGGCAAACAAGACAAATAAAATAAAAAAAAAACCAAACCAGGAGACAGCATTGTTGCTCAGTATTTGAACCTTTGTTTTCCCAGCAGTACATTTATTTTTTTCTCAGCAGTCCTTTGCTTTCTACATCCTTATTTTTTTTTGCATCTGTTTTCAGTTTTCTGACATAGTTTTTCTGGCAGATTTTGTTTGTATTTACAGAGAATTCTCTCAAGATGATACCCAGTTTGCAGTATTTCCATTCAGTCCCCAGTGAAAACACTCCACCTGCAGAGCTTAGCTCCTGACAATTTTGTATCTGGATTGTGTTTAGGAGGACTCATTTACCTTACGGTTATATCCAATGAAGGCTAGTTATTACAACAATCAGTTTTATAACTTTATTCAGTTTCATTATACCAAATTTCATAACTAAACTGTTCTTCTTCCACAATGATTCAATTGTGGTAAGTATGACATATTTCTCAAATGAGAACAGATTTAAAATTATGTTCCTTTATGGTCTTACACTATTTTTTACAGTAGTGAAGTCGTATGTTGTACCTTGTTTATACCAGTGTGACAAAACTGACATCAATTACATGGTAGATGATATATACATAATGCAAGCAAGTGAGTGGAAAAAGGCTTTAGGGATACAGCTGTGAGATAAAATGAAGGAATATACTTGATCTTTGATGCCATTGCACAATAAGTATATCTCATTCAGAAACAAAAGCAGTTTCTCTGAAAATTATACATGTGCAGTATTTGTTTTTTTCAGACTACCAAAGAATCAGCAGTAATCTGAAAGCTTTGGAAACTTTCCACAATCAAAAAAAAAACCAACCCTGCCAAACCCCCAAATTCCCTATTTTCATATATATATATATGCACATATTTATATAGATGCAAACACGTAATACAGAAACAAAAGCATAAAAGGCTACTGAATGACACTTAAAAAATTCAGAATGTTAATAAGGGGAAATAAATAGCTCTGTTTGTCACAAATTGCTTAAAATAAGATCTTAAAATGGAAGTTCTGAAAAACAATTAACAGCAGAATTGACCATAAAAACTACCAGGATACGCAGTAATTAATATAAACGTGTCCTTAATGTAAGATGAACATTTTGGAATTCTTTTATTCATGGGTATCTTAAGAGAAAAATGACAAAAGGGAAGAATTCAACTAATACTCATGATAAAAATAAATAAACATTTTGCATTTAGAAGAAATAAAACAAAAGCAGAATAGAATAGCATAAAAATTCAATAATAATTACTCTTCCAGGTATGGGTGTGGATGGTGGTGGGGTTTTTTGTTGGTTTGTGGGTTGGGTTTTTTTCTTCCTCTTCTTTTTTTCTTGGTATTGGAGAAGTAGTGATAGCAACTACAAAAAGTGAAAGGTTTTTATTTCCTCTGAGGGAGACCAGCTCCGTAGATATGTGAAACAGAGTGGGGAAAAAACAAAACAAAACAAACCAAAACAAAACAAAGAAAAAACTTTTGGAAAATACTACTGAGTCTCTGACTTTACTGTAACTTGGGAAATTTATTCATCTGCATAAATTAGTGGAAATTTCAGTAATGTTCTCAAAGGTTCTCTTAACATGAACTATGTAAACCATTGCACACACTTTCAATAGCAAACATACTGAACTGCTTATCACATGCACCTACATGACAGATGGTATTTTGAAAATGAAACAAGTAGAGCTGAACCCATAGTTTGGTGGGAAGAGGGTGGTATTTGTTTTGAATTTTTTTTATGTCTCTCAGACAACATTTCCCCTGGAAAGCAAAGTGAAAACTAGAGACAAATCTTGCAGATCCCAAATGGTTTTTATTTGCTTTTAAATTTGAGATGAAAAATATGTCAAAAGTCTGGTATATTCTGTTTTAAAATTACATCTAATTCCTTAACACTGCCACAAAAAGTTGATTTAAAATTCTGTTATGATAGAACCACAATTTTATAATATTCTTCATATGTTTAGATTTCTTTACTTTTCAGTTTAGAAACCTTACACAAGGATAGGAGTAGGCTCTACTAT
The DNA here is from genome assembly GCA_008711295.1 of Anarhynchus alexandrinus. Classification (NCBI taxonomy): domain Eukaryota; kingdom Metazoa; phylum Chordata; class Aves; order Charadriiformes; family Charadriidae; genus Anarhynchus; species Anarhynchus alexandrinus. Next base: position 137,912 of record VUYV01000311.1, read on the forward strand.
TTTAAAAAATATACACTTCTTTACTAACAGTGACTAGTTCACAATTACTCATGCAATATTGTCAGTGCTGCAAAGATTTAACAGTTATACAGAGTGGGAGGACATAATCAAGACAGAGGGATTTGAAGTAATAGAATCATCGAACTGCCCAAGTTGGAAGGAACCTTGAAAGATCATCTGGTCCACCCTTTCATGGCAAAGGGAGCTGAGACAGAATCATCTAGTACCCTGTCCAGTCACACCTTGAAAACTTGCAGTGATGGGGACTCTACCACCTCCCTGGGGAGGTTGTTCCAGTGAATGTTTGTTCTTACTGTAAAAAAAAAATTTCTTTCTTGTGTCGAGATAAGGCCTCTCTCAGTGCAACTTGTACCCATTGCCCCTTGTCCTCTCCATGTGATTCTTTGTGAAAAGAGAGCCACCATTCTCTTTGTGCTGGAATACTATGATGAGGTCTGCCCTGAGCCTTCTCTTCACTAACACCTTCAGCCTTTCCTCATAGGGCAGATTCTCCAGACCTCTGATTATCACCATGGCCCTCCTTTGGACCCTTCCAGTCTGTCTGCTTATCTCTTCAGTGGTGGAGACAAAAATGGACACAGTACTCCAGGTGCAGCCTGACAAGTGCTGAGCAGAGTGGGATGATCGCATCTCTATCTCTGCCCCTGCACGTGCAGCCTAGGATCCAATTTGCCTTTGTTGCTGCAGCAGTGCACTGCTGACTCATGTTCAGCTTGTTGCCCACCAGGACCAGAAATAGGGTGACCAGCAGGACTGGGGAAGTGATTGCCCCTCTGAACTCAGCACTGGTGAGGCCGCACCTCAAATACTGTGTTCAGTTTTGGGCCCACTCACTGCAAGGAAGACATCAAAGTGCTGGAGAATGTCCAAAGAAGGGCAACAAAGCTGCCTGAAGGGTTTAGAGCACAAGTCTTAAGAGGAGCGGCTGGGGGAACTGGGGTTGTTTAGTCTGGAGAAAAGGAGGCTGAGGGGAGACCTTATCGCTCTCTGCAACTGCCTGAAAGGAGGTTGTAGCCAGGTGGGTGTCGGTCTCTTTTTGCAAGTAACAAGGGATAGGATGAGAGGAAACAGCCTCTCAAAAAAGTTTCTCCACCGAAAGGGTCATCAAGCATTGGAACACGCTGCCCAGAGAAGTGGTTGAGCCACTATCCCTGGAGGTATTTAAAAGGCGTGTAGATGTGGTGCTTAGGGCCGTGGTTTAGTGGTGGACTTCGCAGTGCTCGGTTGATGGTTGGACTCAATGATCTTCAAGGTCTTTTCCAAACTAAACAGTTCCATGATTCTATGACTCCAAGTTCCCTTTCAGCAAAGTTGCTACCCAGCCACACAGCCTGTATTGGGCTCTTTGGTTATTATTATTGTTTCCACTGGTCTCCCCTTGTCAACAGAAGATGTCAAAGAAAGTAAAAAGAAAAGAAGAAATAAAAAAATAAATTCAAAAATCAAAAGAAGAAGTCAAAGAAAAGGTCTGGGAGGTTTATGACAATAAGAGGAAGTAGGCTGAGAGGATGGGAAAATTAAGTGATTTTAAATTTTCTCAAGCTAGACCGAAATATTAATGCAAGACTTACGGGTGATTTATAATGATTTTTTTCACCTGTTAAAGTTGCGTGGTTTTTGTAATGTCCATGCACATTTGCAGAAACTGCAGTGTGATCTCAGTCACCTGATGTGTTGAATTACTTCAGTTTTATTCCCTCTTCACAGGAAGCAGAGCTTGACCTTTCTGGTGATGTGTACTGCTTCTAGTCTAATGCCACAAAGCAACACTAATATCTTAATTAAGAACCTGGCCAAATATTGTAATTAAATGCAATTAGAAAATTATTTCCCTGGATATGGTCTGAAACACAGCAAACTCTCTGGTTGCACTTCTGATAGAAACTGATCTTTTCCAGCTCAGTTTTTACTCCTCATCCAATTAGTTCTGTTTGTCATCACAAATGTGATAGGATAGGGAGCTTGGGCCCTTTGTGGCATGTTCAAGTCTGCTAAGTATTGAACAGATTATCACTTTCCCAGAGAATCAATAAGTACTCTGTCAAAAATTTTATAAACATGTATTATGCCATCTTATCCCAAAAAACATAAAACAAATTTCAAGTATGCCTGGTCCTTACATAACACTGAGGGAAATGGAAAGGGGACAAAAAGAGGGGAAAATACCCTTGAACAGTGCCAGATTTGGACTTCTGTTCCTTATACAGAATTTAAATTGCACTCATTGATTTAACCTGTGTGAAAGGTCACATACTACCTATATTTTAAATTCTGATGGTTTTATCATGATTCATATGATGAAATACTATACAAGACTTAAGTTGCCAGATGCAAATTATAAGAAAATCTCAGATTTGCAATTTTTTTTTTTAATAGGAATTTTCTAGCCCTGAAAGAATGAGGCAAAATACTGAAAATAGATCAGAGTATTATAAACACTTAAAAGTTCAAAGGAAAACATAATCCAAACTACATAGCTTCTAAACATCCTTTCTTATTAGCATCCCCATATTTTGAGGGTTTGTTTACGTTTGGGGTTTTTTTGAGGAAACTAGAAGAGAAAAGGAGAGCAGAGAAGTTTGGGTGGCTGGTAATTTTCTTTTTTTTCACTGAAGCATGAGCTGAAGCACTGCTTATTTTTCTTGCTTGCCTTACTTGTTTTTGCGGTGAGTTCTCTGCCATGTGTCACAGTCTCCATGAGACCAACCAGTCTCAGAGGATTTTCCATTACCACATTATCTGCTGAATCACAGCACCCATTTTCCAGAGTCCATCAAGTAAAATAGTAACAAATGACATATGGTTCATTCTGTATCCCTGCCTCTCTCTAGCTTAAATGTCTGTTTGTGACTTTCATAATGTTAATAAAATATTTCTCATATTTTGAGAATACAGAGTAGAAGATTAGGTCAAGACATAGAAAGGTTTTTGGTTGCAGGACATTGGGATGTAGTTGCACTGACTATCTTTAGCCCAAGTATATTAATCTCTTTGGGATTCCTCTGGGAATAGGAGATCTTTATCTCAATAGGAGATAAAAAATGGAAGACAATCCGGAGGGTCAGATTCCAGCAATAAATTGTCCAAATTAATTTGTTCCCATTGTAATAAGGGTATCTTTATAACATCCACATGGATTGATATTTATAATGGATTGATATTTATAATATGTATATTATATTTATTTATCCTAATATAGAATTTTACAGGTTTTAATAAAAAAGGAGTTACTCGTATTTTTTCAAAAGAAATTTGATTACATATATGACATTTAATCTCTTTGCTACACTGTCTTTTTATGTGTACAGTCCTTCCTCTTTGTTTTAATTTAGTAGTTATATTTAAAATTTCTGTGGCATATTTACTGATATTTTTTTCTTTTTTTAATTTACTTTGAAAAATCTAGCTGGTCACTGTGGTATTCCAGATCTTATAGTCAATGGTCAAGTAATTGGAGAAAATTATGGATATAGAGACACGGTTGTATACCAGTGCAGTCCTGGTTTTCGGTTGATTGGTTCTTCTGTACGAATATGTCAACAGGATCACAACTGGTCTGGTCAGCTTCCATCCTGTGTGCGTAAGTAAGCATGGCAACACATATTGATTTATGTTACAGAAATGTCTATGTCAGACAAGTTGAGGAGTGACTTTGCAGCTTAGTATTCATTTTTCAAAAAGAAAGATTTAAAGGAGATCCTCAAAAGTATGTGGCCACCTAAAAGCTGTGATTCATCTGTCAGGTGAAGTTTAATGTTGTCACTTAAAATTTCCACTGGATTATTGTATCTTTTGGCTACTAAATACTTGTCATTTATATATGCATATGAAACTTCTTCAAAAAGTGATGGGGCTTAGGCACCCAGGTACTCAAATTTGAAAATTACTTTATTTCCCTTAGTGACTTTTGGAAATATGTAATGTACATTTACTTTGACTGCAGTTGTTAGATAAGTAGATACTCTTGAATTATACTGTCAGCACTGATGATTAAAATTTTTGCTTCAACAAACATACTTTTTTTTTTTTTTAAGTGAGTTCTCATTTTTTTGGCATGAAATTTTATTTTGTTAGATTCCTTGTGTGTGATAAGTATGTCAATATATCACATGAAATACATTTATGTAATAACAGAAAATACTGCATTCCATTTGGGAAAATTTGAGACTTCTCAAAGGATTCTAAAGCAAATTACAATTATGTTTAAATAATTCAGGTTCAGTAATATCAGTGTATTGAAAATGGATTAGTCTGCCTCCAAATATTCTATTTTTATAGCTACATTTTTGTAGAAGAAATTATCTGAATGATTAATCATAATACACACTGTTAATTCATTACACTTACTGCTCACTCTTTATTTTGCTTTACATAGAACTAGATATACATAACACTACTATAATAAATATATTTCTTAATTTTGTTTCCACTTTATGATCTAGTAATAGATCAATACTTCTCCATATTACATTTAAGACCAACACACTTCTTTATAGGTAACTGTTAAGGCAATAAAATTAGACACTGTTAATCAAGAATTTCTAAATTAAAATTTTAATATTAATGTTAGAAGTGAAAAAAAAAAAAAATTGGATACGCTAAGAGCAGAGAAAATGGATGTATTTTCTTCCTCTAATCAAATGGAAGCTGCTTGTTTGAATCCAGACTTGGGAAAAAGCTTAGAATTGCAAAAGGCTGCTATAAACAGCAGCTAGCTCTAACTTTTTGATAGATGTTTAGGAACAGCTCCACTTCAGATCAAACATTCAAATAAAATACAGAAAAATAGTGTCTCATTTATTTATTTATTTAAATTTAGATGTTTTAATTGCATTTTTGAGATTATGTGTTTAAATTTAGTGATTCTGACCTTTTCACTTTTGAATTCACCATTCCTCTTGCTTATACAGTGGGCAGATGTATTACTATTGTTGTCTACTGCTACTGTATATGCATGTGTACTAATCAAAATTGTATACAAATTTCATAGTTCTGTTTTCACAAGAATATTTTTTATTGTTATTATATATGCAGTAAAAAACATCTCTGTGGGCTGAATGCATATCTTTGCCTGACGGTTTTACAAATCTGAACAGTTTAGTGTAGGATTCCAATTACTCTTTTCGGGAAAAAATACAATTCCTTATATAAACATTTCTGATGCCAGTAACATAAAGATAATATATTTAATTAAAATAGCTTACTTAGTGATATTATTAGAACATACGGAATTCATTCACAGACTATACTGTGACTTGTCTGTATGCCATATTAATTTTTAAGGACCATTTTCACTTCTTTAATGTAGCTAAAATTGTATTTCATTTGTGTTATAAGAATGGGCTTCTTTTAGAGTTATCATGATAAGTCTATTCCACACAGAGAAAAAAGAACATGCCAGACCTAAAAAAATAATTTAGAAAAATTACGAAGTTTCTAAAGAGATATAAATTTGAGAGGTAATCAACTTATTCGGGGAGGGGGGGGTTGTTTGTTTTAAATTACTGATTAAGATTGTGTTTATCAACTACTGGAGTTTGTTAAAACAGAAGAAAATATTTATAATTTTTTTTAATTATTTTGGGAAAATTAAATTGTCATTTATTTTCCCTTAATATTTTTGCATCTGGTCTATGTGGACACAGACAAGGAACTTTACCTTCTGTAGTCAGTTTTTGTATAAATACAAGAAAAGTTTGACAGAGCCCATAATGTTTCCTATATCAAATATTTTGTGGAAAGTACTCAGTATCTTATAATATCAAAACTTTAAAGTACTATTATATAATGATTACAATGGTAATCTATTATATGATAAATAATGAAAAATGATAACAGAATGCTGTGTTTGTTTTCTGTTTCTTTGTTTTGTGCTATGCTAGCCGTTAGCTGTGGTCACCCTGGTAGTCCTATTTATGGAAGAACAAGTGGAAATGGTTTCAACTTCAATGACGTTGTGACATTCTCATGTAATACTGGGTATGTTATGCAAGGACCAACCAAAGCACAGTGTCAGGCTAATAGGCAGTGGAGTCACCCACCTCCAATATGCAAAGGTAAGAATGCAAGCATTTACAGACTTCAAACTTAGGTGGAAAATTAAGGTTGAAAAATAACCTGAAGGTAAGGGGAAACTTTATCTTTTACTTACAGGCATCAAACTATTAAAGAAGATATTTCATTTCTCAGTTAGATCTGTTCTACATTCAGAAAGTTGCTAGGATAACTATTGCAGAGAAACTTTCTTATGTGTCTGTAGTTTGTATTGATTTTTTTTTTATATGGTTTCTACAAGTTCCTTAAGCAAAATTACACAGAGATAATTAAGAGCTTAAATCCTGAAATAATGTTGTCTGCATTTTTAGCCAATATAGTTCTAATAGGTGCATAAGAATACATTATTTTTTTTTCCCCTTTTACATTTCCATTGATCTGACTGCTTATCTTGACTTTTTTATTTTTATTCTAATTTGTTAGCATAATCCATTTGGGTCGGTTCTCAACACTTCTAGATATTATATTTAAAAATCTTTCACTGAAAATAAAATAATATTATTAAATTTGTTCTGTTTGAGTTTTCATAAGCACTTTTAGAAAGGTTTTATGACCATTGTCCTGTTTAAGTCTGTTGTTATGTGCTTCTTAAATCTGTTAATTGTCCTCATTTAGAAAAATGTACTTTTTGCTGTAACCTGCTTGCACATATGCAGAAATGGTATTGATTCTTTCTCATCATCTTCCCAGGAGCTTCTATGAATTTTTATCAGTGCACAGATGAAGTCATGTTACGGATTTATAGTCATTTTATTTACTATATCTTCCTCCCAATATGTGTCCTCTACTTTCCTTTGATCACTTTGCTTTAAGCAATACTGGCAAATAGTTTACAGAACTCAAATTTCCAAGGACCTTTTTGCTGATGAGAAGTTACTATTTTTTAAATAGATGATGATGTGTTTACTTGACCAGAGGAGTCTATTGCATGAAAACTGTTAAAAAAAATCTTCATGGCCCCCAAAATAAGTATTATAATCCCCTCACCAGACAGCTGTAATTCGCAAAAAAGAAAAAAAAAATAATCCAAAACTCAGTCTTCAGTGATTTTCAAACATAGGAATCCAAAAGTAGTTGAGGACTCAAAAAATCCGTCAGTATTCATAACCATCAATGTATAACCATTTTTCTAAAAGCACATACCCATTTGTTGGGATATTTCCCCATTCTAGCAAAATCACCACAGTCTTACTGAACTGGTTATGTGCCCTGTAGCTCAAAACATCTGCCTCAAAGGTGCCCTATTATCAAAATGTTAGTATATGAACATAAGTATATTTGCATGGCTTTGTGGGTTAGACCAAAGGCACATCTAACCTCATAACCGGTTTCCAGATGTGAGCAGTAGTTTATGTCAAGGCAAGAGTATAAATTGAACACATTGGTATGTCCAGTCACTTTTAGTGACAAATACTTTTACAGCATTGTCACACTCTGTAAAGAAACATTTCCTTTTATTTGCTTTGAATTTAGCATCTCCTGGGTTTAGTATGTCCTGGTTTCATATAATCTTCATAATTCAGTATCATTATATATAAAATCAGGCTATTTAAAAGCAGGGTAGCAACACATTGAAAGTTTCTCATACAAAGGATAGGAGAAAATTTAAAGACCGTTTTAGTAGACTATATTTGTATGGCTCTCAAGTCTATGCTCTTTTTCTTTTTAGTGGTCAACTGTTCTGATCCTGGAATTCCTGCAAATTCCATAAGAGAAAGTAAAATCGAACATGGAAATTTCACGTATGGCACAGTGGTATTTTATGACTGTAATCCTGGATATTTTTTATTTGGCTCTTCAGTTTTAATTTGTCAACCAAATGGCCACTGGGACAAACCTTTACCTGAATGCATTAGTAAGTAGATAATGTGTATGCTTACATAAAGAATGTGAACTACACTAGGTAATATTTTACACACATTTCTATCAGTCGCATGACACCAATTATAATAATCACATTTCTACAGATTTGTGTGTGTGCAGTAACAATGGAAGATTTCAGTAACAGCTGAAGTAGCACAGTTATATTGTTATTGTATGTAGCAAATAACAAAGAAAGCTTGGGAAATGCAACAACTGAAGCAAACATCTCTGTTGCAGCACAATGATCCCTGATAGGGATAGAATGTAAAAACACATCCATTGACTTTGCCAATACGTGGCCTCCATTGGCCACAGAGGTGTAATCGCACTGAAACTTAAAACTATAGCACCCAATTGTTGACTTACATCACTACAGTACTTTCTGGACTTGAGACAAAAGCAAGATCAGACTATCTATGAAGACAGTAAGCAAATAGTGCTGGCACTGTAGAGCACCAAAAGTGTCCTCTGGATCATGTCCTCACTACCAGATGTCCCTGAACATCATAGTCATAGGCAACCTATCCACTAAGGCAAGTGGATCAACATAAGGAGGTTGTTTTTTTTCTGGCTTATGAACAACTTCCTAACTGTGAGGTAGATATAGCCACAGAAGTTTCATAGGTTTTTAATTGGCTGGGACGGCTGGTTTACCCAGTTCCCTATAAGTCTGTGGAAAAGGTTTTGGTTTAGGATCAAAAATTATCTCTGAGAAAGGCTGAAAGGTTTATTTTCTAGAGATTAAAGGGAAAACAGGCTAAAGGTTCCTTATTTAGGAATCATGGACCAACATTTGCAATATTTTAGATACTAGTTCTCAGTTTTGCCTTTAGTAGTCTTCAGTAACTGAGGTTTCTCCAGTTCTGTTATTTTCTCTCTAAAAAAAAAAAGAATCTGAAATTTTATTTCCTCTTACTGTTAAAACCTTTAGTTCAAGAAGTTGTCCCTCTTTTTGATGGGATAAATAGCTTGATTGCAAGTCACAGTTAAACTTATAACAAAGAGTCTAACAGTTTCACATTAAATTTTAAGGTAACATTACCATTTCAGAAAGATAAATGTTACTTAACAGTAACATATCTTCAAACAGAAAGACATTCTAAAAGTAAAGGTGCAAAGATTTCTTCTTTTTACTTTTGTGTTTTTATCTCTTAATCTTCCTTCAGAATTGTTAGAAGTAATTTAATAATACAGATTTTACTCTTCTTTTCAGCTGACCTTTGGCAGTAAGAGTGCTGTATGTACTTTTGAAAGGGCATCCTCAGATTTATTTGTGCCATTTATGTAGAGGGGTCAATGAATTCTAACCTAGGCATTATCCATGATGTTTTTTTAATCATAAAGCTTACCAAAACTTATTCTAATGCATCTACTGAACATTTTTTATAAAAGCCTTACAGCTTCTGGAGTGTTTTGAAAATACGTTCTGGACATATGCAGGGTGGTCATTTAGTAATTACACATTTTTCCACTGTAAGAACAATGAAAAAGAAGTGGAAAGATGGCTGGATGTTCTTCTTTGACCAAGGCTGGATTATTTTTTTGACCTAGCTGGAATTCAGTCTCTCTCTAACCAGTCTCAAAGAACATATCTTTTTTTGAAATATTGCTAGACTAATGGAGAAGAAACACAGTAACAAATGAAAAGTTGTTCACCTGTAAAGTGACTCAATTGTCTAAATTGACTCAAGTGTGTTGTAGCTAGAGTGCTTCTAGCTACGATAATTCTTGTAAGAAGCAGAAATTCAGCATTGGTCTGGACTATAATGCCCTTTCAACTCTCCCTTTGAAAGACAGACTTTCAGGGTCATACGCTACTTAGGCATGTGTTGCTAGAAAAATACTTTAAATTTGAAATGTACTCAAAATGAAGGACATGTTTGGACAATATACTTCAAAGAATTCCAGTGACCATATCAGTGTTTTGGTTTTTTTATTGTAAAGTATTCTTAATTTAGTTCTGAGACATGCTCTGATTTGTTATTTTAAGCTACTGAGATGTGAGTACACACAATCCACACCTTCCAAGCTTGAAATCCAAATAATGTAGACTAGTTTTTTGCTGGTGTCTGTGCCATCCTCTCAATAATTCTGTCGCAGCACCGTGTCCTGACATTTCTTCTCTCACAGTGTGACATATACAGCCATTCTGAGCTGTCAGAGAGAATGATAAGAATTGTTCACAGCTATACAGATTCAAGAAATTTCAAGTGTACTCTTTAATTCAGTACTCAATAATTAGGGTATAACATTTGTAAATTTAATTGAACATTTGTAAATTTAATCAGTCTTTAAGCTAATAATGCTGTAATTTTACTGGTATGTCATCACATTTGACCAGAAAAGGATGTGAATTTATACTTCTTTCTGTTTTTCCAGAATTTTATATATTTCATCCATAATTAGTATTAGCTGTGTATTTTCTTTATTTGGATTTTTCAGGGAAATGGAATAGCCATTGAAATGTCACACTAGCAAAAGAATTATTTGCATTATTGCAAAAAATTGCATTACTGCTCTCAAATTTTTATCTTCTTTTTAAGGAAAGTGAGGTTTTGGTGTGACAGAAACAGATTGATAATTGTCCATAATAACGAAAAAATATAATTTGACCTGACAATTCTCATACGAATTCACAATTCACAATTCTCATATGAATGAATATTATCTTTATTTTTCTTCTCCCTTTATTATTTGTTCTTTAAATCTGATTCAAAACTTAATGTAAAATTACATTTACACACCTATAAAAAGGTACTGTGCAGGTATGTTATGGAACAGGGCTAGATAACAGAGAGGTAGTCGGGAAAAAATTGATGAAAATAAAATGGAGGATGAATTAGCATTAGGAAAAGAAAAAGAAATATGATCAACTTTTCATATAAAATTCCCACCTGAGAACACAAATATAAAATCAAATTTTGTACAATGTATAATAAAGTTAAAGGCAGCATTACGGGGTGGTATAATTTTCTAAGTCAGTTACTAGGAATCCAGGACTTTTAAACATAAGTGTAAACATAAAAGAGAAGTAAGTATAGGAAAGCCCAAAGCTGAATGCTGTCAGGTACCAGTATGAAATTCACTTTTCCTCTATGACAACATCTGAAAAGGGCAAAAGAATCAATCAAGAAAAATACAGATGATAAAAACATTGAAAAATTGTGAATGTTTTTCACAAGAAGAAAATTCATTTCACTGAAGCCTGCATGACCAACATGCCTTTTTATTAACAATGTTCTAAGTTTGCCTTCTCCAAAATCATACATAATGAATAGTAGATTTCATTTATAAGCAGGTGATTAAACACATAACATGCTAACAGTAAGAACCTAGTTTGCAAAGCTGACCATTCTGACTGTTTTACTCAAAGCCCTGCAAGCCTACAAAATGGTCAAAAAGTCAGCAGCACTAGGTAGGAATCAAAGTCAATCAATCACATACCACTTTCCTAAATACTTTGTGGGGTTATTAGGAAGGTTCTGCACTTTTCAAGCTGGACCTCTAAGAGAACATGAGTCACTGAATGCAGTGACTCCAATCTCTGTGCAATTATCATCAATTCAATGGATGATGCCTAGGAATACTTTAAAAATATGTAAACAAAAATTTTATTTATGCAATACTATATTTTAAGCAGCTAAAACCATGAATATTAAATTAGTATATTAGCATTAAGGTTCATAGCAAAATTTAGCAAAAGCAATCTTGTTTATAAACCTAATAGACTTCACCACCAATGACTTGGGACCAGTGGATGAGAGATGAAGGTCTGCATATTCTCTACCTCAGCAGTGACTTTGGCAGATACTGTCTCCCTGTAGTTATTCTTTGGAGAGTGCACGCATGAGTGTCTGTGTGAGTGTGTGTGTGTGTCTGTGTGTGCATGTGTTCATGCCATAAAGATCAACGGAGTTAATAGGTATCTTTGGACATCAATGTCTATATCTGAAATATCTTTCTGACCTCTCCAAACATTTGTTTCACGAATATGTTTCTGTAATATATTTTTGCATTTCTAATCACAGAATGCACGCCCCTCCCCTAAACCCTAAAAAGGTCAGCCTCTTCACAAGGTTTATGTATGGAGTTATGAAAATGGTAACTACAAACTGTTTGATCAGTGATAATAACCTTTTTTTATCTCCAATAATTATGCATTGTAGTGATTGACTGTGGCCATCCTGGCGTTCCTCCTAACGCGGTCCTGTCTGGAGATAAATATACATTTGGTTCTACTGTTCATTATAGCTGCACAGGTAGACGATCGCTGTTAGGGCAGTCGTCTCGTACATGTCAGTTAAATGGACACTGGAGCGGATCTCTTCCTCATTGCTCAGGTAATATTTTTGAATTAATGAGTGTGCCCTGAAGTTTTTTTTTAATTTATTTTGATTTTCTCAGAAGGCCATATTAAAATCTGGAAAATCATGTATAAAATTGAAATACTGTCTCAATAGAAGTAAAACCAAAATAAGTGAAAAATTTATTAGCAAGAAAATAATTGGGGAGAAGTAGGCTTTCTCAGTGATATTTAACACGAATAGGAAACTTCACATTCAATAGAATGTTAAAGAATCTTGCTCTATGGGTCCCTTTTCTTTCACTATTCTGCCATTACAATCTACAATGTGGCAGAAATTAGAAAATGTGAACATCTAATTTAATCCCTTAATTTTCTACCACTAAAATCAGAGGGAAATTTACCATAATGGGAACAAAGATCAAGTTGTTATAACCTGTGATGTTTAGAGCTATGCACCAGAAATCAAAGCTTAATGTAAAATAATATTACTTAAGAAATAATTATGTATATATACATGAATTGCAAATTCAGACTAGGTTCATCAAAAATGTTTTTAGAGCTAGATATACATATATATTTGTTTGGCAGAAAAAATCCTCTTTAGATAAAATCTAAAACTACTTATTGTAGTTTTCTATAAGCAATAAATAAATAAACATATTAATTTGTTAATTAAAGAAGAAAAGAAAGAAATTATATCAAGGAATACAAATAGGAAGCCTAAAAATGTAAATGAAAATATCAAACAAACCTTACTGAAAATAGAACTATTCTATAATCATCCTGCTATTGAATTAAACAAGTGCTCAAATACTTTGAGATAAGCATTCATAATTGATGTGCATGAAAATACTTTTTTTTTTTATGACAACTTTTGCACCCACAGACAGGAAACTTTAATCATATCTAATACATTTTTCTCAGTACATGAAGAACCATTGCTTTGACATAGATTCAAATGTGAATCATAGTGAATCAAATTATGACAGACTACAAATTTTATTTTCTTTAGCTGCATGGTACAAAACTATAATTCTAGTTCAGGATAATTTGAGACTTTTTTCCCAAAGTGTATATCTGAAATGCTTTCTCATTTAAAAATAATCTGCAGATTGCCATACAGAATTTCCATATTTTGTATCTAAAAAGAAGTGAAATCATTAACTTTCATTATTAGCCTTGAAAACTTGATTTCTTAATTTTTAATTTGTATTCAAGCCTTAAACTTTGTATTTTTTCATGTTGATATTAATAATAAATAATATGGAATGTTCAACTGACAAAAGATACAGCATATTTGTCCTTTTCATATATAGAGAGAGGAATTCAAACAGAAAATGCTATGTTAGCAAACATAAGGTAACCAAATTTTGTCACATCATCCCTAAGACAGGTTCCTTTTTGTCACATGGCACTTTATGTTTTACATTCTAGAGCTAGAAGGAATTGTCATGTCCCATTAAAACTGTTGGCATTCAGAAACAGTTTTCAGTCATCACATGCGTATCCGCTGGAGTCAGAAATCTGCAGCAACTTAGAATTCCTCATAAGTGCAGCAAAGGTTGTGTACTTACTCAAGTGGTCTAAATACTCTCATTTGCATTAAAATTAAATGCCACCTGAGAATTTGTTATACATGTGAGTGAAGGATGGCTCATAACTGACTGAAAATCACTTAGTTGAATCTCTGCATGAGGTAATAAAAATATGTTCTGTTATGATATCATTGATTATATCACTGTCACTTCCTGATGTGATTAGTCATTTAGAAAAAATATTTCTGTAAATTTTAATGAAAAGAGCTGGTGGTTAACCTCCCTAAGATTAAAAGAGTAATAATTCCCCATAATAATTAAGCATTAGGAAAAAACATGATTTTATTTACAAGAGGAACATGCAATTTATACTTGGCATAGCAAAAAGCCTTTTTTTCATTTTTTTCATCATAAAATTATTTTAGGCATAATGACAAGTAACTTGCTGAAAACTGAGCTGTTATTGTAAAGACTTTACAAGTATAGACTAATTAATAGGCCCTGCCCCAAATTCCTCATAGTCTAAATAAATAATACTGGAAAATTTAAGATATGGATTCCCAAAATAACAAAAAAACATCTTGATAGAGGTAATTTTTAAATTATTGTAAAAATATGTGGCAGACTATTTTCAAACTAGAGGGATATTAAGTCACCTAAGTAGCTTAGACATGAAGTATTTTGAAAGCTTATAAAATTCTTTTACTTACTATAATTTGGAACTATTTGAAATTTCTTTTTAAACAGGGCTAGCAGGCTGCTTTACTGATCTGTGTCACATAATGAAATCAGTAAACAGAGAAAAGCCTAAACTTTTGGGTCTGTGATTTTGAACCAGACAGTCAACTAGGTCTTATACTTACTTAATTTGTTCTTTCTTCAAGCATTAAAATACATGGGACCATGTACTTTTTTTGCGCATACATGCTACAAATGTTCACAATGTAATAGGCATGACTACATTAGTGTATTTGATTATTCTCAAATAAAATGTGTTGGTTTAAACTTGGTTAACTTAATTAATGATAAAATTGGCTCCTAAATTAGTGAGTGGTTCACAATTAGCTCCTTCAACAAATTGTTGGAGAGGTCTTTGTCACCTGCTTCAGCAAGGGGTTGGTTAGTTAGTATGAGCTGCCAGGTTTGTTCTCTTCTGCATTTCCAAGCAAAGTTCTTCCCTTTTCTGTGACTCTCCAGATATGCCTTCAGACTGAGGCTCCACAGCTGTTTTCTCTTTTCCCACAAGCCTATAGGTGTTGTGCGGATCAGCTCCTGTGAGGTGCTTAGTTATATTATTTTTCAATAAATTTGTGGGGAAGGAAGCAAGCATGGCCTATATGCAAGGAAATAAAAAGTAGTAAGCATGACCTATAAAACTGCAGGTTGGCACATGAACTACCTTTGTAAGTGACAAAAATATGGTCAGATCCTTGGACATATTGGACTAAAACAAGTATTTACACCATAATTCTCAAAGCAAAAAAATCTAGTTCTACTCTTTTTCCTCTCACTATTCAGTTCTGTACATGCTTTTGTTACTAAAGGTTTGTGTCCACCAGTCACTCCAACGGTATAGTTTACACACATCAGTGCCAACCAAGGCAAGGGAAGGTCTGTTTTTCTCTACCTCCACAACTCCAGGACCCTAACTTCCCATAGAGCCCATAGATAGTGACTGTCAATTTTGGTTTTCTGGTTACTTGGAGCAGACAACTTTGTTTACTACTTCTATGTAAGAACTTCTCTTATGACTGCTACTTAAGCTTAGATAAATACCAGAAAAGCATGGCTATTCTACAGAAAAAAATTCTCTACATCATTTGTACAAATCTTTTAATATAATTATCCCTAACGTGAAGCTATAATATGACGTTCTTCAGTAGTTGGATTAAAGCTTTCTAGCTGAATCTTAAAATATTTCTTCTTTATTTACATCAGTGTAACTAAGTACAAAGCAATGCGGATATGCTCTCAAAAATATTATGTTTGAATTATTTTTGTGTAGAAGACTGTTAAGTTTATTTACAAGTTGCCACAGAAAACCATAAGCTGAATATCCATGGGTGGAAATCTGAACAATGCAGCTCCAAGAATTCTAGAATTCAACTCTTTTGTGTTGAAATTCAGTAAAAAAATATACCTGTATCTCTTATTTCATAGAATGAAAACTAGATTAAACACCTTTAAAAAGCTAAAATGGCAGATCCTAAGTGCATATTGAAAGATTTAAACAACTAACCTGCTGTGCAAATACAGTGTTACCTAGAGCTAAAGTTCTCGATGTGAATGAAGATTTAGTTGTATAACCTCAAATATTGTTGTTATTATTATGACTATGTTGATTATTAATCAGGCAAATGCTTCATGTCAGAGGTACATAAAATAGTTGACCAGAGCCTTCATTCAATAGTAAAACAAGGAAGTATTTTATGAGTATTTAATATAGGCAAACAAGAAAATTATCTTTATGATCAGGATATTGGTCTTCCTCAGAATTCCCTATTTTAAATGAACAATGACCAAGGTTTTGTGGTTTTGTTTTGGTTTCCCTATTCTTGTTTGATGATTCTGTTACCAATATTTTAGCATGGTAAAAGGGGAATCTTGAGATAATTTAAATTTCTGTTCTGTACTTATATAAAAAAAGTAAAAAGAAATTATTTGAAAATCAAGTAATTTTGTAATCACAAGGATTCACACTCCCTGATATATATGTTTATTTCTAAAAATATAAATATAAATTGATTTATAAATACATAGAAATAAATGCAATATCATGATAATATTTCATACTTCTAATCTTTGCTCTCTAAATTCTAGGTGATACAGCTGGTTCTTGTGGTGATCCAGGTATCCCGGGTCATGGGTCTAGAGAAGAAAATAACTTTAAAATTAAAAGCACAGTACATTTCAGCTGTGATATTGGATATATCCTCCATGGCTCAGAAGAAAGAACATGTATGGCAAATGGAAGTTGGACAGGAAGACAACCTGAGTGCAAAGGTAAATCACAGAAGATCCACTCTTTTTTTAAACTGTCTTGTTAAAAGTGCTAATCAGAAAACCAATTTTATATTGCCAGTTTTGTGTTGTGAATGGTATACAGTTGATTCTGGACTGACCATTAAATTTTTGCGAGTAAGTTGTTATACCATAGCAATGGCTTGGCATCAGGTGACAAATTTGAAATCAGTTCCTGGCACCTATGAAACTGCATGTTTTAAAAGTTTTGAGAAAAAAAAAAAGGGTACTGAACTGTTTATTTCTTCTCAATTTTGAGTCAGCACCTGCTATATGTATTATCCAGTACAAAAAAAATAAACATAAAGAGAAATAGATAAGGCCTCTACAACTGAATTTTTTCTGAAAAATTTTTTTGCTTAAAAAGCTCACCACCTCCCGATCTTTTATTACAACCATTATACATCTGAATTTCAGAGAAAAGAGAAGAGTTTTAGGAAAATGTCAATGTCAGGATTTCATTCGACATCTATGTCACAAATGATTGGCTTAAAAATTTTATTTACTGTTGACAGTATTATTATTTTTCAATAGAAAATGAAATGCTGAAGGAAGTCTATTTGGAAAAAAATCTAGAAATTTCAAGCTAGGTGTATTACTAAAAAAGAAAGCTTTAATGAGATATTTATGGGGAATAATTTATTACCTTATTTATCTTGAGTCAGAAATAAGAAATAATTCCAAACATAATCTTCTTCAAAGAAAAGCAGAAAATAATTTGAAAACCTGTACTCTTATTATCTACTTTATCACTGTTGACAGCCTTATCTGTATGAAACAGTCATCTCATTTTAAAAACTTATTTTGCAAGCTGGTTTTATAATACCCTTTCTGCTGAATGATTGCCAACCTCACACAATGTAAATATATATGTGTTTGTATGTTGCTGTCTAAAGAGATATGCTTAGACCAACTGAACTTTCTGCTGTTCTTTGATATTATCTATAAGTGAATTGCCCTTTTTACATTTTAACAAAATTTGGGTGTTATTTTTCCCCCTAAAAATATCTTGAAATGATTAATCTGGTCCACAGATATGTATATATAGGTGTGTGTAAAGCACACACAGGTATATTGTTCTAGTTTAGGTCATATAGATTAGACACAATCACATATGAATGACACATTCAAAGTTGAGCGTTGAAGAACTGGGAAGCATCAGGTTTACACCTGCCTATGAAATAATTGTTTGACTCTATCCTGTGCTTTGAATTGGGTAGGAAATGTATTTTGGTAATGCTATAAATGCATACATACTATAGAGTCAACTTAAATCTGCAGTGATAATTGTAGATCAGACATTTTCTTATAATTGGGAGTTTATCTTTGCAGATAAACTAGGTTTCCTTTAATGCAGATTTTAAAGTTAAATTTGTAGGCTGTGTTTCCCTGCATACAAAAGGGTAAAATCAAATAATTCATGCAAACAGCTATTTACAGTACAACATAACTTATCAGTAGGTGGTGAAAGTTACATTCTTCAGGACAACAGCACAGATTTCTACACATAACACTGCTGGCAGAAGGATTGTCCTTAGACATTACTATTTCAAAAATTGTCTTCACTATGTTTAAAAAATATTTAACATTTTTCTTTATAGCTGTGCAGTGTGGCAATCCAGGAACAACTGCTAATGGAAAAGTATTTCGTATTGATGGAACTACATTCTCTAATTCAGTAATTTATTCATGCATGGAAGGATACATACTTTCTGGATCATCTGTAAGACAATGCACTGCCAATGGAACATGGTCTGGATCCTTACCAAACTGTACAAGTAAGACACATCTGTAATGAATAGTCTTTGTTTTTCTCTTTTCTGAAAGGCAACAAAGTAACATATAGAAGTTAGATGAAAATAAAATGTTTTCAGCTTTTTCTTGCACTATTTCATACATAATTTTGTACACAAAATACTTTTAAAAAATATAATGCTATGAGAAGATGAAGCATATTTTTTTTAAAGACAGACACAGTATAGCAAAATATTTAGACTGCTGGTACAATTTAAAGGAGTTCTATGGTTACGCGATATACCTACATTAATTCATTTGTTGTATATATTTTTAATGTTGTTTATATTTTATGATATTTCATATTCACATATTATTCATTTAATTGCTTTTCTACACCATGAAAACTTAGCAGTATAATATTCTGGCCTTTGGAAGGGGAGAAAATAAAAACCTTGAAATGAACGCTTGAGATTTCTTTTTGTAGTGACTCTGAGGTCAAAACTGTTGTCCTGCTCTCAGATAACATCTTCTATTTGGCCTCTTCATTAACCTTATACTTCCTTTGGTTCCTCAGCTAACAGGAGATATTTCAGCTTCTCTCACATTCATAATAAGCATTTTGCAACAGTTTATTTTCAAGCCCATCTGCTCCTGCTTTATTACACGTCCTAGTTCATCTTTCAGCAACAATTTATGAAAATTTCACATTTATGTGACACATGAGACTGCCTATCATTTTGAGGAGATGTATCCTCATCAGAGGTATAGCAAACTGTTGCTCAGATTTTGAACTAATACCCTATTTTTTGTAGAGTTGGCTACTTTACACACTTACAGCAACCCAATAGAGGCCAAAAGTAAGATGATAAACAGAACTTCTCCTTCTTGTGTTTTTGTTGTTTTTTTTTTTTAATCCATCTTTAATGGTAAGCATGTGGACAGCTGCTTTTGCAGTCAGCAAACCTGTGAAAGAGTCCAATGTTTCTGTTTATCTAGTATCTTTTCCAAGTTATAATGAGAACCAAATTAATTGTTCCTAGGATAAAGGTGTTTTGTGATGGTAACTGCATCTATATTTTTTTCTTGTATTCTTGAATGACATTTAGCTGAAGTACATGCTAGAAGAGTATTTTCAAAAAACACTACTCCAGTAGAAACTTGAGATATTTGCTTAAAAACCTAGAAAATGTCTTAACAGAGGAAGTAGCCTAATAAAACAAAAGAGGTGTAGTGAAGATTATATGTAATACAAAAACATATTCTTGATTTAGTTAATATATAAGTATTTTAACTTTGTTAAACAATACATTTATTGACATCCCTAATACACAGTTCTCTCTGTTACAATTACACATCTAAAAAGTATATCCTCTTATATGTTTATTCCAGTCATAACGTTATTCAGGGTTTTTTAGTTTGATGCGTATCCCCTGGAGTGGTCAGAGTATGAAAAGAACGGTTGAATTAAAATCTTACCAAAAAAGGTACAAACTCTGAGAATGTCAGTGTGACTCGTTTCTGCCTTTTTGATCATTGCTGACTATTAACTAGTTCCTAAAGGGGTGTGGAAGCACTTCTAGGTGATACAACTTGTATCTAAGCTGATAAAGGTAGTAGCAGCAGCTCTAAAATACCCCGAAATGGAGAGGCATTTTACAGCATCACAGAATAGCCGAGGTTGGCAGTCACCTCTGGAGATAGTCTAGTCCAACCCCGCTGCTTGTGCAACGATCAGCTAGAGCAGGTTGCTCAGAGATGTGTCCAGGCTGTGTCCCTTTCTACAGACCTTTAATTCTATAGTTCCCTAGAACATCTAAATATAAAATAAAAAAATATGTTAAATGTCATCATACTTGCTATGTTCTCTCTTATGACAATATATCAATTTTAAATAGCTAACAGATAATTAACAAGAGTTAATGGACAATATTAGCTAAATAGGCTAGTTAACAGATTGTGAGTTAACAATCCCCTCTTTCTCCTGCCAGTTTTGTCTCCAGGTCTATAAAATATGCTTGAAGAAGATTATCTGTTCTTAGGGAACAATTGTCTCGATGATTTCAAAGTGTATCCAAAGCAGTAGAATTGGTAGTGCCAACAGACTTTGTTGACAGGGCAGTTCTATTTAATTTTTTTCTTAACTGTCCCTACCATGCTGTTGTGGTTTAACTCTGGGATGCAACTAAGCACCACACAACCTCTTACTCACTCACTGCCCCCCGGTGGGATGGGGGAAAGAATTGGAAGGGTAAAAGTGCAAAAACTTGTGGATTGAGTTAAAGACAACCTAATAGGTGAAGCAAAAGCTGCGAGCTGTGCACACAAGCAAAGCAAGTAAAGGTTTCATTCATTATTTGCAATCGTCAGACAGATGTTTAGCCATCTCCAGGAAAGCAGGGCTCCATTACACGTAGTGGTTTCTTGGGAGGACCATAACTCTGAATGTCCCCCCACTTCTGCAGCTTTTATTGCTGACCATGACATTATACGGTATGGAATGTCCCTTTGGTCAGCTGGGGTCAACTATCCCATTTGTGTCCCCTCCCAACTTCTTAAGCTTCCCTGGCCTACTCACCGGCAAGACAGTATGAGAAACAGAGAAGGCTTTGACAGTGTGCATGAAACTGTTCAGTAATAACTAAAACATCCCCATGTTGTCAACACTGTTTTCATCACAAATCCACACCACCATACGAGGTACTATGAAGAAAATTAACTCTAACCCAGCCAAAATCAGTACACATGCTTTTCATTTTTTACTATGACAATATTTCCCAAAATTTGTTTATTGTCTGTTCAAGTCACAGAAGATCATGGAACCATTGAAGGTTTCCAAATCAGCTTAGGCAAGCACCTGTCCTGAGTGGTTGTCAGGGGTGACACAAAGTAAACAGCAACCCACAGTGGATCTGGATGTTGGTGTCCATTTAAGAGCTGTCCACTTTAGAGCTTTTACCTGCCTGATTATCTCACACTTCCTCACTGCCCCTCAGGGTTACATCTGGGGAGTTCTCTGCTATCCTGGGAAGGACAGGTTCAAAGTCCTGTTGGTTGATGCTGTGCCAGTGCTCATAGGAAATTCAAATGTTTTCAGTCAGAGTCATCCACTGGCATTTGTCTCCACTCATCTCCTTTTCTAAGATCTTCTCCAATTCCAGGATCTTTTCCACAGACAGAATTTTCACCTTCTTTCTAGGCCCCCAACACCACTCTAAGCAGATATGTAACACATATCAACTTCCTAACTGGTTGTTCTGTCTGATATCTCTATTAATAGGAAGATTCACAATATGCCACTTTTGTGTAATCCAGGTGTTATCAAAGTTTACAGCCAGCACATACTTATAACAGCTACCAAGTAATGGGCTGCTTCTTGTGTATTATTGAAAATATTATTTTTTAGAGCTAACACTATAAGAAGGAAAAGGCATAGATAATCTTATGCCCCTTTAGATGCTGGCAGCCCTGGGCAGTGTAGCATCAAACAAGACTCTGACCCACATAAAGCATGCCATGCAGACCTCATCCATAGCAAATATTTACAGGTTCTTTAGGAAGGACAGGTAGGGGAGACGAGGAAGGGGCATCGCCCTCTATGTCATGGATGAGCTGGAGTTCATGGAGCTCTGCCTGCGGATGGAAGAGGAGACAACCCAGAGATTATGGGTCAGGGTTAAAGGGAAGGCAGGGACAGCTGATGTTACAGTGGGCGTTGTGCTACAGGCCACCTGACCAGGAAGACTGAGAAGATGAGGCCCTCTATGGACAGCCTCATGTTCACAAGCCCTGGTCCTCATGGGGGTCTTCAATCCTGATATCTGTTGGACGGACAACACAGCAGGGCATAAGCAATTGAGAAGGTTCCTGAAAAGTATTGATGATAACTTCTTTATCCAAGTGATGGAGGAACCAATGAGGAGAAGTGCCATGCTGGACCTTGTTCTCACCAACAAGGAGGGGCTGGTGGGGAATGTTAAGCTCAAGGAGAGCCTTGGCTGTAGTGACCATGAGATGGTGGAGTTCAAGACCCTCAGGGCAGTGAGGAGGGCACACAGTAAGCTCGCTACCCTGCAATTCAGGAGAGCAGACTTTGGCCTCTTCAGGGATCTGCTTGGTAGACTACCATGAGATAAAGCCCTGGAGGGAAGATAGGCCCAAGAAAGCTGGTTAATATTCAAGGATCACCTCCTCCAAGCTCAGGAGTGATGCATCCTGACAAAGAGGAAGTCAGGCAAAAATGCTAGGAGGCCTGGATGGATGAACAAGGAGCTCCTGGACAATCTCAAACAGCAAAAAGAAGCCTACAGAGGGTGGGAGCAAGGACCTGTAACCTGTGAGGAATACAGAGAAATTGTCTGAGAAGCCAGGGATCAAGTTAGGAAAGCTAAAGCTTCTACAACTTAGTTGGTGATAAAAGGAAGACTAGGGAAAATGTAGTCCCTCTCTGGAAGGAAATGGGAGACCTGGTTACCCAGGATATGGAGAAAGCTGAGGTACTTGATATTTTTTTCACTGTCAAGTAGCCTAGCCACACTGCCCAAGTCTCAGAAGGCAAAGGCAGGGATTGGGAGTGTGAGGAACCACCCTCTGTAGGAGAACATTGGGTTTAAGATCATCTAAGGAATGTGAAGGTGCACAAGTCTGTGGGACCTGATGAGATACATCCACGGGTCCTGAGGGAACTGGCGGATGAAGTTGCCAAGCCACTATCCATCACATTTGAGAAGTCATGGCAGTCTGGTAAAGTTCCCACAGTCTGTTAAAGGGGAAACATAACCCCCAGTTTTAAAAAGGGGAAAAAAGGACTATGGGCTGGTCAGTCTCACCTCTGTGTCTCTAAATCGGAGAGACATGGATCTGATGGATGGACTGCTCGGTGGATCAGGAACTGGTTGGCTGGTCGCACTCAAAGAATTGTGGTCAATAGCTTGATTTCCAAGTGGAGACTGGTGACGAGTGGAAACACTCAGGGGTCGGTACTGAGACTGGCGCTGTGTAACGTCTTTATCAGCAACATGGACAGTGGGATTGAGTGCACCCTCAGCAAGTTTGCCAACGACACCAAGCTGTGTGCAGTGGTTGATGAGCTGGAGGGAAGGAATCCCATCCAGAGGGTCCTGGACAGGTTTGAGAAGTGGGACCGTGTGAACCTCATGAGTTCAACAAGACCAAGTACAAAGTCCTGCACCTAGGTCTGGGCAATGCCAAGCGCAAATGCAGGCCGGGTAAAGAATGGATTGAGACCAGCCCTGAGGAGAAGGACTTAGGGATGTTAGTTGATGAGAAGGTCAACAGGAGCTGACAATGTGCACTTGCAGCCCAGAAAGCCAACTGCATCCTGGGTGGCATCAAAAGAAACGTGTCCAGCAGGCCGAGGGAAGTGATTCTACCCTTCTATTCCACTGTCGTGAGACTCCACCTGGGGTACTACGTCCAGTTCTGGAGCTCGCAATGTAAGAAGGACACGAACCTATTGGAGGGAGTCCAGAGGAGGGCCACAAAGATGATGAGAGGGCTGGATGCCCTCTCCTATGAAGACAGGCTGAGACAGCTGGGATTGTTCAGCCTGGAGAAGAGAAGGCTCCAGGGAGACCTTATAGCAGCCTTCCAGTATCTGAAGGGGGCCTACAGGAAAGATGGGTAGGGACTCTTTATCAGGGAGTGTAGTGGTAGGACGAGGGGTAACAGTTTTAAACTGAAAGAGGGTAGATTTTTGTTAGATATTAAGAAGAAATTTTTTACTTTGAGGGTGGTGAGACACTGGCACAGGTTGCCCAAAGTTGTGGATGCCCCATCCCTGGAAGTGTTTAAGGCCATGTTGGATTGGGCTTTGAGTGACCTGGTCTAGTGGGAGGTGTCCCTGCCCATGGCAGGGGGGTTGGAACTAGGTGATCTTTAATGTCCCTTCCAACCCAAAATGTTCTGTGATTCTATGATTCACCCTGTTCAATTGTTCAAGCTATTATAGGATGTTCTTACAAGGAAACAACTCTGTCATTTCTACAGTCAATCAGAGACAATGTTCTCATGAGAACTTCTTGCTGCACTCCTAGATTAAAAGCAAGGACATGGAGCTGGTGTAATTGCTGATACTGAGTGGGAGCTGCCTGCAGCTCCTCTTTTGCAATGAGCTGGCTGAGGTTGTGCCCTTGCCAAGGGACCTGTGCGGCACAGCACAGTTCTTAAGGCCACACTGGATGTGCAGCACAGGCCTGAGGCTTCTCAAGTTAACCTTATTGTGGATCACTGACTCCTCGATGTACAATGATCTTCTGGTCAGGCTCAGTACAACAATTTAAGCAGTTTTTTGCCTACCGCAGTGATTTAAGTGGAGGTGCTCCAACTTTGAATCATTGAATGTACTGCTTGAGCAGGGGAGTTGGACAAGATGACATCCAGAGATCCCTTCATACCTCACCATTCTGTGATACTCTGACTGTCCGGAGCTGTGAACTTAAGAAAATGCTATTGAACCTTCTAAGTAGCTACTACTTCTCTTAGTTGAAGCTTTATTCCCAGGTTTATGACAAAACACAGTATCTCAGTAAAATCTAGGTCACCTCCTTACATCTACTTTTGCTTTCTTTGAAAGTCAAATGCTGCACTATAAGACAAAAGAGCAAAGGATCTGTTTGGTACCACTCATAACCCACCTCTATGAACAGTTCTAATGCTACAACACAGTAATATGACAAATGACTCTTTTTTCCCCTTAAGTCTTTTCTTTCATGCAACTCTTTTTCCTATAGTAAGATAAAGACTAGAAAGTACAGAAGGGCAAAAAGACATGAAAGAAAATCGGGTCTGTTCTGTTTTTTTTTTTTCCTTTGAAATACAGCTTGAAAAGTTAATGATAGGAAGATAGGAATTTTGAGAAGGTAGAACAACCTAGAGATCTGCTGAAGCCATGGTACTGTATAATGGATCAATGTTAAAGTGCCAGTAGCAGAAAAGGATACAATCATTACAATAAGAGTTACAGTGGAAGAAGCAAGAAGTTTGTATTAATGACCTAAAGAAAGAAATGGGGATTGTAAGGAAGGTGAATGAAAAAGCTGAGAACACAGCTTTAGCTGGATTTAAATAAACAATGAGAATAGTTTTCAACAGTATAAAATAAATCGATAGTTTGTGGAACTGTTTGATCATATATGGTGTATGGTTTTTGCATGTTCTTAAATTTGTAAAGCAATGATTTGAAATACTCTTCCTATGGGTAAAACTGAAGAGACGAAACAAGGATTAAGGAAAAAAGGATAAAGGTATGTTGTAATTCAGTCAAAACATTAGCACAACTGGAAAAATATCAAGGATGATTTTAGCTAATTTCTCAATGTTAAGGGTAGTAAATGAAATCTGTCAAATAAAGAAAAGTAGAAAATGTAGAGTATTTGAATATATCCGTGTAACTAAGAGAAACAGTTCTGTCTTTCACAACTCTATATTTTTGAAGAATGACAATGAAATTCTGTGACTTTCAAAGTTTTTTAAAAAATTAAAATTACTGTGTTACTAGCTAAAATAAAACAGGCTGATCTCCAATTTTCTTTAGTTTTCAATTTTCACTAGCTACCTTTAGACTAACCCAAGTAACCCTGTGGTATGTTTTACAGTCTATTCTGTATCCATAGACAGTAATTCTGTAGGATATTTATTATTTTTTTTAAAGGTTTGATACATGCATCTTAATTAGCATCTGCTCATTCAGACTGTGATAAACTGTAGAGCAGGCATACTATATACCTTGGATTCTTGGTTCTCCAATTATTTAGACCAAGGGACCTGGCCAGAATACACTACAAACATGTAGTCACGGGTTTTCTTATTTTGGAAGCCAGCATATAGAGATGGTGCCATTCACATTGGACATGCTTTGGCATTGAGTCAGAAGTGGCCAGAATGTGCTTTCTGCACAGGAAACTGCCTCCCACAATTACCCAGAAGCAATACCAATGTTGTAGGGGGATTGTCAACTTTACTATAAGGTAAACTGTAAAACACGTCAGTGATGTATTTTTTATGAACTAGATTTTTTTTTCCTGGTGTTTGCTTTTTTCCTGAAAACAACATCTTTTTATCATTGCCGCTAGGGTTCTCAAGATTTCTTACTCTGAAAACTGTTCCAGAAATTGATAGCTCCAGTTGACCAGACCTGAGAGAAACTTACCTATTTTAACATTATTCTCAGATTATAATGATATAATTCTTTATTAACTCCTTATGAATGTTTAATCTCATTAGATTAAAATATCTCCTGACACTAGAAGTCACAAGAGGTCTTACAACAATTCCCATTCATTAAAGTACTATAGGCCTAATTTTGTCATAAGCCATGGCCCATGTTTGGGGTTGCCTGAACATTCTCATCTGTTTATGTACATACTAACCGTGTGAGCATTTACAAAGTGGGAGCTTGTTGCAGATATATATCTTAAATTTTCCAGACTGTGTTTCCTTTCAGGATGAACCCATGGAAAAATAAACTAAACAATAGATATCTGCTTGTTTAATAATGAAGCTCTGAACTGATTTGAAGGTATCAAAGTGTGGAAGTTACATATGGATTATCTTGTTTTGTTTTTTTTTTATTTTAGAATCTTGAAATTTTATTGATCAAAATTTTACAGTCAATTACTTCTACTATTGAACAGATGTATTGATGTTCTCCAAATGTAACTGTTATACAGCTCAACATATTGTGTTTGGCAGCAAATTCAGATGACATATATGTTTATCTTCTCTTGATGGAGATAAGATATGATACTTTCTCTTTCTCCTTTTTCCCCCAATAAATTCCTAGTTTTTCCTTATGTTTTTCCCCTCACAGATAAATAAATCACGTTTATGTTTTAAAATCTGTTCCTCAACTATTCACTTGCAGTTATCAGCTGTGGAGATCCAGGAGTCCCAGCCAATGGCATGAGATATGGTGATGATTATGTTGTTGGACAAAATGTTACTTATATGTGCCAACCTGGTTATACAATGGAATCAAATAGCTCCTTAATTCGCACTTGTACTAGCAATGGCACATGGAGTGGAGTAATCCCAACATGCAAAGGTACAACATTTATTTTGATTGTCAACTGTTTCTTCTATGACATTTATATCCACAGTTTATTGTAATGAGTCAGACAAATATTTTCACAGAATTCAAAACTTAGGATGAATACATTGAATTGACTTTTTGGCTGCAAGAATGGTCACTTCATCCTTTGCTTCTTTTCCCTTTTATTTTTCATACCAGCACAGTATGTTGAACAATTTTTTGTAGCTTCATAGAACATTTTATTACTTTGCTGCTCAACTGAATTAGCCGATATGAAATGATGTTTTAGATTTGTTTGTCTGTTTGTTTAGGTTAGCATGCCATACCAAAAATGACTTTATATATGTCCCTGTCTTTACAAAAAGACCACTCAAGCATGCGATAGACATCTTCGGGAAAGGTCTGCATTTATACAACTGAACTTTGTTAAAGGCAAATTGTTCTGGGTTACCCTATCCATAATACTAAGATTTTTCTCTGATCCATCCTTCATTAGAAATGCACCTTTGAGCATCACTGTGCTGTATCAACATACTCAGCAAAAAGACTAAATCCTTCTAGCAAATTTCCTAATAAATATTTTTCTGCTTCATCTTATTTTCTCTACTGTGAAAACTGAAAGGATTAATCTCAAGATCTTCCTTTTTCTCTCCTTTATTAATTACATTCCTGATTTTTTTTTGTTTTATTGGAATTTTTTAATGTTGTCTGTTGAAATTTAAACAGCAAAAAATCTGAATGTTACCGAAAGACCACCTTACGTGTGTCATCAAAACAATTTTCTCTCAGAAGCTCACTTGCCTGCTAAACCCTAAAACATCTCTCTAGAGTAATTTTTCTCACTGTTCCTGATACCACAGCTGTAGAGAAGCAGCATCACCTTTTTGGTGTTTTCTTTCTCGGTTCACACTAAGTATGTCTGATCTCTATTCTTTTAAAACTTATTCAGCTAAGTTTGTACTTACTTTGTTCTCATCCTTCTTCCTTCTGTTTTGTTTTCAGGATGTATGGTTACATACATGCTCAGCAGTTCTCATTTTCCACCCCTGAATTCATTCATCAAAGCAGATCAAATAAATTTCACATCTCCACCCCATTTGCAGTTACTTTCCTTGCTAAGCACTGTTCTCCCAATATGTTACCAAGTCCAGTTTAATTCTAATTCACCTTTGATAAAGTCAATTTTTAAAGTTATTTTCCCAACACATTCTTGAAGATGTCAGATTTTTATATCCTCTTAACAGTTTTGTTTTTTTTTTTTTCTATTTGTATTGTGCTCTTAGCCAGCCTCTGCTTCAATTACAAGAACGACCATAGTGGTTCTATTGACCAAGAGTCTGTCTGTCTTCAAGAGTGGCTGTAAGCAAATAGCTAGAAGACCATAAGACAGAACAAGTATTTATGATATAGTCTCCCAGCCTCAAATTCTTAAGGACTACAGGGCACCTAACTGGGAGCAGGAGAGTTAACCCTGATTTGATTCAAATAGAACTACACAAAGAAAGAGTTAGACTGTCAATTTTGGCTTTGAGTTTTTGAGTCTTTCTGGGTCTAAGTCATAGCTCTTTATGGCTTGTATAAATACTAAATAATAATCATATGCAGAATCTCTGGTGTTCTCAGAATTTCATTCTACTCCACACAGGTTTGTGTGAGTGTACTAGGTAATTTAATAACCCCCATTTCTTTGACTATGTAAGTAATATATAATATGCAGTAATGTGTTTGAAATGTATAACAATTAAGTCTTACTGTCAGGAGGAAGTGACAGGGTCCTCTGGTACCATTTAGTCAAAATAATTGGAAAATGAACTGGGCAGAAAACAGATGCGTAATTGTCGCAGTGCCATTGAAATAGAAGATATAAATAATTTTCAGGGTTTGCCTAGTTGGAAAAGGATGTATGTTCATCTACAACTAAATATTCAACTATTCAAGCATTGTCTTTTCTGCAGATTTGCATTCTCTTAAACTGAGAAATGTTGCTCTACATACTTATTGTTATATCTCCCACAAAAATATTTAGGCATTCTGTCTTGTTGATGGGTGTTGTTTTGGTTTGCTTTTTTCACACCAAAATTCTGATATTACACCTATTTTCATGCTACTTCTTCTGTCTCCTTTCCTAATTATTGACTGGTATTTCTTCCTTTATTATTCAGCTCAGAAGTTAAAACATACAGATCTTTTTAAAAGGACTAGTCGTGAAGCTCTTGGAGAATGCGGACAGACTTTTGCTGCTTGGAGTACTTATTTTAACTTTTATTAATGCATCATGAAAGTGCTGCAAAAGCTATCATGTCCTTTTTTGGGTTGGTTTGTTGGTGTTTTTCATTTAACTACGAACCAGAGCAAGACAAACAGAAAGTATAAAAAATAGGGCCTTAAATTTTAGATTTGGTTTACTGGTTGGAAAAGGATTATTTAATAATGGTACCACTTTCATCCAGCATTCTCAAACAGCCGTGAATGATGCTGCAAAGCATCTTTGTGATGTAAATAGTTGAGATTCTCTCATTGAAGTGTGTAATAAAAATGGAGAAATGGTACATGGTGAACCTTCTGCAGATCACATTCAAATACGCCGTACTCCTGTTCGAGTGCCTCTGACTTCTTTTAAGCCGGCAAGATGACAGCTGCCTAAACATAAGTTTAAAGGTTATGAGTGCAGCTTTTCATTCCTCCATTCTTCTGACCTGTGTGTTCTCTGATATATTTTTAGTCACCACCTCTTCTTGTTTAACCCAAATGTCTCTACTAAATTAAATTATACTAGTTTCATTTGCTTTCTTTCTCTTTTGCTAGCACAGTTTCTCCCAATTTTTCTTTTTTACCCCTTTTCTCTTTCTCATTCAATCTAGTAACTTTAGCATGAATTTCTCTCTTTCTCTTTTTGATTCAGATTTTTTAAAATTTAACTTCTTTTATACCTTTTTTCCTTCAGCTCTCAATTAACAATTGTTTGTCACTACCCCATTATCCAGTGAATAGCACTTTTATTCTCATCACTACAGTTATGTCTGTTTATTTCTACTGTCCTCCTGTGGTGCTTTTCAGTCCTCTTTCCTTCAACTGAGTAAAACATATTGGGTTTTTTTCCTGGGAAGCCTGGAAATGAGAAACTATACTGAAATACTTCTTGTTGGCCTTCTTAGAGGTAGCAACACTGACAATTTCAAGAGGTTGTAAATCCTTAAATTTTCTTCCTCTAGCTAGAAACTAGATACTTTTTGCTGAGGAGCTTATTCATGAAGCAAATACTAACCAAACTGTGGTACTTAGAAGCAGTCTTTCAAGTCATATTTTGGAGCAATCATCCTGGAATTTCATCCCTGGGCAATAATAGCTAGCAGTTGCCTAAACAGGTTAAAAGGAAGAAAGTATTTGACTATTACCATGGTAACTATAGATAATTGTACTCTATGCTGTCTAAACGGGCAAACAAAATAATTTTGTGTATACTACCAGACATATCTTAAATGTTGTACACTTCATAGTCTCCATACTGCTTTTTAGGTAGTCTTCCTATTTGATTTGATACAGCATCCTGTTTTATTTAAGACACTTCATCAATCAGCCACTGTCTCCTAAATGGAGGAAACCAGAAGTACTAACTTCAGGAAATGTGGCAAGAATACAGTAAGGAAGATAGCATGTCCTGACTGTATTGTCCTCTAAAAAAGGTGAAATTAGCACATATGGTTCTTCTAGTAATTGTGTACACTAGGGATATTTACAGCAGCTGGGCCTAATTACTTTGAATATTATTGCAGCTGTTACCTGCCCAACTCCTCCGCAGATCTCTAATGGAAGGTTGGAAGGAACAAACTTGGACTGGGGATTTAGCATTAGCTATGTCTGCTCTCCAGGATATGAACTCTCTTTTCCTGCTGTTTTGACTTGTGTTGGGAACGGAACATGGAGTGGTGAAGTACCTCAGTGCTTGCGTATGTATTTACTTTATGGTCCTGTATTTCTTTATTTAACTATAGTGGTTTTTTTCCCTCTTTAAAGTTTTTTTTTTTTTTTCTAATTCCACCCTTGGCTTTGTTTTTTTTAAACCTGTGACAATTACAATCCTTTGATATTTTCCAAAATTGTCACATAATTTGTAGATTGAGGAGGACACAGGAATACCTGTAAATCCTTTTTGAGCATATACAAAGCCTTAAACGCAAGCACAAAAAAAAAAAAAAGAATATTACAGACAATGTGTACCAAATAATCCAAGGCAAAACAAGATTAAGAAGTGCTGTCTTGTTTTCAGATCCAGCTACATATAGAATAGGGGAATTTTCATTAAAATCTCTTGTATTTGTTCATTATTCATCCTAAACTTTCTCTTATGTCACAGAGAGTTTTTTTCTGTTGGTAATGTTGACTAGGACCCAGAGTTATTCCTTGACAATTGTCTATTTTTCCCCCTACACTAAATTAACTTATATATTTTATGCAGTAAATTTTGTTAACCTGAAAGTTATAACATTGATGGATTTTTATATAGCTACAAATGTCATTACAATAGCAAATGTAGCTTTTTCTTTAGGTTGATGTTATTCCACTCATTATTTAAAAAAATCTTTTTAAAGAAGTAATTGTGATGTTTCTGAGAGATATTCAACTGACTGCACTGAAGAAGGTTCTGTAGTTATTGGTAGAATAGCTATACCACTGAAACCCTGTAATGGTTTTGAGCAAGGAGTCAAATGGAAGAGGATAATTTCATCTTTGTGGCTTTACAGATTCTGAAGTTCAATTTGAGCTTGCCAACTAGCTAAGCTTGCCAGGTAGCTTGCTAAATGTTGCAAAATGCAGTTCTCTGTTCTTTTACTATTTTTTGCATTCTTCATCGCTTCCTGTCAGAAATATTCTGCGTTTTGGCTATGTCCTACTACTATGAAAGTGTATCACATAGATGATCTTTTCCTTTTTTTCTTAATGATATTCTCATATCATCAGCAACAGTTGTTTAGTGCTGCTGAAACTGTATGTGCCATAGCTGGAACATGATGAAAGGCATTGTTTCTGGAAAAAACCCACAACAAAACACACCACCATTTGTTGTTTAAGTTCTCTAGATGGAGCTCTTTTAGAGTCCACTATATTATGAACATCAAAGACCATGAAAAATTCTTTTCATCATTCATTCTTGGTTGAAATATTGTGTCCTTACATTCATTTTTGGATATCACAAGCTATTTGTCATCTTTGAGGTTGGAATTCTCAATACCACGATATTCTCTGAAAAAGGGGTTCCACCTTTAAACTTTTTAAAAGGTATAGTTAGCACAGAATGCAGCTGCCTGGGAATTAAAGGCTGTTTCATGCAGAGATTACATTAACTGAATGGTGTTGATGTGCAATGGTGTTGATGTGCAATGATGTCCATTGGCTTGCAGGAGAAATCAATTGGCAGCCAGTGCTTGTCAAAGAGCTTAAACTAGCTGCCATCTGGCAGAAATGAGAGGGAGCTGGTGAAAGTCATTCTCAGTGAGCAATCTTTAAGCAGTTCTTGACATTAGAAATTTAGTTCCCAGCTTGGTTCCACAGAGCCTGTAGCTGAAGATATGCAAGGTATAGTTATAAAATGGAATAATTATTCAGAATGGAATATAGTCGTGTCTTTGATTAAGCATTTGTCATCTATGGCCTAGTAAATTTGTCTGCTTAATTATTCATATAGTAATTTGAGTAAAGGACTGCTGTTTTTATAAACTTGGCAATAGATGGCAAAAAAAAAAATATAGGCCTATGCCTGAAAATTCCTAACTACAGATATGGCTTGCTGTTAATCAATTAAATGTCTTTGAAGAATGAGATTAGCTTCACAGCCTCAGTGCAAGAGCTCCATGGCCCTGTGTGTGTTAAAGGCTCTCAGAATCCTTAGGAAAATATTTCCATTGGGAGTGGGAGCACTCACA
This sequence comes from Anarhynchus alexandrinus, assembly GCA_008711295.1. Lineage (NCBI taxonomy): Eukaryota > Metazoa > Chordata > Aves > Charadriiformes > Charadriidae > Anarhynchus > Anarhynchus alexandrinus. Next base: position 171,419 of record VUYV01000311.1, read on the forward strand.
GAGCTTCCAGTTTGCTGCAACTTCAGTTTGCTCTGTAGTTCCCTGTTCCAATACCAGAAGAAAACTGCCGTGTTTTAGCATGGTGCCTGGTTTCCATGGTTACCTATATAGAAGGCAGATATTCAGTAGCTATTCAGTGACTGGGTAAAGTTGACTGACAACTAAGTGGTGTAATTTACTTAGTTTTATAGAAAATTAATAAACTTACAAAAAAAGGATTTGTTAATGTGAGGATTTTTTTTTTTTCCTTGAGAGTGGTTGCTACTTTGTTGGTACAAAGAACTGCTCAGGAGACAACTTCAAGCTTCTGTGTTAAAAATATATAAGTGTTTCATGTATTTTCAAGTTAAGACTTCCACAGAATTTTCTAATGAAAGCATAAATTACAGCCACGATCTGTCAATCAGACAATGAGGTTCACTGCTTGGCACTATCCTCAATTCATAGATCTTTTCAGAATTTGGCCTTTAGTTCTGTAGACAGTCCCATTCCACTTAAGGCCATGAAATTGTATACATTTCTGGTGTGTATAGAGTAAGCCCTTTTCCTTCAGCAACGTGTGTGTGTGTGTGTGGATTTCCCGTACAGTCAGTGTCTGCAGTAAGAGGTGGAGGGCAGGAGCATTTCATGTGAGCAGGTCCTTTGGAAAGCTGAAGACATAGGTGACAAAGACAGAGATATTAGAAATGTATTTTGAAGGTCGTTATTTAAGAGATGTTATTTAAATGTTGTTTATAGAAGAGAAAGATGGAGAAGAAAATTCCACTGTCTGTACAACATGCCTTTTTAGAAATATATCGTGACACAGACCCGGGTTAGGGTTTTATTTTTTTGTGTGTATTGCAGCATTTTCTGTTTGATATGAAATTAGACTCTACTATATTGGAATTCATGGTGTGTCAGGGAATAATATAGTCTGATGGCACAGGGTTTACCATAGCTGATTGCATATCCTGAATCAATTATTCAAAATGCAGCTTTTGACAATAATCAGTGCTTTATACTGCAGAAGGCCGGTAAATTTGCCAGCAGTGCATTTACTTAGTTATGCTATGCTATAGACATAAGGAATCTTTAGGAGAAAGGTATAAAGTAAAAAGATCAATTTAAAAATTTGTTCTTATCAGTCAAACTTATCCCGCCTAATAGCAGCTTATTAGTGTTTGACTTTTAGTTTGCTGCTGAAATTTCTTTACTGTTTTTGTTTCGTTTTGTTTTGTTTTGTTAGCTGTACTGACTTTCAGGTGTTATACTTCCATATATACCACATCTTATCTTTCAGTGTAGGACGAGAAAGTAAGAACTTATGATTCCTAAAATCTGTCTGATAAATCCTTTAATGATACAAAACATTTTGAGCACTGGGTAGGTGTCAGAAAGCAGGAGAGGATGGGAGATTGACATGAAGGTTTGGTACACTCTCTGATTACTCTCTATAGAAGGATTTGCAGATTGATATGGCAGAGGTGAATTGTGGATATTTGGGCCTTAATAAAATGTTATGTAACCTTGAGTGTCAACTTCAAGCTACTGACCAAGCCCACTATGTAGGCATTTTGAACAGCTAGCAAAACTATTGCAGATAGTAGCAGATAGAAGCAGACTAAAGATTGGCTACATAGTATTTGACCTGAGTTTAATAAAATCAATATAAAGCTTGGAGTATCTGCTTGACTGAGTTGAGGTGTTATTTTTGTGTTTATTAATAAATGACACATTCCATTTTTATCATGTCTTTTCTCACAGCAAAGTTTTGTGGTGACCCTGGAGTACCTGCTCAAGGGAAAAGAGAAGGCAAAAGCTTCATCTATCAGTCAGAAGTCTCTTTCAGCTGCAATCTTCCTTTTATTTTGGTTGGCTCCAGCACCAGGATTTGCCAAGCAGATGGCACGTGGAGCGGTTCTTCTCCTCGATGTATAGGTAAGGTTATACCCATAGTACTGAAATGTCTTGGAATTCTTATTAGTCCTTTTCTTGCTAAGTCAGTCTAGGAATTTTCAGCTATTTTGAATCCTGGTGTTATTCTATACTCTTTAAGAATCAAGTTATTTTATTTTTGTTTCTCTCATTGGCTTATTGCGTATTATTGAACAAGCTTAATTTTGTGATACATTCAGGTATTTCATTAAAAGACTGTAATTTGTTTTTTATTTAATTTATTGTAATTTTTTTTAAGAACCCACTCGCACAGCATGTGAAAATCCAGGAGTCCCAAGGCATGGGTCACAAAACAACACATTTGGCTATCAGGTAGAGTATACTACTTTTTATTAAAATGCATATTAAAATATTTTTATGATACCTCAAAGCCTAGAAACCTCTTGTTAGAGGTCCAGAAACTGCTTATGCCTTGTAAGAGCTGGTTGCTGGAGTGTTGCTGTGTTTCCTTATTTCTAGCTGTTGGAGTACGTTGACCTTGTGTCCCTATTAGCATAGCATTACGTGAAACCCTGGTGATTGAGTTCTGCTTGGTTTCACCTTGAAGAAGTTCAGTATCTCCCTACCGACATATGTGTTCCCTACTGTTTATCAAGTAGGCTTTTTCTTCTTAAAAGTGTGTATACTTGTGAGCCAAACTGCTAGTGTACATATACTCTAAAAAAAAATGGATTTTTTTTTACTGAGAGCAATTCTGTTGTTACATTTGGAAATGATGTGGCCACAAATAAATCACAAGTCACGGAGGCTGGCAGGTGCCTCAGGAGAGCTTCTAGTTCAACCTCCCTTCTCAAAGCAAGGTCAGCTAGAGCAGGTTGATCAGGGCCGTGTTCAGGTGGTTTTGAATATTTCCAGGGGTGGAGACTCCACAGCCTCTCTGAGCAACCTGTTCCAAGTTGTCACTCTTACAGTGAAAAGACTTTTTCTTATTTTTAAGCAGAATTTCCTATGTTTCAATTTATGCCTATTGCCCCTTGTTCTGTCACTGGGCACCACTGAAAAAAAGTCTATCTCTGTCGCCTTTCCTGCACCCAGTAAATTTTAATACACACTGATAAGATTCCCCTTGAGCCTTTTCTTTTGCAGGCTGGCCAGTCCCAGATCTTTCAGTCCCTTTTTGTATGCAAGATGCTCCCGTCCCTTAATCACCTTTGTGGCTCATCACACGACTCAATGCAGTATGTTCCCGTTTCTTCTGCACTGGTGAGCCCAGCGCTGAACCCAGCACCCAGTTGTGTCTTGCCAGTGCTGAGCACAGGGGGAGAATCACCTCCCTCGACCTGCTGGCAATGCTCTGCCTGATGCAGCCCAGAAGGCTGTTGGCCACCTTTTCTACAAGGGCGTGTTGTGGAAAATGGTGTTTTCATATGCTTCTGTTGGAAACAGAATCGTGAAATTAAAAAGTCTTCTGAATTTCTGATTTTCTAAATCACTCAAAGCCATGACATCAGTGAGATGTTTTTATGGGTGAACATTGTACAGATGCAAAAATGTGCCCTATAATTTGCTAGGAATCTATAAGGCAGGTGAAACAAGCTAAGAAAGAGTCTAAACTATCCTGCTACATCTGTGTTTGGTGTCAGGGCTGAAAGCTCCAGGCATGTGAAGAGGACTAGGCAGAACAGTAAGCTAGCAGCTCCCTGGTAGTATGTGGCACCTGTCTAGTAGTAGGAGTCAAATAAAAACTGCCAATTTCCAGAAATGCAAGAAAGGGCTGATTGAAATTTGAGCAGATTTACAACATGAAATTATTTTTTAAAAGCAAAGGTTGTACCTAAAGAATTTTCTAAGTTTCATGGCCAAAAATTTCTTTGGTTTGTCATATTAGTGGCCTTTACACAGTACTCCTCCTACTTAGTGACTGTTTTAGCAATCTTTGGGTTTTCAGATTGTGCTAGATCACCATCATACACGAGTGGTAATATAATTGTGTCAGTTTTCTCCAGGGAATGGAGTGCTGTTTTGTGCCAAGATAGAATATGCAGGGGTAATCCATGGGCTGACTTCCTTTGGGTATAATACCATGTAATAATTGAGGGCAACTCTTCAGCTGTATAAGAAAGGAATCATTGCAGTGGCCACTTTCTACAATTTTATTGTCACAGTTTCTCTGTCAGGTTTACAAGCTTTCTATCACTGAAGAAGCTAATGCAGGCTTTCTCATTTGTGATGTTGTGATTGTTTTTGTGGTACTTGTGAATGAAAACATCATTACAGCTAGCATTGAACTGTCAAAATACCAGGCAAAATGTCAACCAATAAATAATTTCTAAAAGAAGTGTAGCTGCTGGCAGGATTTACAACCTTGTTCCCACAGGTGTAAGGTTAGTGCCTTGCAGCTTTAAACTGTATGAGCTATAGTTTCCTTACCTAGCCAGCAACTTATCCTCAAGCTCATGTGGCAAATTCAGTTTTATATAGTAACTAAATGTCTGTATGCCATTTCTGGTTACTCTAAATATGATTGCTTGGTTAATACAGAACAGGGTAGGAGTATCATTCGTACAGATTCAGCTGAGTTGAGCTTTTTATTGGGTGGAAGCAACAGTGAAAATGATTGGTTCTAGAAAGTTAGTGTCTGTAAATACTGGAAAGAAATATTACATTACCATATATTAAATAATATTATGGCTCATTTAAATCACGAACATATTGTAAATGAATTTATATTATGCTATAATTAACATCCTCTATGAATGAGATAATAATGACTTTTGTTTCCATCCATAGCAGAAAGGTAAAGAATAATTCTAAATTGTACCAAAATACGGAAGATGAGATGGCATTGACTTTCTTTTGACTGATAGATCCATTCTCTACCATTTTAAACAAAAGACCAACAGACCTTATGCAAAATTGAGCAAAATGGTTTGCAGTCGGCAAATGCGTAACAAGGAGTTATTACTGTCGAACATATAAGATGGTTTTCTGACTCTAACTCAGGCTTTGGGGTGGTTGTGTTATTTTGCCTCATTAGGGGTTTGGTGCTTTTTTGCTTTGTTTTGTTTTTGAGGTTTGGTTTTGGTTTGAGTTTTTTTTAACTCTCAAATACTTCACATTTAAACTAATATTAATAGGGTCATTTAAGTGACTTAACAATTAAGTTTTAAATTTATGTCTCTGTCTCATAAGAAAAAAAAAAAATCAAGCTGTAGCCTGACAGTAGAATTCAATTCTTCGTATGTGGAGTCCTGTTTTAAGTACTTTTCAACAAATGACAATACTTTCTCTTTTACCTGACTATATCACTGACTGTCACTGTTTTTTCACAATACTAATGACAAGTTGTGAACTTCCACAGCACTGGGTTTTTAAGTTTTTGTTGTTTCCTCCCTTCTTGATTATATGTTTTCCTATCTTATTGATTGAATTGAAAGTTGAGGTATATACAACGTAATTCCAGGCTTGACTGAAAGACATATCAAAACCTGGCCCCCCAGAACCTACACTAACAAAACCACAAATATCACCACCTCACATTTGAATCATGTTTCAACTGTTAAATAGAAGCTTTGTAACAAAGAGAGAACAATATTTTGCATGGATTTTATTGCTTGGGTTTGAATTCAGCAGCCAGAAGCAGATCAACTTCTTGTGTGTTCAAGTAACATCAAAATACTAGTTTAGTGCTACTTGAATATCAGGCATGGCATGTAAATGAGTAGCATCACCTACTTTAATTGTTATGCATATGTACTTCTAGGATGTTTACCTTTCAGTTGAGTATTTTTGATTCGACAGATCTACCTTAACAGTGTGTTACACTGAAGAGCTATTACAGAGACAAAATATCTTTAGAACTTAGCGAATACTGACCTCATCTGTAATCTGGAAAATAAATTGCTCTTTCGAAAGAAACTGTAGTTTTGAAATATGTCTTCAGATATATTGCTAGTAACATAGAAAATTGCTTATAGAACTTTCACCATAAGCTGTGCAAGATACTACTGAACTGAAGAAACAGTTTAGAACTGCTTAGATCAATCAGTCATATATGTAAGATTTATTACTTCTCATACTTTTCCAACATATGTTTTTGTAGAAATTCAGCTATTTTCCTCTACATTAAAGCCTGAAGGAAGCCAAAGGGCAGTCTGAATTTAGAAAGGAATATAGCCACATTATAGTAGTGGTAGCCCTGTGTTAGCTTTTGGGTTCTATTTTATGAAATGCCTTACGAAGCTTGATCTGCAGATGTGGAGCAACCGTGCAAATAATCTCCTTCTGTGAATGTTATGCTTATAAAATTTTAGTGTTGATTGAATTGTAGGATGAAATTCCAAGAGAAGTGTTGTACTACCACAGTATAGCTGTCTCCATTAGCACAGTTGGCATCACAACTGCATCAATGAAAATGTAATTTAATTTAGACAGACACCACATAATTTCCCTGGTTCCTTCTGCTTCTCAGGATCCAGAGGTCTGTGGCATCAGCCAGGTGTCAGTGGGGGATGTTACTGTCAGCATCAGGAGTGCTTCACTGTCAGGAATGTGATTTTGACATTTTCCCCCCTTCCCTCTCCCTCCTGACCCCCCATCATTTTTGATTCACCTGGGGTTATTTATAATCTTTCTAACACACTTTTACACCACTCACACTGCAGCTCCACATTATATTTCAGTCTACCCTATAAGGTGCTTTCATCTATGTTGGATACTTGTTTGGTTTTACCCTTGAAACCTGATTCTGTCCAGGTCTGAATTTCTTTAAATGAACATGGGTGCTTGTTCACAGCCATGGGCTCTCCAGTGCCAAGCCTCTGTCACATCTGTTATCATAACCACACCTGTAGTGTTCTTCACAGTATTCTGTGTCCCCATTTCTCAAGGCCTTTGCCACCATTCCAGTGCCATTCCTGTATTTCTCTATACTGCATGACATTAGTGGTAAATAGTTCATTCTGCACATAACAGCTTCTTGTTACTACTGTGGTTGTATACTGTAAAAAGATAAAGGAAAACATAAAAATTAGTCATAGCCACTTGATCACAAGAAAATTTGATGTTACAGCTAAAATAACTTTTTTTTTAAAAAAAAAAGCTCCAGGCAGCTCAAGACACTTTTAGACAAAGGAAGCATGTCATGCCTCTGCCCAGAGGTCTTGCAAACTCAATAGTCTCTTACTAGTAATGGCAATACTGTATTACTGGGCTACCAAACTACAGATACAGCAAAGACTTAAAGAGCTGTGTTTTCATTCATTTAAAATAAGATTCTAAACGTTAGTGAAGAGAAATAACAGGCAGTCTCTTAGCCTCTTGATCCTTTGTCATGAATTGCTGGGGATGGAGAAGCTTGTTAAAGTATCTTGATGTTCTGCTTCTGAAAACCAAGAACAAATTGAATGTACAGTAACTCATCAAAATTAGAAATATCTTCTATTCTTATAAGAAATATAAGAAATTATAAGGATATTTTTATTGTAGTATTATTATTATATAATAATAATAAAAAATATCAAGGAGTTTATTATTATTATTATTATTGGTGGGAAAAATATCTAGAGTACTATTCTATTCTTTATAAATGGGTGCAGGTTGATATTTATGCATTTTCTTCTTAGATTGCTATTTCTCCTGTTAGGTAATAACAAATATATGGTCTTTGGTTCTTAGCAAACAGAAAAGTTATTGATGATGATTTTTGGAATATCCAAACCATAAGTAGCTCTATGGAGAGAGCAGCTATGGAACAGAAATGACAAAGCAGTGCACAAAGCAGTAGACAAAGAAATATTTTTTATTTCCCCAGGATTGGATGCGAACACTGTTGTGCAGAGAGCAGTTCTTCCATAAAACAGACAGTACAGTGAACAAAGATATTTCAGCTGTTTCCCCATCTCTTCCCACTAGTGCTTCTATTCAAGCTGTATAACAAAAAATTCGAACAAATCAAAACGTCTCAAGACTGGGAATTTTTTAAGACCATAGAAACCTGTATTGTAGCGCCACCTGGTGCTTCTGGCGCAAGAATATTGCAAAAAAGACTTCCCGAAGTCATTTTTAAATTACTTTTTATTTTTTATTTTCAATAATTACATATTGCTTGTAAGGGTTTGGTTTTGTTTTGTTTTTTTCTCTAAATATATTGAATTCATTTTTTTGATCTATTGTGATCTAAAGTGATTCTATAAAATGAAAAAAAATTATTTCAGGTAATATCCAACTAAAAAGTAGGTGAAAATTTCAAGATTGCAGTTATCTGATTAATTCAGTATTGGCCACATTTAAGTGTTGTTGACCCAATATATGAGAAACATATAGTACGAACTGTCAAACTCTGAAAAGAAGATACTTTTTTTAAAAAAAGAGAATGTAGCGCATAAAATGTTAATTGAAAATAAGTGAGGTAGTGTAACTAAGCAGTTAAAGCCATACAGTAGCTACTTCTGGAGTTGCTGTTGACTACTAGAGTTTGAATCTCTAGCTTAGTTACAGTTTAGAATTAGATATCTGAGTAGCCAATTAACCTCTTTACCTCATTGACTTCCATAATGCTCAGCTACTCCACATCACAAAAAAAATATATATTTTTTCTTAAATATTTTATATTCAGGAAGATCATAGAGTCAACTTTGAAAGAATAAAGTGGAAAGATAATTGAGTTCCTATTCAGATATATATTAAGAAACTACACTTAACTGTTAAGCTGAGGTTTGGTTCTGGTTGGATTTTTTTGGTCAAGCAAGGGTGAAAGGGTCCTGGCTTTAAAGACAGTGTCAAAGTATTGTCTTCCTTGATAGCTAAATATTAAATTGAGCAGGTGTTCCTTCCATACTTGTGAATGGAGATTGCTTCGATAGAGGCAGATTACTGAAATTAATAAATTTTTCTTAAGACTAATTCTTGCTCTAAAGCAATATATTGATGGTGGTTGTTTTAACTAATCTCTTTACCACACAAAAAAGTACTTCTATTTCTATTTGGTGCAAATTCTAAAACTTTTAGTGTTTTCCCACTTTGTGCTTAGTCGTGAAAGTGATTTAGTGCATTTTCTTCAAAATCTTTTAAAAGTAATTACATAGTCCAGTAAGCACAGTAAAGAGGAAAAAAGGGAGATGAATTTTAAACCACACACTGTGTTGATGAGCTACTATCTGTAGTTCATGGGTTATTATTAAATTTCATTCTGATGAGAAGCTTGAGCTGAAATGCGATAGTACTATAAAGTTTCAAATGACTACTTGTAGCAGTGAAATGCTGTTTCCCAGGACTAAACTGTTGTGAAAGTGTCCACATTTTACCTTTGACCATCAATTTGAATCAAGTGTTATACATTTAAACAAAGAAATGCCCCCTCCCCAAAAAAAACAACCCAAACCATAAATGTGCTGTCACATACAGTTCAAAGTTTTCAACTTCCTCTTTAAATGAGTTGATAAATACATGAATACAAGTCACTGCAGAACAGTAGATGTGATCTATGCACCTTAATATTTGAGTTAACTACTCACAGCATGTAATAAACTACTCTCTGAATGATATACTCGTAATCTAATTTCCCTGCTTTTGATGGAAAATGAGAATTATTTGCATTTTCATCAATGTCGCCATGACTGGACATGATGAACATGTTATTCCATGTTAAGTTTGTGCAGAAACTGTTATTGACTAAAGAATTCTATTTTCCTTTTTATGAAAAAACCCATAATAAGAATAATAATTAAAAACTAATCTCAGATGAATTGCTATTGTAAATTGTAATGTAGTTGCATTCAAGTTTTTATTATCTATGTGATATAAAACCCGATTCTTTTCTACCTCTTGTCATCAAAACCCAAAATTAAAATATTATAGGAACATTATAGTTTCTGAAGCATGAGACAATGTTGTCAACTGGCCTTGTGTGTTCTAACGAAATATTTCTTATTATAATTTGTGAATTCATCCAGCATTCCATGAACAGGGTCTAGTTCAGCAAAGGTCCAGCATAATCTATCACCCATTTCAGCTCTGTGACTTCCCTGGTTTGCTGCAAGATTGCCTAACTGGGTCCTCCTTGGTCCAGAGCTAAGAAGCCACAGTAAGCTTGGTTTCCAAAATCACCGTGCCTCAACTGTTCAGGGCCCAAAAGCATCACACCAGAGAGACCACAGAAGATGAGGGTTTGATTCTCTTCCATGGAGGATTTAAGTCTGGTGGGAGAGTAATTTTAATGAGAATGAAGGAAATTTTTTTTCATATCAATACACTCTGAAATTAATTCACTTTCTACAGAAAGAACATCATAATTTATCGAGCCTGTATTATGTGAAGGAGTTTGCTATTGAATTTGAAAAAAAAACAAAACAAACCAACTGATATTTCCTCATAACAATATTACTGTGTTTTCTACTTTTCAACAGGTGGGAAATGTTGTTCAGTTTCAGTGTAAAAAAGGACACCTTCTCCATGGCTCAACAACACGCACTTGCCTTCCTGATCTTACATGGAGCGGAATCCAGCCAGAATGTATACGTAAGTAGATAATAGATTTTTTGATCAAACAATTTTTTAATCTAGGCTATTTAGGTACAGTAACATTGCTATAAAGTTAACTTAATTTACATAGTTTTATTAACAATATGAATTTGCATTACTAGCTTACAGCAACTAGAAATCTGGTTTTGTGAGTGAATTTTTCAACAATAGCCTTTACAATTAAAAAAAAAAAACAAAACCAAACCCACAAAATAATGAGAATAACAAACAACTTTTCAACCAGAGACATGCTGAAAGTAGTAAGTTTCTATCTAAGAGGGTGCAACCCTTCCAATAAAGAGAGTGAAAGAGTTGCGAGGAGGTGGTGAGAACAGGACATGTGGGAAAGCCCTGCCCAACCCTAACCTGTACATCAGCAGATAGTTACAATCAGTTCTAGTAAAGAGTTTGAGCTGTTTCCCAACTATGGAGTATTTTAAGAAGGGGTAAAAAAGGGTTTGTAATTGAAAATTTTTTAATCTGAAATGGAGACAGTCTTCTTACTTGGTACAGGAAGTAAGATTTCATTTCTTAGATCTTTTATACTTTGATGAATAGTGCTAATTTACTAAAGGTATGACATCATGGTTAATCTGTCTAGTTTTTCAGCTAGCAAGCTGCATTTTTCTGTAAATAGATCAGACCTTATTAGGTCTGATCTTATAGAATCCCTTCAGCGTATGAAGAGCATATCTGCAGAAGAAAACAGCATTAATGTTTCAGTTGGTGCTATCGTTCCCCCTAAGCAAACAACAAATCAGTAGCTCAATGTGTTAAAAGGTGAGCTCTGCTCTACGAAACATGCTGGTTTTGAGATAACACAAGACTCAGATTCTGGTGGCTGTTAAAGATATAACTCTTTGCATGAGATTAGGAATGGTAATTAATTTTTCTTCCTGATATTTAAAACTTACCTCACCTAAAATTTTTCTTTGACCATTCATAGTGTTTTCCAAATGACCCATTTATTTACTGTTATTCAATGCTACACAGATATCATAAGTGATGTAAGTCACAAGACATGACTACTTTTAACTGTGGCTGTTTGTGTTCGCATATGAAGACAATTACTTTTAGTCGTGCAAGTGCAACGTTACATTACATTGGTCCTCGCCCCCTTGAAATTGAAAGGTCCATTTTCAAGGGCGTATTCCCAGGCTCAGAACAGTAATCGATAGACTATATAGTCATTTTTAATGTGAATTAAAAATATATTAATATGTTATAGTTATTGATGTTGTTTTCTTTATTAGTTACCTGTCAGAATGGGTGTAGATTATTTTTTCAGAAAAATTTTCATCATTTTGACTGAAGGATATTTTATCTTTTCTTTGTAGCTCACAGCTGTAAACAACCAGAAACACCTACTCATGCTACTGTTGCAGGAATGGATCTTCCCTCACTTGGTTATACATTGATTTACACTTGCCAGCCAGGCTTCTTCCTGGCAGGAGGATCAGAGCATAGAGCCTGTAGGTCTGATGGCACATGGACTGGAAAAGTTCCAGTTTGTGAAGGTAAGCTCTTCTGTTTCCCACTGCATCTCTCATCTATCATATTTCATTATTTTCTTTACTTGCAGTCTAATAAGATAAGGCAGAATTGCAAGGAGAAAAAGAAGGGGGACATCTAAGAGGATAACTCTAATCTTTTGTCAGTTCTGTTTAATGGGACATATACTTTCATGTACTTGTCATTCATTTGCATGCTCAAAGGTGTCAATTCCAGATGTAATTCTGGAGGCCAAATACTTGGGTAACACCTCCTTTTAGAATTCTGACTGAGTCAGGTGTGCACTACATTCTCATAAGCTCAGTGGAGCAAGAATCTTGATGTTTTTGCACATACCTACTAAAGTTAAATCAGGGTGATTTTATTTATAGATCATGTCACCTGCAAGACAGCTATGACAGTTGCAATACTACTATGATATAGTTGCCAGCATGGAAACATTGTGGGATGACTTGCGCAACTGAAATGCTATAATGAACGGCTATAAACTCTTCAGAAGGGTTAGGCAAGGAAGTGGGTTAGCCCTGTATGTTAGGGAGTGTTTTGACTGTCTAGAGAATGATGATGCTGATGATGATAGGGTTGAGTGAGTGTTTATGGCTAAGAATCAGGGGGAAGGCCAACAAGGCAGATATCACGGTGGGAGTCTCTTACAGACCAGGATGAAGAGGTAGATGAAATATTCTACAAGCAGCTGGGAAAAGTCTCACAATCTCTAGCCCTTGTTCTCGTGGGGCACTTCAATTTACCAGATGTCTGTGGGAAATGCAATACAGCAGAGAGGAAACAGTCTAGGAGGTTATTGGAGGGTGTGAAAGATAACTTCCTGACACAGCTGGTGAGGGAGCCAACTAGGGACAGTGTCCCGCTGGACCTGTTGTTTGTCAACAGAGAAGGACTTGTGGGTGGAGGCTGTCTTGGGCATAGCAATCACGAAATGATAGAGTTTTCGATTCTTGGAGAAATGAGGAATTAGAATTAAGGAATTAGATTAGCAGAACCGCTACCTTGGACCTCAGTAAATTTGCAGATGACACCAAGTTGGGTGGGAGTGTTGGTCTGCCTGAGGGTAGAAAGGCTCCACAGAGCGATCTGGATAGGCTGGATTGATGGGCTGAGGCCAGTTGTATGAAGTTCCACAGGGTCAAGCGCTGGGTCCTGCATTTGGGTCCACACAACCCCATGCAGCACTACAGGCTTGGAGAAGAGTGGCTGGAAAGCTGCCTGGTAGAAAAGGACATGGGCGTGTTGGTCAACAGTCAGCTGAATATGAGCCAGCACTGTGTCCAGGTGGCCAAGAAAGCCAACAGCATCCTGTTTTTTATTAGGAATAGAGTGTCCATCAGGACTAGGGAAGTGATTGTCCCTCTGTACTCGGCATTGGTGAGACAGCAGCTTGAATACTGTGTTCAGTTTTGGGCACATTACTACAAGAAAGACACTAAGGTGTTGGATTGTGTCCAGAGAAGGGCAAAGAAGCTGGTGAGAAGTCTATAGAACAAATCCTATGACAAGTGGCTGGGGGAACTGGTGTTGTTTAGCCTGGAGAAAAGGAGGCTCAGGGGAGACCTTATTGCTTTGTACAACTACGTGAAAGGAAGTTGTAGTGAGGTGAAGGTTGGTCTCTTCTTCCAAGTAACAAGTGATAGGACAAGAGGAAATGGTCTCAAGTTGCACCAGGGAAGGTTTAGGTTGGATATTAGGAAAAAAATCTTCACCAAAAGGGTTATTAAGCCTTGGAACAGGCTGTCCAGGGAAGTGGTGGAGTCACTATCCCTGGAGGTGTTTAAAAGACATGTAGATGTGGTGCTTAGGGACGTGGTTTAGTGTGGACTTTGCAGTGCTAGGTTAATGATTGGACTCAATGATCTTAAAGGTCTTTCCCAACATAAATGATTCTATGATTCTATTCTAATATTGGAGAAGGATGCCTAAACTCCAAGTAGATGTTTGAATGACTGCATGGAATTAATCCACTGGGTTTAATATTATTTTATATTTGTATGTAAGCAACAATATACTACTTGCAAACAAAATGTATCTACTTTGTCCTTTGTGTTCCAAAGTTTTATTTTTATTTTTTTTTTAATTTTTATACATTCTTTTTCATGCCAGGGCATGAAAAATCTCATGGTGAAATCATGGTGAAAATGGTGTTTTTCATGTGAGATAAGAAACATCCTCAAGTATAGCAACTGTTTGGAGTCCTATTTGCTGAATAATTAAAGCGCCTTTCAGATTACTGATACCTAATGTTTCAGATGTGGTTATTCCCAGTGCTCTTACAGAGACGTTCAAAGTCTACATAGCCAAACACTGCTACTTGGAAGGGAAAGAGGAAGCGAGTACTTTGTATTACTAAAAACAGGTGTCCTGGCATTACATGCCAGGCAAGTGCTGGGGGAAAACAGACCAGAGCTTTGGGAAAGTGTTAGAAAGCAAGCTGCCAGGAAGCTTATGGCTTGTTCAGTACTCAGGAAGTGTTATGGCAGGCCAAATGTGATTCATGGATTGTATTTTGATCCAAGAATTTTCTGATGATGATGTGGAAACAAGTAGTATTAACCATCGTATCTGATAGGAAGGAATCTTTATAAGAATTTTTTTTAAAGTATTAAGTGATAACTATGAGTGTATCTACCTTGTCATATAACTTAGTTTCCCAATGTCCTGAGAAAATGTTACAGAAATGCAACATTTTTAGGATCAGAGGTTTTCCTTCTTGCTTTTTAGCAGTGGAGAAAGCTAAGAATGAGCAACATATAGTAAAGTATTAACTCTAATTAGATAAAGTAAAATCTCTCTCAAATATTTTCAATTTTACGTATTACAAAGGGTTGAAACACCTCTCTCCTGTGGAAGGGAGAGGAGCAGCAGGTCAGGTTTTTCACCTGTGATTGTGAACTTCACAATAACAACTTAGAAATGGATGAAAAGGAATAAAACACTTGGAGTTGAGAACTCCAAAAGGATCTGTAGGGGAATTAAACCAGAATTAGGTCCTTTAAATACAAGACTGCAATCTGCAAAGTCCCGCTCAGCAAATATCTGGACCTAGAAACTTAAACTCAATAGATAATTTGTGTTAGTTTGGGGTTTGCATTTAAAATATTTATTTAAATTTAATTTTGTATTTAAAATTTCAGTTCTGAACTTGGCTGGAAATGTATCCACCCTGACAAGGCTGATTGACTCAGCCTTTTGTGCTAAAGCCCTATGGAAATTATGATCCAGATATTTCTAACCTGAGCTTTATACAGTCAAAAATCATATGTTGTTGAAGCACGCCCTCCAGATCAACCACGTTCAGTGAAGTTCAGTAAGTTTCTTTCAAAACAGGGAGGAAATAGAGATTAATCAATCAGTAGGAACAGACCATGAGAACTTTAGGTTGAATTCCAACCCCTGCCCTTGCTTCTTGCCAGTTTTAATTTGTATACCAAGAGCAAGCCTCCTGTAATAAGCTAGAAGTTATTCTCAAGAAAAATATTCTCAGTGCTTCTTGCTAAAGTTTCTTTTTTTTTTTTTATGCAGAAAAATAGTCCTTTCAAGGAGAAGGAAGTTGCTTTTCTTGTCTGTTTTATTTTAGAGTATTGATCGGAGAAAAAAGACCTGGGTTCAATGACAAGATCCAAAATACAAATATTGAAATAACCATTGGAGCAAGGAATGGAGTCTAGTGCTGCATGAGAGTATTCTACATTAGGAGACAGAATTATGTGTCTTCTTTATAGCCCAGTGAATCCAAATTAGTTTCTGCAAAATAAAATAGCTTCAGCTGCAGGAAATGACACTGTCCCATTGCATTTCGTTCATCATCTTCAGTGTTGGAAGAGTCCCTGCTCTAAGCAGAGAAGAAATGAAATTCTCCAACTTCCAGTGCTCAAATCACTTGAGCAGTTGGAGATACTGTGGACAGCTTCATTTATTTCTTTTTTTTCTGCTGCTGTTCTTTAAAGAAACAGTGACCTTCTCCTCCATTGTAAAGGGATTAAGCGTGCATCTTTGGGTTTTCAGTCTTGAACAAAACATGTCTCATTCAGTACTGTTGAAGATAATTAAGTCCTGGAGAGAAACATGATTTAAAACACTGTCCTGGTTCCGGCAGGGATGGGGTTAGCTGCTCGAGTGAGCAGCTGCGTGGTTCTTTGATGCTGGCTGAGGCCAAACCATAACAAACACCCTTGTTATGTATTTCTTCACTGTTTGGTATTACATTGCTTCTAGTCAAAGCACTATTCATAGTGTTACTCTGTGTGTATCCTGATTTAAATGACATAACTCGCCTAAGATGACATATTAGAAGATATCTCACGTATTAGGTGCATAGTTCAGGACTGTGAATTCTGAAATGTGGATTCTGAAGTGAAATCCTACACTATTTTGGTATTGAAAATGACTTGGTAGCATCCATGTGACTGGCAGGAGAAAATGCGTCAACGGAAGAAATCAGTGGGCTCCTGTGATATTAAGGCTTGATACTGACTGAAATCTCATTTGTATTTTATTTTGAAAAATCATCTTATATCCTTTGTGACAAATAAATTCCACTATGGACATTATTTTCCTAGTTTCTGAGTAACATATTTGCCACTGTTTTGTCTTTTTGTCATTCATTCTTTCTAACAGCTGGTTCCAAAATATTAGTTAAGGACCCCAGGCCGGCTTTGGGAACACCAAGTCCCAAACTAAGTGGTAAGTACTTTGAGTTATATATAGTTTTAAACAATTTCTGCAGAAGCGACAATAAGAAGCAGTTTAGTGAGACTGCACTGAATGGCTTAGAATGAATAAATGGTATTAGATTAGGCATTATATTAACAAAAGTATTCCTCAATGTTTAAGTCTGTCTAGAATGTATGGTATTATTAATATCCATATACAATTTCTAATTCTTATGTGATGAGAGTTTTATTGCTTTCACTGAAATCAGTGTTCTGTGTAAGATCCTATGCAATTTACCCATTCAGAAACTATATTACTCACCCAGAAATAATTTAAAAACATGTTGTTTCACAGTTTTTTTCAGTCTTACACTTCTTTTGCATTTTGCAAATTTAAATTGCATTACCCAAATACTTCAGTATTAGCCTTCAAATTAGCCTTCGAAAAAGCTAATTTTAGACTAGAAAAGGTAGTCTCTCTAACTCTGGCTAAAGACAACTCCAGTTTTAACAGATTTGCTAGAGAAGACTATCTTTGGATGTCCTGGCTAGATCCAAGAGAAACCCTTTTCTGTCCACTGAAGAGACTTCTTGAAGAGAGAAATCTCCTTAACTAAATGGGCCTTTAACTGCAACCCTATTAAATGTCTACCAATAAGGAATAAAGGTTTAAAAGTAATTCCTTAGCATAGGGGTTTTCGGGTGGTTTTGTGGGACTTTTTTGTGGGGTTTTTGTTGTTTGTTTGGTTTGGTTTTGGTTGTGGTTTGTTTTGTTTTGTTTTTGTTTTTTTTTTTTAACAGGTTGCACACTACTTCAAAACAGTGTTTGTCAATGATGTACTGCATGATAGTCATATTACCATCTCTTTCATTCGGAAGCTTTTTGTATGGTCCCAATTAATTGCAAATAAATTACATGAAGATCAGTTTTCCTGAAAGTAGGGAAATAAATCTCAGGCAGATCACAAATCAGCAGCATCAGATTGTTTGCCGCATGCAGTTTCCTTGCTTGCAGTTTGCAGGCGCAGTACCTAGGTGTTTTGTTTTTATGTGTTTACTTGTAAAAAAATTTATGCATATATACAAATACATACACAAATAAAAAACTAGGAAAGATCTTTTACACTCTGTGGGGAAGACAACCTATCTCTGTGACCCATAAAATAAATGATGAAGGAAGACTGTCAGGTATTCCAGTGTGCCCCAGTCTTGAATTTTGGGATATCCTGAGAGAGAATGGAGCAAGTATTCTTCTGTGTTTATCTGACATGAGATGCCAATGCACGCACAGTGCTTTAAGTTCCATGTGAGTGACTCCAAATAATGTGAAAGTGATTATTTTAAGGAGTTATTATTTGTTATAGGGCTAAGTTTGATACATTTCCTTTGGAAAGTGTAGTAAACCCATCCTAAGTCACTTTCAATTTAACTGCTTAAATGATATCACATGTTAAGATTTTAAAGATTTACATGTATCTATTTTTACTGGATAGTTACCTTTTTTTTTAAAAAAAAAGCGTACTGTTGCTGGAATAGCATTACTTAAATTAATCATTTTACAGTTAGATAATGCTAAATATTAAATGTAAATGTATAAATCTAGCATATTTCTTCTCCCTGCAGTCTATGATCTCTTTATAATTTTAAATTAGGGGATTTTTTTTTTCTCCTGGTGAAGCTCGTGTTTTTAAGCATTTGAAGACAAGACGAAATTTCTTATATAAATTTTTCATTAGAAAAAGTGACTAGGTGATAAAGAAGATGCTTATAATCTTTTAATGTCCTTTAAATATACTTATAAAATTTTTTGTATCTAAATCGATATTAATTTCTGCAAAAATTAATCCTAGCTGTATGTCCCTGCCTGTCTGTGCTAGCATAGAAAAGATTTTGCAGTGAGAGGAGTCTGGTCTATTGGTTACAGCTGTTAAATCAGATTTTGTGAAGTTCGTTTAATTTTAGGACATGTCCGTATTTGAGGAAAGGAGCAAATGAAGGTACAGTTGTGGTTGTGTTCTTCAGTACAAGTACACCTCTTTCATAAATATTCATGCCCAGTTTCTATGCTTTATATGTGAAAAATTTGCCAAATAGACTTAAAAATAGAGAGGATAAAGTAGAGACAATGCTAATATTTATAATGTATTTTGTTAGATGCTTGACTTCATAAGTACTAAATATTACAAAATGTATTGAAACATGTTTGATGTCTGTATAGTTCCTGATGATGTATTTGCCCAAAATTATATATGGAAAGGATCTTACAATTACAAAAACAAGAAACAGCCCATGACTTTGACAGTCACCAGTTTCAATGCAACTTCAGGAAGAGTAAATGCAACGCTTACCAACAGCAATATGGAATTGCTGCTATCAGGTATGGGATAAGAAAAACTCATTTCCATTGAATTTTTTCTGCCTTATATACATTGGTTCCCTGTAACTTTATGCATAACACTTAAACTTTTAACATCTTTTGCAAACTTTCTTAGCTTATCAAAGAAATTTTCATTCTAGTTCAGTTCCTTTTCAAAGGTAGGGATATTTCCCCCTTTTCCTTCTCTTCCTTTTTTTAATTTCTAAGGTTTTTATTACATTTAGACATTTAATAGTCAATGAGGAGCAGAAGAATCATCCTAATTCTCATGCTTCTTCCTTAAATATTATAAATAAACTTAAATTACTGTTCCTGAGATTTTCTTAACTCTTAATCATACAATTTCCCTACAATAGCCTATTCATGACTAATAAGCAATATGATGAGGTTAATATGTGTTGATCTAGCAAGGCAGAGATACTTAATGAGCTTGGAGAGCATGGAGAGATTACACTTGTTAGACTAGCTGATATGGTTGAAAAAAGCAGCTACCCTTCATGCTGTGGTATCAGAAGAAGCCCTTGATTACAATCTTGGTTTACGATATTCCACAGTCCCTGCCACACAGAGCACTGTTGCCATGGTTATGTTGGCACTACATGCACAGTTGTCTACTCTGTGAACCATCAGGAGAAACTACAGATATGGCTTGACAAGCAAGCAAAAACAAAAGTACTGTAAAAGATGTTTGGGTTTATAGTTTTTGTTTGTTTTTCAAACTCTGTCAGTCGCTTGATTGAGACATCCCAGCCACAAAGACAATGGGCCTGTCACACCACAGCAGTGGCAGGCTATCGCACAGGGGAGTGAATAAGCATAAAAGAAACACCTGAAATCAATTTTATCACTCAAAACTTAGTTTATTGAAACTTCACTCTCTGTCTACAATATTTTTTGCAAGGACTGCAGAAGCCTAAAAATTAGGCAGTTATGTATAGGCTGGACACTGCTGGTTTTAATCTCATTTATAACTTAAGGACCTGTTTCTCTCAAGTAGTTTAACACCACTTTTCATCCCAGAGGTGTTAGCAAGGACAGAAGTGACAGAATGTCAACCTGTTGGAAAAAAAGAGAGGGGAAAGTTCAGTACATATGTTTCTGAGAGGGGTGGTCTACAGGAAGAATATAACGGGTCAAAGAATCCATGTCTCTGTTGAGCTCTTAGTTTATAATATCTAGTAGAGTGGTGAATTTTTGTCACTAAGTTTGTCTGTTGAAGATATTTTGTAGGTGTCCTTTGAAGAGTCACACTTGAGAGGCTGTAGACGGACTGAATGTTTCATAAAATATTTTCTGACTAGTAACTGTGTTTGTCTTGACTGTCTGTGTGAACTTATTCTATCGTATGATGTCTGCTTAGTTTCAGCCATGTAATTTCTATGAGGGTGTTAGGTGCAGTGGATGTAGTATTTCATATTTTTAGGATTAGTAAAAGTAAAAGCTGTATTTTCTCACTCAAACAACCTCCTCCTGCAAATAAAAAGGTTCTGTCAATTGGATGCAACAGTGACTGTAGAAGTCCAGTTTTTGCACTACATACAGGCATTGCACACATTGTCAGGTCATTAATATTATTTTCTTTCCCTATTTTGCAGATAGAAAACTGAGATCCTGTATATTGAAAGAGTATCTTAGGGCCAGATTAGTAGGGATGGATCAAAAAAGACACTGAGATGCCAGAAAGCTGATTTCTCCTATACTTAACTTGTAGGTTTCTGAAATGAAAAGTAGTTCTTTCCCTGTGCAGCACTTACTGTTTTGCATTCCATCATTTGCTGCATCTTTTTTTTCTTCTTTATATTTTGACACCTGCGTTTGCTGTAATTATAGCATACATGTCTGTCACAGGTTAGAAATGGGCATATTCTTTTGATCAGGTTAGCATGAGTGAAAATAACAATGTTATGATAGAGATTAAGAGAAGAGAATGGTACAGCTTTTAGTTGTTTATTTGGTTCAGATTAAATGCTGTCTTCTACATTGGGAAACAGGTTGTGAGCTCTGAGGAAGCACAACAGCC
Source organism: Anarhynchus alexandrinus (assembly GCA_008711295.1). Taxonomy (NCBI): domain Eukaryota; kingdom Metazoa; phylum Chordata; class Aves; order Charadriiformes; family Charadriidae; genus Anarhynchus; species Anarhynchus alexandrinus. Next base: position 192,390 of record VUYV01000311.1, read on the forward strand.
TTTCACCAAGAAATGCTTGTAAATCCACCATTATAAATGAGCAGAGAACAGTGGTGCCTTGGTCTGTGGGAACAGTTTTCTCTATGCTCTTCTTTGAGTGCAAGTACATAATGTTCATGCCCATGTACACACATCACAGCCCTCAGCCTCAACGAAAATATTTCCTAATGCACATTAATAAGATACATCCATGGCAGATATGATTATTTTTTTTTCACCACGTTCCAAATGATTTCTAGATGCACAATTTCCAACCTCTTGAAGTGACCATACACTGTGTGATAATGATAATGCAGTTCTGAAGACAAGAGAATAAACCCTATTTTACCAAGGCACTTTCATTTGAGTTCAGTGCAGTGTTAACACGAAAGTTAGTCTGCTTGTTAGCTCAGAGATGATTTATATATAATGATACCTCCTATAGGGCAATCACATTTCCTTAATGTGGAGAAGGTTTCTATTCTGTGAATTTAGGCATGTAAATGAGAAACATGAATTAGGAATCTCATTGCCCTGTCCCTTACTGCAGCTTCTGAAGTGAACTAGGAAGTTTGCATCTTAACCTGAATTGAACTTTTGAGATTCCTATCTCAACATAGTCTGTAGTGAGAGCCTAGAGTGAATAAACTAAAGGAGAGGATTAATTTAAATGTCTTTTCCTAGTTGGGATATATCTGGGCATGACATCTGTTCCATTTTATAAATTTTTCTTTTTTGCAGATTAGCAGCCAGCAAGACAGGTGTGACCATGCTTTTTCTTCTCTGGAATTTGTTTTAATGTAGTAACTTCTTCTGACCGTGTATACAAAACTTTAACTATTACTAACTCTAACTAGTCTGAAAACTCTGTTGTCTCCCAGATCATCTCTTTGCAGCATTGCAGTCCAATGTTAAGCTATTTGGTTGTGCCAGCATTTCTTCCTTCTCTACCTTAAGATGCAAAGAGCACGAAGTACCTAAGCATTTCATTCCTTCTGCTACTGTGTTAGCTAACGGGGTTTTTTTCAGCCTTAGTTATATTTTTTTCAGTGGAAACTGTGGTGTGTTGACCTTGGCTGGATGCCAGATGCCCATCAAGCTGCTCTATCGCTCCCCCTCCTCATCTGGCCAGAGGAAGAAAAATAGGATGAAAGGCTCAAGATAAGGACAGGGAGAGATCACTCACCAATTACTGTCACGGGCAAAACAGACTCGACTCATGGAAATTAATTTAATTTATTGCCAATCGAATGAAAGTACGGTGATGACAAATAAAACCAAATCTTTAAATACCTTCCCCCACTCTTCACTTCCTCCTGGACTCCCCTGGATGCCTAGCTTCTCTATCTCCTCCCCTCTGAGCAGCACAGGGGGATGGTGGATGGGAGTTGCAGTCAGTTCATCACACGTTGTGTCTACCACTCCTTCATCCTCACTCTCTTTCCCTGATCCAGTGTGGGGTCCCACCCACAGGAGACAGTCCTCCACGAGTTTCTGCAACGTGTGTCCTTTCCATGGGCTGCAGTTCTTCATGAACTGCTCCAGCAAGGGTCCATTCCACATGTCCTTTCCCTAGGATGCCATCCCTCAGGAATGGACTGCTCCAGGTTGGTTGTCCCATAGGGTCACAAGTCCTGTCAGCAAACCTGCTCCAGCATGGGCTCCTCTCTCCACGGGACCACAGGTCCTGCCAGGAACCTGCTCTGACGTGCGCTTCCCACAAGGTCACAGCCTCCTTCAGGCATCCACCTGCTCTGGTGTGGCGTCTTCCACAGGCTGCAGGTGGATATCCGCTCCACCCTTAACCTCTATGGTCTGCAGGGGGACAGCCTGCCTCAGCATGGTCTTCACCACAGGCTGCAGGAAAATCTCTGCTCTGACACCTGCAGTACCTCCTCCCCCTCCTTCTCCACTGACTTTGGTGTCTACAAAGTTGCTCATGTATGCTCACTCATCTCTTCTGACTGCTGCTGGTGTTGTGCATGTGTCACCCCCGCCCCCCGTCCCAGCCCCTTTCTTAAATGTGTTATCCCAGAGGTGCTACCACCATCGCTGGTGGGCTCAGCCTTGGCCTTGTCTGTCTTGAAGCCAGCTGGCATTAACTCTGTCAGACTTAGGGGAAGCTTCCGGCAGCTTCTTACAGAAGCCACCCCTGTAGCCCCTACCAAAACCTCACAATGCAAACCCAATACAGAGAGATGCTACCTTCTACGCCTCAGTGCTGTCTTCAGTTCTTGTTCTCATCACAGGATTTGGATGAACATAAAAGTGGGAAATGACCAAAATTAGGGGTACTGCTATGTTACTGGAGTTTTCAGTTAATAAAAAGAGATCTAGTTTAATTAATGTGTAGCTAACACATATTAACTAAATCTAGCCTGAATTCATCCACATTTGTTAGTCAGTAAAAATTAAAAATAAAGGGAGGGATGAAAGCCAGTGTTTAATCCATTTACAGTATGAAGTCTGTTCTGTGATGTACTGAATGAAACAATCAGTTTTAATTTCAGTTCGGTGGGATTTTCTGGAGGTGGGAGTATAATTGTTTAGGTTTTTTTTTTCTTTTTCTTGTTTTTTGGTTTTAGTTTTATTAGTGTTAAAGTTTTAGCAATCATTAGCTTTTGTTCATGTGAACTGCAATATAACCTTGTGTGATTCTACAAATAGAAGACTTCATATGAAATGAACAGTTATTTCAGTGCTCTGCCAGAAAGAAAATGATCTTACTAGAGAGGTCTTCTATTTAAAAACTGAACTTTTCAACTATTAATTGGTAACAATGGTTAAAATTTGGGGGGGGGGGAGATCATAATATTTTATTTTCATTCTCTAAATTAACAAATAAGGTTATTTGGGTTCTAAACATTTCTTCTGCAAGAATGAAAATGAGCCAATTAATTGTGTCTAAAAAGTAAATAAGGTTATATACAAGTCTTATTGTCTAGAATAAACTCTCATAATATTGACAGATAAATAACAATTCATTTTTTTGAGATAGTTTCAAAGTTAGAATTTTTTTTTTCCAGCTTTTGGAAAATAATTTAGTTGTGGATGTTCCTATTGTCACCTTCTTTACCTGATGACTAAATTACAGATATTGAAAGTGGGGATGAAAGGTTCAAATATATTCTGCCTGATGCAGAACGGTATTTTTCATCTCAAATCAGATTACTGTCAATGCTTGTTCTGTCTAAGGTTTGTTACCATAACTGTTCAGTAACAGCTGTGTGTATAGGATTTCCCTTCTGTCCTCTCTACAGGCTAAGCTAAAACCAGTTTCTATTGAAATCCTGTGATAATTGAAATAATTTTACAAAAGAATGCATCTTGCTAAACTAAAATGTTGATAACAATGCTACCTATTCTTCCTGCTTTCCCTTTTTAAGGCAAAAGATTGAATGCATATTCTTAAAGATTAAGTTATTTCTCTACTCAATGCAAATATAATTTTTTAAAACTTTGTTCTACAGGAGTGTATAAAAGCCAGGAAGCTCGGCTAATGCTCCACATATATCTCATTAAAGCACCCTCCCATACATCTGTGAGCAAGTTGAAAGAGGAAAAATGGGCTATGGATGGTTTTGTGAGTATATATCTGCTATAAAAGAGATAGAAAGTGGTTTTTTTTATTGAAAACATGCTGGTGTTTTACACCCAAAAAATTCTGAGACATATCAAATGGAAACTTGTTAGCAATGCTGATTCATTAAATGACATTAAAATTTTATTGTAAGTTATAGGAGTCCAGTCTGAGGGAAAATATGGGAATAGTCATACTGTGTAGGCACAGTTATAATGCATGTTAACACAGAAGACTTTTTCTTACTTCTCTTTGAATTTTATTCCAATATATTGAGAAAATTTATCATCATGATAATATAATATCCATTTATAATAAAATATAATATATAATATTAATATAATAGCAATTTTTATCATTAGGCTAGCAGTCACATTTTACTTTTTGGTGATATTTTTAGAAATACCATGAAAAAGCTGAACTGTTACATGTATGGGGAAAACAAAATAGATTGCTCCAGTTAATCATTAATAACCTTGGAGGTTCTGGCGCTGAGCTTATTCTTCAAAAGGGAGAAGAAGAGAGCACATAACTGAGAGGAGGAGAGGTGAAGGAGAGGGATAAAAAGAAGAAGCAACTGCCCAGGTGTCTGGGATGTGTTTAAAGCATGAAAAGGAAATCCCTTCAGAAAACAGACAGGAAAAACAAACATTGTCCAAGATAATGCTAAGACTGCAAAAAGCTGAGTGTGTTGGGGACCTGAGAAGCCTTATTTGCCAGAGAAGAAAGTAGATTTTTCAGAAAAGAAAAGGCCTGAAACAATCTGGGTGATGATGAGTTCTCATATATCCCTATTACACTGTCTCATTTTTCAAGGAAAGTGTCTGTTTTCTTATGATTCACTTACTGGTAAAGCACTACAGGGACACCAATATGGGTGCACATGCCAAAAGAAGAGAAGAGATGTACATTGAAGCATATGCATGAATTTATATTTGTATAACTTGTGCCACTACTTCAATAATAATTTTTTAAAAAGGTGCAAAACCAGAGCAAAAAACCCTAAATCACTTAAACAATAAACGTACTGGTAAACAGGCTTAACTCCCTTGGTTTGGACAAATTTTAGGCTTCATGAGCATGCTCCTGAGGTGAAAAAAAATATGGTAAGAGCAAGAAATTTACTTTCAAACTTCTAAATGTACAAAAGTACACAGTACAGTCCATACATTCTATCTGCAATTTAGATACTGTTCTTATTTGGAATAGCTCAAACAGTCCACTTTGCCCCAAAGTAAGAAATTCACCTGAAAATGCATCCTTTTTTCAGTGAAAACATAGCTTCAGGTCATTGCTGAAGACATACTGTTGCCTTGAGAAAAGGAAGCTTAAGGGAAAATCTTGAAGAAACCTGCCTCGGGACCACTGAAATTAAACCTAATAACTACCCTGGGAAGCAAGTACCTTTGAACACAATGTGCAATGTGTTAGTTTAGAATGTACTTACCCTAATAAGTGAGATATTAATAGGATTACAACCCTTTTCTCCTTCCCACAAGTCTTTTCATTTATATGAGCATATTTTGCTTTTACACCAAAACCTCATTCAATATTCTTCTGGTCTACAGCTGCATAATTAAGTAATTATTGGGATAAGCACTGAGAAAGAACAAAGGAACTGTCAACTGAATGTGAGGTCTTTTTATTTACTTTAAAAATAATTATTAAAATATCAATACTTGTATCCTTAGGATTATCTACAATATAACTTTTGCCATCTACTTCCTAATCAAATCAGATAATTATGAAGTATGTAAGATGCTTAGAAATATTGACATATTGAATTGCTAGAAAGTTTTGTTGGTTTAAAAAAATAATATAGTTAAAGGTAGTGTAAGGTGGTATACGTGACCATAAGCTGCCATGTCTAAGGTGTGCCTTTAACAGTTCTGTCTTTACTTCTGAACTTTACAGACTTCCTAGAAAAGAGGGGGTGTTTTTAATGGAGAATAACAGCTATCAGTCAAGCATATTAGAATATCTCTAATATCTCTAGATATTTGTAACAAGATTTTCCCTATTTAATTCATAGTACTTTTTGTTCACAGGTTTCTGCTGAACCCGATGGAGCAACATATGTTTTTCAAGGATTCATCCAGGGTAAAGATTATGGACAATTTGGACTTCAAAGATTAGGTATTAAGCAAATCTTAAGTTTTTGACAGTTCATTGTTCCATATTCTGTTTTATTATGTCCAGTTGTATAAGGGTATCTGCAAGATGTTATCAGTATTGACATTTTACAGAATATTGAGATATTCATACCTTTAAATTTGCCTTGAAATACACTGGTTAGAATAGCTATACATTTGTAATGGTTTGAGCAATGTTTTTCTATGAATATCTGTAAAATGCATTTAGTTTTACATCTTAATAACTATATAGAAAGCGTATGTTATAGAATGCTCTACTAAGCCGCTCTCTTGCTTATGAGGCTGAAACAGCATTTTACCTAAACATTTGCTAGGAGAGTGAAACTGCTAAATATTTGTAAGTAAATCTTTATGTTACTCTTAAGAAGAATAAAATCTTGCTTACTTGATAAGCATTTATTTCCTAAAAATTGACTTCTTGGTTCTATACGTTCAGTTCTACACCAAACTAATAATCTTTATTTATCTTTTCTTGGAGAAGACAGCTCTGGTAACAACATTCTCTTGTGATTTTTAAGAAAAATAATTTAATTTACTTTTCTGATACTGTATTAACAACTGTGATATTTCTTCAACAAGAATCTGAATTTAGTTAATACTGAATTCTTGAATGATAAACCGCTATTGAGAATGTTTAGAAGAGGAAATAATTTTCACTAATGTGAAATGATCCTAAGATATAATGCTTATCTTCAGATAAAATTCCTATATGTCGATGCAAAAATAGGTTCTTTCAGCCACAAAGTATTGGCCACTCTTATTTTGTCAGTAAAATTCTTTTATTCTGTAATGCGCTGGAAGGACTTACTAATGAATGTATGAGGTAAAAGCAATTTTTATCTTTTTTCACAGTTCTAAGTCACAGTAAAATACACTGCTTGGGATCTTGATTTCCACTGTATTTGCATATGCAAATTCTTTAAAAAGAATCTTTAGAAATATCTTTGTCAAGAAATATTTCCTTTAAATGAACATAAAACCAGTTATCTCCCTTTATTAACTTTTTCAAAGCAGTTTGAACTCATCTAACAAAAAATACAATGCAAGGTTTCATTGGCAAAGAGTTTTGATAGATTTTTTTGTGTGTAGTTGTAAGATTCTTTTCTGTAATATATTGAAGGTACTTTTTATTGGTTTATATCTTCTAGGTACAGAACAGTTCACTCAAGTTTAAATTCGATACAAGAATTGTAGTTAACACAGTCAATAATACAGCTATAGAAAGATCTACAATCATTGAACAGATTTTGTTTAGCTTGTTTACCACTTCATTATTTCATGCACACAAACACAAAAATAGTTCCTTTGAAACAAATATTTTGATTTCTATTCCCACACGGTTTTCCTCACAACATTTAATTATTTTTTCTGAAGATCTATTTTTCTATATTTTAGTAAATTTATTATCTGTTTGTTTCTTTTTGTGTTGGTTCATTTGTTCATTTGTTGGGGTTTTTTTGTTGTTGTTGTTGGGTTTTTGTTTGTTTTTTTTTTTTTTTGAATTTGTATATATTGCCTTGTAAGATCCAGAAAGTCAGAAAATATTATGACCTTTGCAATTCTTAAAAGATCCAGTCCAAAGCTTACACATTAACTTAGAAGCTGCTTTGGTATTCTTTTCCTCACAGTAAAAAGGTGTATACCTTGTCTGTTTAGATAATCTAGATAATGTGTTCCTCAACCACTCAGCAGATCATATTCTTATTTTTTCATCAATATCTGGCTTTAGCTCTTCACAATTGTTCCTACCTCTTTCACACTACGTATCAATAGTAGTGCCTAATCAAATCAACATGATGAATTTTCAGTTTGTCTCTTCAGATGATTTACCCTTTCCTTGAAATCAAGTTTGCTTGTTATACCTGCAGTATTTATTAATTTCTGAAATATATAAATATAATCAGTAATATAATAAAACATATGCCTTGTTATAAATTTAACGTTTTGCAACACAGTACATTAATTTATGTTAATAACATCCAAAATTTGAATCCCATACAGAATTATGCAGTCAGATGTTTACTGTATGAGAGTATATGTATTGTTCTCCTTACATTTTGCATCCACTTAGTAATCAGAATATGGCATACTGCACTACACTTGCTTTCTAGGTGGTCTCAGCATACAGCTGTATGTATACAGCTGAACACGCTATGATTACCCAGTCACAAGGTGTTATTGAATTCTGAAGTTTATGGAGTAGTATGTGCCGGGGGTAACAGACATGTATATTATATTACTTGTTTTTTTCTTATTATTCTTTTTAGGTCTTAACATGTCTGAGGGTTCAAATTCTTCTAATCAACCACATGGTACAAATAGTAGTTCAGTGGCCATTGCTATCCTTGTGCCTTTCTTTGCCCTTATATTTGCTGGTTTTGGCTTTTATCTTTATAAACAAAGGTAAGTACAAATTATGTATATAGGATTCCTGTATGACTTGGTGTTTTCATTGCCTTCAATCTTTGTTAGTGTATATAAAGTTTTCTGTAAAACCACAAAATGTTTACGAAATATGCAAGTAGACAGTTCTTCCTACCTCCATTAAGGTCTGACAAAATGACTGAGAAATGTTTATTGTACCGTGCCATACTTTCATTCCTACCTATTTAAAATGTTATCAATTTCTCTCTTTATGATAACAAAATGGGTGATATAAATTATTGGCATATGAGGAATTATATAATGAATAGACTTTGTGTGTACTTACAGTAGATTGCCTGTATATTTTTTTTTACATGTGACAGAATTATAAGTCATATCTTTTAATTCTTTTAATGCCCGCTCTGTTTATTGGCTTGCAAGTATATGCAAGTATTATGTCATTGAGAAGTTTCATTTTGGAACTGTTTCTGCATCTGAAATTATTAGTTCATATGCAGTTATGTTACATAGCCATCAGTCTTCTCGATTTCATTAGTCTTAAGTTCAACAGTTTTGTTCATGTTATGAAGCCTAGTATTAGTTCTTTGGGTTTAGTGTCAAGTAATCTTTTCCCATAGCTTTAAAGCATTAGATGACTAAAGAAAATTTAGTCACTTTAATGACATGACCATTCATTGCCTACTAACTGTCAAAATGGTGATTTGCGTCTGGTAGCCTGACAATAATAATTGTAATATACTTTGCCAGATAACATTAGTTTAAAATGTGTACTATCATTTTTAAATGTTACCACTTGTTTTTGAACTGCTTCAGAATATGAAAAAATGCTCATGTAATTTTTTTGTACATTTGTTATTTACTGTTTGCTGTAAGCACTTGTCTTTACATTTTATATTGATGATTTACCATACAGTATGCATTTTGCATAACAATACAGATGAAACATTTTCAAGGGATTGAACTTTGATATTTTGAGTTATTTAGTGAAAAAGAAAATGTTTCAGCCATAAATTCATTCTTGATAAACTTGTTGAGTCTCCAAAGGGAAAAATAAAATCTCACTCATCTTGCTGGGGAATTATTGCATCTTTACAAGATTTTGTTGTTTTAACTATTTATCATCTAATCATCCAAGTGGAAATACCTACCTCTTCTTAGGTTGTTAACTAAGTTTTTAAGTGAACACCATTTTAAATGAATCAGAAATCCCTTAAACTTTGATAAAGAGAGTACTAATTCTTAGCACAGATACTGTAAAAAAATTGAGATGTTATATTTAGTTCCCATAATTGGAATTAGGAGTTAACTCTGTTCATATTCTTAAACCACATCAAGTCAGTCAGGAAAACTGCAGTTACAAATACTCTGTCTTTCTTCTACAGGACTGCACCTAAAACACAGTATACAGGATGCTCTGTACATGAAAATAATAATGGACAAGCTGCTTTTGAAAACCCCATGTATGACACAAATGCAAAGTCTGTGGAAGGGAAAGCGGTACGATTTGACCCCAACTTGAACACCGTTTGCACAATGGTATAATGTGGTAATGATATGTCTTCAAAGTCTGGAAATTGACACACAACACAGTGCACATACAGTTCACTGATTAAAAAAAAAAAAAAAATTAAAGCACACTTTTCAGGATATACTGGGTCACCTTTTCCTGAGGATGATAGACAAGAATGGGTTGTGGTTATTTTCTTTCGATTTTGTTTTTCATAAACTGGATCAGAATTCTTCTTTGTGTATACCACGGAGAATTTAAAAAAAAAAAATTGCTGCACTCCATGAGTGCTACTCACAGTTTATTTGCTTTTTTAAAAAAGGAGGTTATTCTAAAACATAAAAAATATTTGCATATATTGGAGGAGCATCCACTATCAGTATTTCTGTGCTTTATAAAAACTATAATAGAGGGACTGGGTTAAAAAAGATATAGGTAGAAAATAAGAGCTAAACTTACAGGAAACAATAGGTCACTGACTTCTCTTTAACAGTCGTATGCTACATCTTTCTCATGAGTTTGTACCTTTTTTTCATTTATTCACGCCGTTTAGTATTTTATTTTTCTGAGAACAGTTAATTTTTTAAAATCCAGGATGTAGTATTTAGAAATCAGCAAGTACAACTTACACTTTTCATGTCACAGAAGAAAAATTAAAATATCATGTTCTTATTTAATGAATTTCCTTCCCTGCTTCACCTCTTGCTTCCTTTTCATGTTCCAAGTCAAGTTCCTTTTCTCTGTTTCCATTAATAGTACCCACAAATGGTAATGTTTCTACATTTATTTTGTCAATCATACAACTAGACAAATTTTGAAATCAAGAAGCTAGTATGAATTGAGCTTTGTCATGTGGCTATGTTCCTTACTATTGAAGATGATTCAAAAGGGCGACCATCTCACATCTTTTTTCAAATGTGAAAACATAATTTAATGATATTTCCAATTAAAAAGTGCAGTTCACAGTAACATCAGTAATCAAGTCCATATATCAAAAATTTAAGAGTTCATTTTTCAATCCACACTAGTTAAATCTAGATCACATCACATCAGTTTATTCCTTCAGCATTTTGTCAAAATGCATACACAAAGCATGTGAAATCCCATTGAAGTTGAACAGTTCTAACAGACTTCAATGAACTTTGGATCAGACCTACAAGGCAAGAGGAAGTTATAATTTGGAAATACTGTGTTTTCACGTCTATTTTATCTATATATTCCATACTTTATGGAAACAAATCCTTACAGCTAATGATTTAAAATTGAATATATTACCATAGTGCAATGAAGAAAAAAATATTAAATATATATATATATATATATATAAAGCCATGATTTTATTAGGGACAATCCATTCATTTTAGGGACAATTCAGATTCCACAGCCCTCAGATACAAGTTTTAGACATTCCAGAAACACTTCTAAGGAAATTTAATTTTTAGTTTTACAATTATTTCATATCAGAATTATTCAGTGGCAACTCAGTAATTTATTTGATGTAGGTCATTGTCTTCCATTCATAGCATGACTCACAAATGCTGTGTGTTAGCCAGTGTGAATTATCTGTTATTGTCCCTTTCAGACATTAATAATTCTGTGAAAACCTAAACTTTTTATTACCGTAATAGAGAGTGCCTACCAAAAATCATTGTACCCAGGATTGCTGCTTGGATTTCTATAATGTTTGATGAATTTCTTATAAACCATTTTACAACACTTTGTTTTGAATATTCATACAACTCTGTCAAACTGTATTCTACTAAAAGGATGCTGTTTTATATTTTATACCATTGGTTGTTATTTATTCTTGTTTATTCAAATGACTGCAATAACTATGATTCATTCATTAATGTTAAGGTTAATACATTTGAGATCGTTTAAAATGTTTCTTCTGCAACTGGCTACTCCTCTTATATTAATGCATACACTTTTGTAAAGAAGTATATTTTTATGAAAAAGGATTTGTAAAAGTATGATGTAAATTTTCAGTGCAATGTAAACAAAATAAAAATGGACAATTGCTTTTTTTAACCATGTTTCTTCTTTGGAAGATGAGCTTTAAACTCCTTTCAGTTGTGAAGATGAGAAAACCAAATTAATAATGCAAATTTGGTATTTTTGTAGGTCTTAAAATCATGTTATTTTTTTCTTAATTTTTCTGTGAATTTTAGGTGAAGTAGCATGAATTAGATTACTTTCAAAAATAACCAATGAGCACAATATGTAAAATTATCAATTTACTAAAATGGATTTTCTGTTTGACTTGAAAAAACAGATTTACAAAAAAAAAAAAAGGGCCTATACTTATCAACCCAGTGAAAGGCGCAGAAAAAGCTCCTTTTTTCAGTTTAAAAGAAAGAAATAAATAAGAAAACCTTAGTGTTCTTCAAGGTTGTAGACAGCCTATTTCACACATTAATTTCGCTACCTTTCTGCAGAAATGTACAGGATGTACATATTAACAGGTAGTACCAATGCATACAGTATTTTCTGGCATTAAGAAACCCAGTTCTGTCTTTTAATGATATTGAACTGGAAGGGAGGATCTTAATTATTTTACTATAATATTAAAATTCTCTTTTAACTACCCCTTTTGATTGCAAGCACGGAAAGTGGATGAAAAATCCTGATCTGAAATGTTATTCATAACTGGGAGAAAAATAGTTTAATATTCTTTTGTGAATTTGGTGCTCTCTATAAACTGAAAAGGCCCATTCAGGCTTACATTGAAATCACTGAAGACTGTGTTGTTAAGTACCTTGGAAAGAGAAGCAAGGAGTAACTGTAAAAATGATATTGTGGGATCATGCACTACTGCTTTTTGGGGGATCATAGGGCAAATTTGTTAATTCTGAAAAGCAAAAAAAATCCTGTTTCACAGTGACCAAATTTTCATATGCAACCTAGAATCTGAAGTTAAGCTCTTCTTTTTTTGGTTTATGCATTATATGTTTTAACATATAAAAGTGAATAAAACTTACATTGAACTTGTTCAACATTTTTGTTAATGCTTAAGCTAGTATCCAGCTTGCGTTTTTCAAGAATTATATTGACCTCATTGTAATAGAGGATGAACTATGCATAATAAATTGGGTTGTTTTTTTTTTGTTGGGTTGGGTTTGTTTGGGGTTTTTTGTTTTGTTTTGATTTGGGGGGGGTTGTTTGTTTGGTTTTTTTACTCTAGTTCCGAGCTGTTTGACTCATAAATTTTTTGTGTATGAACTGTTCAATTTTCTAGTAGTAGAGTGGTTAATTCTCACTGTGGCATATGGAATTTCAAGCTTCCATTGCTTGATTGGAGTTGGTTAGCACAATCTACTCTGTTTCTTGCTTTTCTCAGGAAGATAGCTGAAATTGATTAGACTTTTTGTCCTCGAAGCACTTTGGCTACATTACTCAAGCAAACACACTACACAGGGAAAATGTGTGGGAATACAGGGATTGTTATCCAACTCTGCGAGTTCTTTCAAGATAAAGGCAGCTTCTGCAATTCTATGGACTGAGATGTAAAACTTCATTTAAGTTTCTATAACCAATAGCCACTAAACTGAGTAACTTGGGAGGCAGTGAGAGTAGCTGCCTCGGAGATGCGTTTAGCTCTTTTAATTCTACATTATCTTCATGTCAAGAGCCAGCTGGTCCACTATGTCTCATTAAAGTCATACTGCAATCTGTTTCATTACTGAAATCCAGAAACCACACCATATCACCTAAACTCACCAAAGTAACAGTTCTAGTAGAACTACTCAGAACAACTAGACCATCACAAAATGTAGTTAAAAATGCCTGATTTTACTCGTGTTTGTGAGACAGAGCTGGCGTTAATATGCAGACATCTTATCCTGGAGGAATTCCTCGATAACAATACAAGAAGCTGTTCTTGTCAAGAAAATAATTTAATAGCTACAAATTTTACAGCTTCTTATAGAAAGCTAATGGGAAGCAAAGTGAATCTATAGCCAAGACATTAAGCTATTAAAGCTTTTCTTTTCTAGGCCTTAAAAGTGTATATCTCAACCCACTAGTACAGTTGCCTGAAGTGTTATGAAGTGTTCATAATTTTTTCCAACATCAGTGAAATACAGGGAATTTAAAATCTTGGATATCACAGCACAAATAGGTCAGCAGATCTGTATCTCAATGTGTAGATTCAGTTGTAAGTCCCTAAATACTACCTAACTACTACAATATCTGAGTAAAACACAGATCTCTTGTGCAGGAATATAACAATTTTTAACCTTGTATGCTTCTGTCCATGCTCTTTCTATAAAAGATGATCTGTTCCGCAATGAGAAAGACAGTATATGTTGCAGCATGATCCTTTACAGGATGATCAGAGTTGGAGAAAAACATGGCTTGTATCATTTTTTATATGAAAATCCCACAATCCTTGTTAGATTAATTTGTGAAAATATTTTCCAATTTCAGATAGCATTTCAGATTGTCAATAGGGATTGATATAGATATATGAAGTGTTTGTGACTTCAGGATGATCACCCAAGCAATGGTAAACTCAGATTTATATGGTTGAACAGAAAATCTACTTAGCATCTCTCAAAACCCCAAAATTTTCTTTTTTTTTCTTTTTTTTTTATTAGTTTCTGTTATTTGATTTTGATTTGATTGCCAAAAGTTCAGCCAAACATGATGGAGAAGGATGCACTGAATTGGTTTTCTGGTAAAGCTGGAAGTTAATAAAATCTGTATTACTGGTTAGCAATTAAACATGTTATTCTTTACCTCCTATTATATCTTTCTCTATGAAATAATTAATTTTTACAGAAGAGGGTACTTTGTGAGGGGAGCGTGATCTAACATTTAGGATTGCATTTGCATTTAAGATTTCTGCACTGTATATCTATTTATTTTCCAAAATTTTTTTGTGATCCCAGCTGTCATTTTTAAAACAAATGAAGGTCTGTCATTTCTGCACTAAGTTGGTTTTATTTTTAGCTCCAGACTGTGTCTCCCACTTTTTGACCATTTTGTTCATCACCTACTTTGTACTGCTGTCCTAAGTGACAGCAAGGACAATGGAAAAATGATTCATAATTTGGTTTCCTTATGTAGTAAAATAAGTACAATGAGTAATAACTCGGGCAAATAATTTTGAATATGATTTTCCAGAGCCAAGGATTAAGCAGGACCAATATTAAATGAACATTTGATTACATAGAAAATATTGCAGTGAAGTAGCTGTGTTCCCCATCTTCTGGATGCTGAAACTATGGCAACACAATACCCTGAATTGCTTCACCAGGAGTAAGTGTAGCAGTAGTAGTTCTGAAAAGTAGACCCCATCATTTATTGAAAAATTATGAATGTTAAAGACGTAGATCATTCTCTAGCAATCAGTCAAGTATCCAGTGAGTATCTGTCAGTACTCCATACTTTGCTGCCTACAAAATCATGCCAAATCAACCAGACTAGGCTAATCAGGTCAAAATACCTTTTTGTCTGAAGTATATTGAGAAAACAGTTGTAGAAAGTGCCCTAGCAGCCACACAGATAGAAGAGAAGGTAACTTCCATGAAAAGGAGTTGCACATCCATATTAAGGTAACATATTAAACCACATTAACTAGTGCCCAGAATGTTATGCTCTAGCTGCACGTTCACATTTCTAAGAACATACATAATGTTTATCAGAGTGAACTTTGATCCCAATTACCTAGTACTGATAAAATAATTTATATTCCTAAGATAAAAGATGTTATGTAGGGGCAAATTAAGTATATTGTCATCCTCTTTTCCAATAGTTAAATGACAGGAGATTATATCTGAACACTCTAAGTCTCCCATGGTGATTCCTGTGACACATGTGTTTTATCACATTCTGCAGTGATAAGAGTTTAGTCAGTGAAGTGCTAGAATTCAGAAATTAGAAAATAAAAAATGAAAACAACCTCTTCCAATTGTAAACAGTAGACTCTCTCTACAAGAAGCATAACACAGGATTCTGCTCCCATGTATCAACTGAAGAATTTGCAAATCCATGGGGAATCAGCTCATTTATGCTTAGCCCACCAAGAGAATGTCCAGTAGTGTAATTTGAGTAATAAATCCCTCAGATTATTTCTTTTATTTTCACTTGTGCATTCAGAAAGAGGTTGAAGCTAAAGTGGTCAAGAAACCCTAAAGGTTGATTAAGAAAAAAAAAAAAAAAGAGTCTGGGAAAGCATAAAGGAATGCATAGATTAATGTTTCTATGTTAACAAGTTAAATGGCGTTATATTTTAACAGTGATTCTGAAACTAGGTGAGTAATATCAGGCTGATGTGACTTTATCTTCCAGGCCTGCAGAGCAGCTTAACCCATTCATTTCACCTATACTCACTTCTTGACAAAATTTTTTGTTCCTCAGCCTCTTATCTGTTGAATTATTTCTTACCTCGTTTGAAAAGTTGTTTGATCCAAAAAAAGTTTTGAAAAGCAACACTCATGGACAGGAAATGAGAAAGTCTTTGTGAATAGGGCCCATCTTATTTTAATGATCTGCTAAAAACTATGATTTACATCCTTTTAGATAGCATTTCTGAGCTTTATTTTTTTATTAAGGTAGAAGTAATATCTCTTAAACCAAAATCAAAGTGTAAAAATATTTTGAGACTTGTAAATTTATACTTCCAATTTTATTTGTAAAATATATTTTTAAATGACATACATAAAGTCATGACAGTCTGCTGCTTTCAGTGTTATGTAGAATACAATAATTATCTCTGAAGTGATGGACAAAGAGAAAATAAACGAAAAGCTCTCACTACACTTACTACTGCTATTTTTACATTGCCAATAAGTAAGTATAAGACTGCCAAAGGTGAAGCAGGATCTATATTAGATGTAAGAATGATTAAATAAAACATATTTCCAATAAAGTAACTATGCTTTCCCCCTTTAATTATCTTCTCTGGATGCTGAAACTATGTCAGCATGATATAGATTGTCTCTAACCAAATCTAGAAAAGGCTAATTGTGCAATACCAGTCGTGTCTGTGATTCTAAAATAAGATGATGATGGACTTTGTCATCAGTGAAAAGCAAAAATAGTATGTTTGGCCTGGAGTACAGAGCTTTCCTGTAAATGAATAAATTGATACTTACCACATGTTAATGAGTTAAGATGAACTGTCAATTGCTCTTTGAGAAAGTCATTATATAGCCCAAGAAAAATTCAGGATAACAGGCAACTGTCCTCACCACAGCCATGGGCTCCAGAGAATAATGCAAAGTGACAAAAGCAATTAAGGAAGCTAAAGAGCTGATTGTTGAGGAACCAGTTAAGGCATATGTATCATATCATACCTAAGCATGTCCAGAAGATACTGAGGAGTATATATGTACTATATGTATACTATATATAGTATGTATATATACACTATATATACACACAGAATATATATACACTATATAATTAATAAACTAGAGATATAGATGCACACATTTAACAAAATATCGGGCCAATGGTAGTGAAATTTTGCCTAGTTTTTTTAATAGAAAAGCAAAATATATACAATATATACTATAGACAGTATATACACAGAATCATAGAACCGTTTAGGTTGCAAAAGATCTTTAAGATCATCAAGAACAATCGTTAACCTGGCACTGCCAAGTCCACCACTTGGCTCTAAGCACTACATCTATGCATCTTTTAAATACCTCCAGGGATGGGTGGCTCAACCACTTCTCTGGGCAGCCTGTTCCAATGCTTGACGACCCTTTCAGTGAAGAATTTCTTTCTAATATTTGATCTAAACCTTCCCTGGCACAACTGGAGGCCATTTCCTCCTGTCCTGTTGCTTATTACCTGGGAGAAGAGACCAACCCCCACCTCGCTACAACCTCCTTTCAGGTAGTTGTAGAGAGCGATAAGGTCTCCCCTCAGCCTCCTTTTCTCCAGGCTAAACAATCCCAGTTCCCTCAGCCTCTCTTCATAAGACTTGTCCTCCAGACCCCTCAGCAGCTTGTTGACCTTCTCTGGACACACGCCAGCACCTCCATGTCTTTCTTGTAGTGATGGTCACAAAACTGAACACAGTATTCAAGGTGTGGCCTCACCAGTGCCAAGTACGGGGGACAATCATTTCCCTAGTCCTGACATCCACCTTATTTCGGATACAAGCCAGGATGCCATTGGCCTTCTTGTCCACCTGGGCACACTGTTGGCTCATATTCAGCTGGCTGTTGACCAACATCCTTAGGTCCTTTTCCACCAGGCAGCTTTCCGGCCCTCCTTCTCCAAGCCTGTAGCATTGTGTGGGGTTGAATATATAGTGAACACATATACTATGTATAACTACTATATTACTATGTGTAACATAGTATATGTCTATAATATGTACATTAGATACTATATTGTATATAGTATAATAAATATATATACATTATATGTAGAGGTATATATGTATATACTCATATATTCTTTTATTTTTGTGGTTAAGTCAATTTTTCAAGTGGTAGATCCTCATAAAACATTTATTGCTTTAAATTGCAATATATTGACCACATATTGAGCCATAATTGCAGAAAGACCTTTTCTGCTGGTAACTGCAAAATATAAATGCTTATGGTAATAAGGGTATTCAATATCTGTAGTAGCATGCTATATAAGTGTGAAATATGACTTGTAAGCACCTTTATGTTCATGGAAGATAAGGTGTAGTTGTATGAAAAATACTGGGTTTATTACACTGAGAAGGCTAAATTAGTTTTAAAAATACAGAGATTATAGTGGTCTTCATAAAAATATGGCATGATTTTTTTTATGCAGAATTAGAAAATACAGTAGTAACTTTCCCCCTTTTTGTGGCAGAACTGTGGACAAATACAATGTAAGTAACACTTGAATCTGTTTGGGGTGGAATTCATCAATGTTAAAGACTGAAAACTGAAGCTGTGATCTCATTCAGTGTTCAAAGAAATTTTATAAATACACCATAAACAACAGAAAAAGATACTATATCAAATGCCATAACACCAATAAACACTTACAATGAACTTAGTCATTAGTAGCCTTATATCTCAAAAAACCTTAAAACCTTTTTAAGACCTTTTCAGTCTAGTAACATAATTCTATGCTTCATGCCTTAACTCTATGCTCTCATTCTAAAAATTAAATACTTTCATTATACCACAATAAAAATAAACAGCTACATGTAACTCTGTCCTTTATCATGGTTCTTGTTGCCTCTGTGGGTAAGACCTGGATACCTGCCTGGGTGGGATGTCATGACTCTAGCATAGCTAGCTTTATTTTGTCAACTAACCTTAGATTTGAGAAATATGCAGGAGATCAGAACCCTATTCTTATGCAGCACAGAAATATGATGCAACAGAAAGCAATGCCTTCCTTTACTTGTTCTTTTCCATCCTTCAGCTGGGTTATCAGAAAACAAAATGAAATGCTTTTCCTCTCCATGTGCTACACTGTCAGAATATGGTTCTTAATGACAAAGCTTTAGCCTCTGTACAGTGCTTTTAACTGCTGCTTCCTTAGCAAGCACAAAAGGTGAAAAACTAAAAGGAAAAGGATAAAAACCCCATTAACAGCCAAATCCTTCCCCAGCTGAGACTTTTAAAGAGTGGACAGATAATATAACTGCTGTTGGACTCGATGATCTTAAGGGTCTTTTCCAAACTAAATATTTCTATGATAATATGATTCTATACTGTTGTGCAACATGAGCTAGATGCAAGAATTCTGGGAGGTCCATATACTATTTTTAAGTGATACAGTAATATGGATTCAAAAGGGAAGAATATTGTCAGATCTGCTTCCTAGTCATAGAAAGGTCCATCAAAGTCACTAAGAAAACACTTAATTCCATTCTGTGCAGGGTTTTGAAAGTTCAGAGGCTTGTTTAGCATTTACGAGGAAAGATATGTCCAGCTAGAATCACATTCTGCTTGTTACTCTCCTGAGAAGACTTGCTTTCCACAAATACCTCCAGCCCTTGACTTCTACAGTCTGGTAGCTGAGACTCTCTCAGTACTAAATAAAACTGACAGGTTTCTGGCAGAGCTGTGCTGACATTTAAACTGTCTTTATGAAATATTTCTATTTTGTCAGAGCAAGACATTCTGCAGGAAAAAAAATGTTTTGTGAAAATGTTTTTACTATCTCTACCAGTCACTTCTCTGTTCAGGAGGTAAGGCTAGATGACTCATATAAGATATAGAAACAAAATTATAAGTTCTCAGAACTAAAATATACATCTAAAACTCATAGTCTTTCTTTCTAGTCCATTTTTTTGAACTTCAAGCTCAGACTCTTCTGGACTGTTCCACAACAATAGAAAACTGCAGTTATCATCACCAGGAATAATAACAATGTGGTAGGAAAAAGTTTCAAACAGACTGTTGAAGCAGTTTGTTCTCAACCATAGAATCATAGGATTATATGATCATAGAGTAATTCAGGCTGGAAGGTACCTCAGGAGCTCTCTATTCCAACCTCTTTCTCAAAGCAGGGTCAGCTCTAAGGTTAGACCAGGTTGCTCAGGGCTTTATCCTATTGGGTCTTAAAAACCTCCAGGAATGGAAAATGCACAAGCTTCCTTGGCAAACTCTTTCACTGCCTGACTGTCCTCATGGGGAAAATGTTTCTCTCTGTGTTAAATTGGAGACCCTCCATTATGAATTGTGCCTGTTGTTTCTTGTCCTCCTGTCATGTACTGCTGCAAAGATTTTGGCTCTTCTTGAGGCCACTCTCACAGGTATTGGGTGAATAACATTAAGTCCTCCCTGCGAAGCCGTCTTTCCTCCAGGCTAAACAAACCCAGCTCCTTCAACCCTCACAAAACAAGTTTTGCAGTCCCCAAACATCTTGGTAGTCAAACCAATTTATCAACATCTTTCTTGTCTTGTGTGTCTCTAAACTGATTGCAGTATCGTAGGTGCTGTCTAATAAGTTTTAAGTAAAAGGCAATCTCTCAATCTGCTGGCTGGGTTCCAGTTAACTCAGACCAGGATGCCTTTGGCCCTTTGCTCAGAGGGACTCAGAGGGACTTTTCAGCAGAGCTTCCCCCCTCTGCAGTCAATCTCCAGCTTGTATTGCTGCCAGGGGAGTTTCTTTGCAAGGTGCAAGATCTACTATTTGTTCTTCATGAATTTCATACGGTTCTTGTAGTCCTCTGTAGGTCCCTTTGAATGGCAGCACTGCCCTCAGCAGCATTGGCTGTCCCCTCACTCACACTTTTTCATTTGCAAATTTGCCAAGAATTCACTTTGTCAGCTCCTCTGGGTCTTTGATATAGATATCATCATATTTGAGAAGTCATGGCAGTCCGGTGAAGTTCCCACTGACTGGAAATGGGGAAACATAACCCCCATTTTTAAAAAGGGAAAAAAGGAAGACCCAGGGAACTACAGGCCAGTTAGTCTCACCTCTTTGCCTGGCAAGATCATGGAGCAGATCCTCCTGGAAACTATGCAAAGGCACATGAAAAACAGGGAGGTGATTGGTGACAACCAACATGGCTTTATTAAGGGCAAATCGTGCCTGACAAATTTGGTGGCCTTCTACAATGCTGTTACAGTATTGGTGGATAAGGGAAGAGCAACAGGCATCATCTACCTGGACTTGTGCAAAGCACTTGACACTGTCCCGCACAACATCCTTGTCTCCAAATTGGAGAGACACAGATTTGATGGATGGACCACCCAGTGGGTAGGCAATTGGCTGGCTGGTCGAACTCAAAGGTCAATGGGTTGATGTCCAGGTGGAAACCAGTAATGGGTGGCGTTCCTCAGGGGTTGGTAATGGGACCGGTGCTGTTTAACATCTTTGTCAGCAACATGGACAGTGGGATTGAGTGCACTCTCATCAAGTGTACTGATGACACCAAGCTGTGTGGTGCGGTCGACATGCTGGAGGAAGGGATGGCATCCAGAGGGACCTGGACAAGCTTGAGAGGTGGGCTCATGTGTCCCTCATGAAGTTCAACAAGGCCAAGTGCAAGGTCCTGCACGTGGGTTGGGGCAATCCTAAGCACAAATACAGGCTTGGCAGAGAATGGATTGAGAGCAGCCCTGAGGAGAAGGACTTGGTGATGTTGGTTGATGAGAAGCTCAACGTGAGCCAGCAATGTGCACTTGCAGCCCAGAAAGTGAACCGCATCCTGGGCTGCATCAAAAGAAGTGTGGCCAGGAGGTCAAGGGAGGTGATTCTGCCCATCTACTGTGCTCTCATGAGACTCCACCTGGAGCATCCAGCTCTGGGGTCCCCAACATAAGGACATGGACCTGTTGGAGTGAGTCCAGAGGAGGGCCGCAAAGATGATGAGAGGGCTGGAGTACCTCTCCCATGAACACAAGCTGAGAGAGTTAGGGTTGTTCAGCCTGGAGAAAAGAAGGCTCCAGGGAGACCTTATAGCAGCTTTCCAGTATGTGAAGGGGCCCTACAAGAAAGCTGGAGAGGGACTTTTTACAAGGGCATGTAGTGATAGGATAAGGAGTAACAGTTTTAAACTGAAAGATGGTAGATTTAAATTAGATATCAGGAAGAAATTTTTCACTTTAAGTGTGGTGAAGCACTGGAACAGGTTTCCAGAGAGGTTGTAGATGCCCCATCCCTGGAAGTGTTCAAGGCCAGGTTGGATGTGGCTTTGAGCAACCTGGTCTTGTGGAAGGTGTCCCTGCCTACAGCAGGGGGGTTGGAAGTAGATGATTTTTAAGGTTCCTTCCGACACAAAACATTCTATGATTCTATGGTATTAAATGGGACAGGTTCCTGAATGGCCCCCTGAGGAACACCACCAGCCTCTTGGTTATGGTAAGCCCTACCCTTTGATCCTGTTCTCCCAAGCATTTTTTCACCCACGCAGTTAACCATCCATTCAGACCATATAGTCATAACTTAGATGATACAGGAATATTTTGGGAGACTGTCACATACTTACTAAAGTTCTGCTGAATGACATTAAGACTGTCCCATCATCTACAAATATAGTCATTTTTATTATAAAATGTGATCAGGAGTGTTGGGAACGACTTTTACTATGAGGGTGATCAAATAGGCTTCCCACAGAGGTTGTGGAATCTCCATCCATCTCTGGAGATAATTTAAAACTCAAATGATGACAACTCAACACATCCATAAGCGATTTGATCTAACTGGCCCTAGTTTGTGTACAGGTTAGCCTAGGTGACTTCCAAAGGATCCTTCCAACTATTTCTTTTCTATGGTTCTGAATAAATCACAGGGGATAATACGGCATCCAGGTAGACAAGAAGACAGGAAAAAGTTTTCTGAATGTAGTCACATATTTTCTCTAGTGGAAATGAGAAAAGAAAGTTTTTATACTGGATTAGATGAGCTTTGTTTGTTCTTTCTCATTCACCCTTTGTTATTCACGTAATAAGTGAATAGCTGTCTCCCTTCTGGCAAGTTGCTTCTTCAGCTGTAAATGCCCCACCTCTGCTTTCACCTTGAAAAACTGGAACAACATGATAAGGAAAAAGTATCTTCAGACCTTGAGGTATATAATTTGCTAGCTGCTTTGTTTGTCCTTTTCCTGGGAAGAACTCAAGGAAAGGAGTGCTTGTGAGCTAAACTGCCCAAAGGACTATCCCTAACTACTTATATGACTGTGCAAAAAGTACCATGTACAAGTAAGTTGAAAATATCACTTGCTACTGGATCAGTTAAACTGTCAACCCTTCTGATGAATTCTTCTATTTTCCAAGTAATGTTGTTTTTAAAAATCTACTCAATTGAAAAAAAATCTCACTTTTAAAATAATTTTATTGACAATTCCAATGTGCTAATAAAAAAAACAAACAAACCCAAAACAACAACAACAACAACAAAAAAAGACAAAGAGAAATGGTAGCTTACTGAGTTATACACTGCATTTTCATAGTCCTATGCATCACTGAGAACTTGGAACCAGGGTAAGACCTACTTTGTGGAACTTGCAGTATCAGGTATGACTTACACATGTGCATGATGTCATCTGAAGTTTTCTTGTTTTGTTTATAAATTTTAGGGAATACATTAACCCCTTGACATGCAAATAGCATTAAAAATGTCATCAGGATAATTTGAATCAGTAATGGTAATATTGTCAGTATTGACATCTGCCTTGAAGCTGATGTAATATAAGATGAAGAGCTTGTTAAGCAATTGTCTTGACTTGCAATGTTGACTGAAAATACACAGTGTTACTTTCTACAAAAACCAACTAAAAACTGAGTGGGGCAACCTTAGAAAGAAGGCAGGAATACCCTATAGCAAGTGACTTTCCTCTTCCTCAGTGTCTATTTCTGAGCTTCAGCAGCACTTGATTCCTCCTACTTTCCCACCTTGTTATTCCAAGCTGTCACAAATAAATATGCTTGGAGATAAAAAACATTGTGAGTTATTTTTTCAGTCTAGCAATATAATAACCTTCACTTTTATGTCATCTAGGCAGCATACTTTTCTGTTTATTTAAGGCATAAACCATTACGCTTTAAGGGAATCTATGCAAAAGTAGGCAAGAGAGAAATGCTGTAAAAAAGAAAAAAAAAAACACCCACAAACAAACCATGAACAACTGACAATTTTTTCCCTTCATTTTACTGTTGTGACTGTAGTGTAACTCTGTTTATTCCCATCGCCCAGGTTTTAATCCTGTCCTTGAGTTAGAAGCATGTGAAATCTGTATAATATTATGTGAAAACAAGCACGAGTTAGATAAAGTCCTAGACAGAGAGGTTTCCACATAGTATATAAGGAATGTTTTACTAAATAATAAAGAACATTTGCTTTTAGGAAAACAAGGAACGCAAAAACCTTTAAAGTTCATTAAAAAAATTGTTAGACAAACAACAAATTTTTTAAACAAAATATGGCAAAGCAGGTAGCCAAATTCACTAGCTGTATTGCAAGAAATTTTATCACTTTTTCTGAAGTTCTCCCTCAAGTTTTCAAGATGAGACGAACTAGTTATGTAAGATAATGCATTTCTATCACTAATCTGTCATATATTAGACCAATATATGAATAAGTCCTGCTGTATGGTGAAAAGGGGGGAAAAGAAGCCCTCTAGTGAGTCTCATGCAGGGATTGTGTGAACTAGAATGGGTGAAGAGATGTATTTCTCCTGTTTCTTTACGCTGTTGACCACTGAGGCTTATTTTACTAGTGTCAACAGATAGGCACAGAGCATGAAAAAAGTGTCAATTCAATTGGATGGGCCTGAAGTCCTTTAAATGGAGGGTTTGCCTCCAAAAGAAAATGGGAATTTGATTAATTTTCTGTTTACATAACATTATTAATTCTGTACACACTGCAATGCCTAGCTGAGGGAGGTCTGAAATTTCATGAACATCAGATGTTGTGAGTAGTTCATAACGATGAAGGAACCTGTTGTCTAAGACAGAAAGTATTAGGGCTCTTCTGATATAGTAAAATCAAACAGTCTAAAGAAGAAGTTCTTGTCTAATTTGACCTTGGCACTTATTATATGTAGGGCAACACAGCATTGTGCACCTTTGATGTCAGTGCAGGCTGAACATAGATTTGTTTGCTGTTGTCATCAGGAACATAAACCAGCCACAAGAATAATAAAACAACTTTAGTTTTCACTTTACCACTTTTTAGAGCACATAACTTAGGAAAGATTGTTGAGGAAATATATTTAAACTGTATGATTTTTACCAGAAGTAGTTACACCAAATCAAATTAGAAACAAAATAGATGCAGTTCAACTGTCTCAAGAAGTACCCATTTACAGGTCTAAAAGAGTCAAAAACTGCATGTTATCTGCTATAGAGGTTGCTTTTTCCTGTTTTCTATTTGGATTACCTTGCAGTTAAGTTCCCTGTGTCCCTGACAAAAAACTGACATTTCACTAATTGCTCTTTGACTAACATTCTACATATACACCACTTTAGAAAACATACAGGTTGGGTTTAGATAGCTTTTTGAGTGCTTGATGGTACTCCAAGCCAAACACACCTCTTGGCAGATCTCACTGCTGAAGAAGAGCTGAAGAGTCAGCAGGTGGAAACCATAAGTGCCTGATATCTCTCAGATATATAACCACACATACCTTACTTGCAATGTGGATGGAGCACATCTATCAGTCCTTGCAGTCAAATCCCATGGCCCATTGGGCAGATGGCATAGTGACAAAGGCTTTCCTGGAAAGGCCTCATATGTGTGCAGCAAAGGCTG
Source organism: Anarhynchus alexandrinus (assembly GCA_008711295.1). Lineage (NCBI taxonomy): Eukaryota > Metazoa > Chordata > Aves > Charadriiformes > Charadriidae > Anarhynchus > Anarhynchus alexandrinus. The sequence continues at coordinate 218,155 of VUYV01000311.1, forward strand.
ATGCAGTACGCAGAATTTTGGAAGTGTGTGCATTCTGCATTGCTCGTGCTGGTGGTCTCTAAGTAGTGAAATGAGCAGACAAAACACAGGTCAAAGAATACATTGTCTTTTGTCCAATATTATATCTTATGTTTTCCATTTAACACAGGGAGAATTGCAAGATTTTGAAATCAACAAACTCTGCTTCCAGAAAAGCAAAAATCCAATGATCGTATGCACAGCTTTTGTGTAGAAAAGACTAAAAGGTCCATGGTAAACCATTACCGCAGCTTTTGCTTCTGAGTCAGAAGTCCCAAAAAAATGACAGAGGAGGTTTGGCTGTGGTGTTTTTGTGAGATATTTATTTGGTTCTTTTTTTTTGTTTGTTTGGGGATTTATTTTTTTTTTGGTGGGTGGTGGGTTTTTTTTTGTTTTGTGTTTTGTTTTTTTTTTTATTTTTAATCTTCCCTCACTGAGAAACCTTTTCTGGGAAGACACGTCTTTTGGTTTGCTTCACGTAGATGTGACCCTGCAGGCTCTGAACTTTCATGACAGTATCTTAGCTCCTCTTGACTTCTTCCTTAGTGGGAATTGAAGCATGGTGCTGACAACCCACAGTATTTTGTAGTACTAGAGGAAAAACTATAGAGTTTGGAGACCATAGACAGATGCATTTTTGGCTGTACAAAGAAAGAAAATAAATCAAACAAACGAAACATTTGTTGCAGAAAATCATGAGGAAAAACGTTTTGGTTGCATGAACAAATGTCCCACTCTGGTTAAAAGAAATGTAATTGCTCATGTTGATTTGACTCATTCTGCATTCATTTCTGGCTAGCACCTGAAACACTAGCGAGCTGGAGAAAATAGAGGGAAAAGCAAAGAAAGTGATTAAGTGGAGAGGGAAGGTACTTGAGGCAGAAAACCTAAGGGGTTATGGGATGACAAAAATATATCTGTTCCAAGTGTTCCTGTTTTGAAATAGAGGAATAATTAGTGTGATGAGAGAGTTATATCTCTAAGTTCAAATTGCTGCAAATTGTACGTCCACTAAACTCTGTCCAAGAATGAGATTCATTTAATGATGAGGAAACATTATTATTTGCAACCTTTTGAAACAATTATACCAAAAAGTACCGTAAGAAAAAGATCTGCACTGGCAGGCCTACGCGTACAGATTGTTTCTATCTCTGAAACATGAAACTTCGTAATTTAATTCATGTCCACATATAAAAAAAGTTTACATTTGTAACTAAAACAGCATGTAAAGCATTTATTTGTACTCAAAATATCAAGAAATAGCTTCTATTTCAACAAATATATACATTTAAAGCAGACAGTTTGCATGGTTCTGGAGATATATCAGGGAAAAATGAATTAGTCACAAGCAGCTGGAGGTTTTGCTGATCAAATAATTCGACCCCCCTGCAGAGAGTTATCTAAACAATTTCAGAATTTAAGAGATCATCAGGAAAATCTTTGATTACTGTGACTGTTAAAAAGAAATGTATCATTGCAGATCAACTGCATGCTCTTGACTGAGAACATTGAAAGAAGATAAAATAATTAGATTTTTTACTGCAAAGGTTTTTGAACATTTGTGGAACAAAGGAATACATTAAGTGGGAGCTTGAAAAACACATCATTAAAGATCTACATTGAGATGACTATGCAATATTTCTTCACTAACTCTTTATCAATTGTGTTGATCAGAAAGTACTATAGTTCTAAGCATTCTTTCTGTATCAAAAGAACGCAATTACCTGTTTCTTCAGAGAAATTTGAAATTTTTATTGTTGTCTGTTCCATATGTATTGGAATACTAATGATGGCACATGAACAAATTTTTCTGCCACTAATAAATCTTTGCAAATTCCCTTTCCTCCTTCTCCCATTCACTGAAAATTTGAACAGTTGATCAGGAAAAATAAAGTGAGAACAGCAGTGTTCCTGATTTTTTTCCATTTTTCATATCAAAATGACTGACTGTAGTCAGCCATGCTTAGAGTGCTAAAGTAAAAGAACTGGATTATAGACTGTTTTGAGTAATTTTGTTTGGAGAGTTTTAGAATGTTCAGTTACAATGATAAATGCCTTTGGCTTTATCTCATTATTATTTTTTATTATTATTAATATTATTATCACTGCATTTGCTTAAACAGATGTGGGATTTATTAACCAATGTCATATAAATAAATGTTTAGGATTGGGTGAGTAGTTTACATCTAAAGCAAAGCACAGAAATTCATAGAGAATAGCCACAATGCTGGGGTATCTCCTGTCTACATAGACATTACTTACAAGTTTCAGGAAGAAAATTTCGTAAAAGAATAGCTTTTGTTTATCTGCAGTGGGAACATGCCGCCACCCAGTTGTCAGGCTGCAGGGTGAACCCTACTGTTATGCCAGTACCAGACTGCAGCGGTGAGCACACTTGTGGGAGATGCGCCTGAGTAGAGGAACTCCTTCACTTAGTGACAGAGCTCCAGGAGGAGGTCAGTAGGTTGAGGAGTATCAGGCAGTGAGAGATAGAGATTTACCACTGGAATCACATCCTACCTTCCCTGAGACAGGCCCAACACACAGACAGGACACATGATAAGGTGGATTCCCTATCCTCTCTCTGCCTGGCTGAACACAGTGATTTAAGGAATAGGGGGCAACGGTGACAAGTTCCTGTCCAGTGCAGCAGCATGTCTCCTCTGTGACTGCCCCACCTTCCCAGGTGCCATTGCATAATAAGTACAAGGTTCTGCAAGTGGAACTGAACAATGACAGCGACATTGGTTCACCTAGGTCAGAGGCGCTGCCCAGGTTAAATTGGCCTATGCCCTACATCAAAACTGCTTCCATAAAGGAAAAAAAAGACAGGACACTGTCATAGGACACTCTGTTCTGAGGGGAACAGAAGGCCCAATATGCCAGCCAGACCCACTTCTTGGGGAAGTTTGCTGCCTCCCTGGGGCTCGGGTTAAAGATGCGAAGAGAAAGCTTCCTACCCTGGGAGAACACTCGGATTATTATCCATTATTGATTTTTCAGGTAGGCAGCAATGAAATTGCAACAAGATATCCAAGGGCAATCAAGAGAGACTTCAGAGCCTTGGAAAGACTGGTTAAGGGATCCGGAGCACAAATAGTATTATTCTCTATCCTTCCAGTTGCAGGGAATGATGAGGAAAGAAACAGGAAGCACCAGCAGATCAATACCTGGCTCCAAGCCTGGTGTCACCAGCAGAATTTTGGTCTACAAGACACCAGACCTGCTTACAACAGATGGGGTACACCTGTCTCAAAAGGGGAAAATGATCATTGCCCAGGAGTTAGCAATGCTCATTAAAAGAGCTTTAAACTAGTTTTGAAGGGGGAAAGGGATAAAACCAGGCTTGCCAGAGATAAGCTTGGGGGCGGCACGGGATGGTGTGCTAGCAAGGTCCTTCAGTTTGCCGTCTCAGTAGAGGTAGGGGATGGAGATCCATGTGGCAGCAAAGACACAAGGGTTATTGATATGTTAGAAACCATGAAGGCATGTGAAAATGATTACATAGGAATTAGGGCATCTCCCCACAAAAAGTTGGTAGGATCAATAGCCCAACTGAAGTGCATCTACACCAATGCACACAGCATGGGCAACAAACAGGAGGAACTGGAAGCCAAAGTGCATCAGGAAAACAATGCTATAGTTGCCGTCACGGAAACATGGTGGGATGACTTGCACAACTGGAGTGCTGCAATGGATGGCTATAAACTCTTCAGAAGGGATAGGAAAGGAAGGAGAGGCATTGGGTAGCCCTGTATGTTAGGGAGTGTTTTGACTGTCTAGAGCCTGATGATGATGCTGATGACGATAGGGCTAAGTGTTTATGTGTAAGAATCAGTGGGAAGGCAAAAAGCAGATATCGTGGTAGGAGTCTGTTATAGACCACCCAACCAGGATGAAGAGGCAGCCGGAATATTTTATAAGCAGCTGGGAGAAGTTTCACTAGCCCTTGTTCTCGTGGGGCACTTCAGCTTACCAGATGTCTGTGGGAAATGCAACACAGCAGAGAGGAAACAGTCTAGAAAGCTCCTGGACTGTGTGGAGTATGATAACTTCCTGACACAGCTGGTGAGGGAACCAACTAGGGACAGCACCCTACTGGACTTGTTCACCAACAGAGAAGGACTTGTGGGTGATGTGATGGTTGGAGGCCGTCTTGGGCATAGCAATCACAAAATGATAGAGTATTCAATTCTTGGAAAAGTAAGGACAGGGATTAGCAGAACTGCTACCTTGGGCTTCCGGAGGGCAGATATTTTTCTGTGTAGGAGCCTGGTTGACAGAGTCCATTGGGAGGCAGTCCTGAAGGGCAAAGGAGTCCAGGAAGGCTGGACAGTCTTCAAGAAGGAAGTCTTACATGTCTTACATGTGCCAAAAGACAAACTAGCTAGGAGGAAGGCCAGCCTGGCTGAACAGAGAGCTTTGGCTGGAACTCAGGAAAAAAAGGAGAGTTTATGACATATGGAAGAAGGGGCAGGCAACTCAGGAGAACTACAAGGATATTGAGAGGTTATTCAGAGAGAAAATAATAAGGGCCAATGCCCAACTAGAACTTAGTATGGCTACTGCTGTAAAAGACAATAAAAATGATTGAGCTAGTCATAGATCATAAAATGGTTTAGGTTGGAAGGGACCTTAAAGATCATCTAGTTCCATAGGCAGGGATACCTTCCACAAGACCAGGTTACTCAAAGCCCCATCCAGCCTGGACTTGAACACTTCCAGGGATGGGGCATCTATAACTTCTCTGGGCAACCTGTGCCAGTGTCTCAGCCCCCTCACAGTAAAAAATTTCTTCTTAATATCTAATTGAAATCTACCCTCTCTGTTTTAAACTGTTACCCCTCATCCTATCACTACACTCCCTGACAAAGAGTCCCTCCCCATCTTTCCTGTAGGCCACCTTTAGTACTGGAAGGCTGCTGTAAGGTCTTCCTTCTCTTCTCCAAGCTGAAAAACCCCAACTCCCTCAGCTTGTCTTCATGGGAGAGGTGCTCCAGCCCTCTCATCATCTTCGTGGCCCTCCTCTGGACTCACTCCCATAGGTCCATGTCCTTACGTTGGGGACCCCAGAGCTGGATGCTCCAGGTGGAGTCTCAGGATAGTAGAGTAGAAGGTCAGAATCACCTCCTTCAACCTGCTGGCCATGCTTCTTTTGATGCCTCCCAGGATGCCATTGGCTTTCTGGGCTGTGAATGCACATTGTCGGCTCATGTTGAGCTTCTAATTAACTAACTCCCCCAAGTTCTTCTCCTCAGGGCTGTTCTCAATCCATTTTCTGCTCAGCCTGTATTTCTGCTCAGGATTACCCTGAGCAATTTGTATTCTATAAATACATATAGGATACATAAATACATTCTATAAATTTATTCACAACAAAAGAAAGGAAAAGGAGAATCTCCATCCATTATTGGATGTGGGGGGAAACGTACAAAACAGATGAGGAAAGGCTGAGGTTTATGCCACTTTTGCCTCAGTATTTAATAGTAAGACCAATTCTTCTTTTGACACCCAGCCCCCTGAACTGGAAGACAGAGACAGGGGGAAGAACAAAGCCCCCATAATCCAAAGGGAAATGGTTAGCAAGCTGCTACACCACCCAGACACACACATATTTCATTTATTAATTTGAAAATTATATTAAATATCCAGTAAAGGCTGCAGATGTTACATAGATTGGTTTGGTAATAAATAACATGGACATGTTGCTTACACAGTGATACAAATCTTACTTATTACAAATCTGACAAAACAAATTTTGAAATCATCTAATGAGAATAACTGGTTTGGAAAAAAAAAAAGTAGGTCATCTCTAGCAAGTGGAAAATCTTATTCTGCACAATGGTGAGTTGGAGTCATCATAGGAAACAGTAACATGCAGTTTCCTAGTGACTTAACACTGAACAAGAAAAAGTGATTTTGTGATGTGCTCAAGATACTGTCTTGTTTAAACAAAAGACTAAATGAGTGCAAAAGCTGCTAGGCTCACAAAACCTTAATATATGACAAAGGCATATAGTCTTTTAAACAGTGTTGTTCTCTATAAATAATCTCAGTATGATCTGTTCAGTAAATGAATTGATATGTACGACTACAGGAATCAAAATGGTGCATCACAAAAAAAATCAGCACATCTTTTTCAAGATGTTACATTACTAAACTAGCTAAAATAAATTTCTCTGCCATAAGAAAATGATTCTGCACTTTTTGAAAGCAGATTAAGATGCTTCTTTTAAGTATACCAACTAGTGCATGTTTTATTAGAAAACATACCTTGAGTGTTTTAAAAAATAAATTAAAAGTAAAATACTTTACCATGCAGCAAAATGGCCAGTAATTATCCTTGTCTTACTTTGTGTACTAATGTGCAATGGTCTTGGAAACGTTATTCTCTACTTACACATAATGAATAAACCAACTAATAACACCTCTATTACTTATTAAAGACCTAACCTGAAACACATATTTGTAAGCCAAACAATATATTAGCAACTAAACGAAGCATACTACTTCTAAAAGAATTTAGCATTTAGCAAAATAGCTAATTAAATTTAGGATAACATTATGATCCAAGTAAGTGAAATAAAGAAAAACAACAAGAAAAAAAAAAACCAGATGGATGTCAGTCTCAAAAACATTTAGGCAAATTGTATCCAATTATTACAATAAAAGCTAAATGCCAACTTATTTTTCTGAGAAATAGGAACACAGTCATTCTGGAAAGTACTTGTACTGTTACATAGGTAAAATGAAATACAGCTTTAATAAGAACAAGATTCTCATCAACTTTTGAGAAGGTTAATGAGGAATTAACACAAAGACTGTATAGATTACGATATATAGCAACCACAAGAACTGTAATGCAGCTGAATTCAAAACTTGCATCCAAAAAACCCTCTGAAAATTCTTTATTCAAACTTGTCATTTATTGATTTATATAACTCAAATCACCTTTTGATGAAACTTTTCCGTAGAGTATTTGTAGAACCAAGATTTTTCACCCTGTGATAGATTTTGCCATTCAGAGGTCCAAAGGTCCTGATAAATTTATGACAAAGGTTTGATAAATTTCTCAGGGTGTAACTCTTCTCCTACATGTTGCCAAACTGACTTTCCATTAGTTAATCTTTATTTTATATGCAGGAGAACCTAATTCTGATTATAAATACATCTTGATTAAAATAGGTCTAATTGTCTTGACTTAAGTTATTTCAGTGGGGATCTATACTGCTGTGTGGAATAGGTGACCTTGTCCCTAAAAACAGTCAGACAGCTTGACTCCTTGTTGATATACACAGAAAAGTGCAGGATGTTAAAAGTTTCCATTAAGAACATTATTATGGTCTTTGATTTACTGCTTTGTTTCATTTTAGAGAACTCCTGTAAGATTCTAATCAGAGAAAGAAAAACTAAAACACTCTGTCCATGAAGATAAGCAATAAAAGCCTTCAGATCCTTATGCTATGCCGATATTCTGTAAGTAGCAGACAGTAGTCATAGGTCTGAACATAAATGCAACAAAATCTTTTCGTAATGGGAATACATCACGGTGAAATTCCACAAATATATTGTGTTAGTATTTACCAAGATCTTTAAGAAAGTGCACTATAATTGTAAGTTTACAAGAGAAAAATAAACAAGAAAATAGAACTTGTCATGATTACTGCAAATCAGTATACCCTGTACTTCTGTCAAGAAAAAAAAAAAATTGTAAGGTGGCATTTTAATACAGAGTTCCTGTTGTGTGGCTGAGTTATCAATAGTTTACTTAAAAAATTATACATGCACTCATAAAACCACACAGTATTTGTAATGATTTTTAATGGACATTTGATCAGGTCATTGTGGATCAGAAAGATGAAGCCTATAAGAAAATTATTTAACATTTCCTCTTAACTCATTTTATGGAAATGCAATCAACACCATGTAAGTTAAATGTTTTAATGAAAATGCATGCACAATGTTAAAAATAAAAATACCTTTAAATTCAGATTTTACTCTTTTTTTTCTTTTTGTGGGCACTCAGATGTGTTTATTTTCAGCAGAACTTGTAGCAAAGCTATAAGCTTATGTGGAATAAAAGAGCATCTGGTTAAGGACTATTCAGTATGAAAGGAATAACAAATAAGAAGGAAACAGAATAATTAAGCACACACAGACATTATGGATCGAATGGCAATGGGGACACCAGAGAAGACCAGAAGCCATCAGCCACTGAGGGATGGGGTCTTAGAGGAGCAGCTCAGGCATTGCCTTGAAGAGGTTCAGTCTGAAGTTGTCACTGATATAAAGAGGCACACAAGATTGAAATGAGTATATTGGGATATTTGAGGGGGATTGTAAGACTGTGCAAAACTTATTACAGTATGTTCAGGAGAAGGGCCAAAGGCAGGGAAAAGGAGTGAAGCAGGTGAATCAGGGAGGGAGAAGGATGGGAAAATGGAGGTAGGTGGGTAAGTAAAAGGGTCCCATATATAAGCAGGTCACTGTGCTTGTCTGACTGCACCCTGCATAATATGTATGCAGTCTAGCCTATCCTCTTATTAAATCCTTAACTATATTTTTCTGTGTAACCTCACTATCCTATGAGAGTGCTGCAATATGGGAGTGTCAGCAAATGGAAAAGAAGCTGGGAGTCACAGGGCATACAGCTCTGTGTGCCAGCAACTGAAAAGACCTGGGTCTATTTATCTTTCCTGAGTGAATTTAGTTGTGAATGTATATGTGCATGTGTCATTGTCGTGGTTTAATCCCAGCCGGCAAACAAGCACCACAGCTGCTCGCTCAATTCCAGCCAGTAGTATGGGGGACAAAATCAGAAGAGTAAAAGTGAGAAAATTCGTGGGTTAGACAAAGACAGTTTAATAGGTAAGGCAAAATCCATGCACACAAGCAAAGCAAAACAAGGAATTAATTCACTGCTTCCCGCCAGCAGGCAAATGGTCAACCATCCCCAGGAAAGCAGGGCTCCATCACACCTAAGGGTTCCTTGGGAAGACAAATGCCGTAACTCCAAACATTACCCCCTTCCTTCTACTTCCCCCAGCTTTCTATGCTGAGCATGACATCATATGGTATGGAATATCCCTTTGGGCAGTTGGTCAGCTGTCCCAGCTGTGTCTCCTCCTAACTTCTGGTGGGCTGGTGTGAGAAGCAGAAAAGGCCTTGACTCTGTGTAAGTACTGCTCAGCAACAACTAAAACATCCTACATTATCAACACTGTTTTCAGCACAAATCCAGAACATAGCCCATACTAGCTACTATGAAGAAAATTATCTCAATCCCAGCCAAAACCAGAACAGTCATTCATTAGCAAACCTCAAGGTGGACTAGTCAGCAATCTAGTCCAGCATCTGGAAAGGCACAAGGTCTGAGCAGAGGGCTGGGCATAAATTTTAGGTGAATTTAGGTTTTGTGCTAATGGTTGAGGGATCTGTGACCGCGTGGGTGCAACATCAGTGTCAGACAAGTGTGCAAGTGCATGCATCTCTTTGCTCGTGAACATCAAGCTGGATTAGCTGGTGAGCAGTAGGAGACCTGCATGCAGAGTAAGTGGCCCAGGGTCCAGCTATGGGCGTTAGATGGACTGAGAGGCCATGTGGATATTTAAGGGATCCACGGCTGTGTGTGTGTGTCTGAATCTACAGAGTGAGGGGGTGTGTGAGTTTTCACTTCAGTCCTGATCAGCTGGAAAGGAGGAGCAGGACTGGGCTGCTTCATGTGAGTGCTGTTGGTGTTTGTGGGGTTGTGGCTAAAGGCAGTGCCCTGGCTGTGGTAGTCTGTGTGCCTTAGCTATGTTAGTGTACTCTGTGTGTGTGTGTGTGTCTGGGACACAGGCTCATGTTTTTATATTTTGCGATAGCTTTTCTTGCCTTCTATTCAGAAAAAAAAAAAGCAAAAGCTCAAATATGGGAGGGCTAAACTCCCATGCAAGAGAAGTATAAAAGAAAAATTGCACTGTAGGTCAGGGAACTCTGATTTTTTTGAAAATGGATGAGAAGATCAAACTGTTTTGTCTAAACAAAGGACTTGCAGTAGCCAAGAGGTAGGACTTTGTGCAAGACAGTACATTTAGACTTCTTCTCAACAGAGACCACGTAAGAATTGTTTCCCGTATTTGCCTTAGCATACCCTCAGGTGGGCTGTCCTTAATCGTATCTTAGATTATTTCAGTACTCATGATAGAATTTCTTTAATTCCGATTAGTAATATTCCATTTCCATTCTTTCATATGCATTTCATGATGAAGACAATAAATAACAATCCCTGAAAATAGGTTCTAGGAGCCATTGTAGCAAGTGTAGTACTATTCTTTCCCCAGACACAAGACCCTGAGTATAAAAAGCAGTTATCTAAAGAGCATTACGAATGCTACAAAAATTGGAAAAAAATATTAAGCCCTTGAGCTGGCTGAAAACAGAAAAAAAAAAAAGGGCAAAAGTCTCTATAGATGAGAAAATAATACTAAAAGCGTTAGGACAATGCCTTTCCTTTGAAAACACCATTTCACCCCCACTCCATCTCAGTCTGTTCTTTCCCTTTCTCTCAGCCCTAACTTTAACTTTTCTGCTGACCTTTAGAAAACGCCCAACTATCGCCCAGAGAAAATATTCTCACAGCCCAGTTCTCTGTGGCTGAGCGAAGGAGGCTGCAACGGGCTTGCATGCAGAGCTCGGTTAGTGGAGAGTCTAGCCAACAGCATACATCAACTCCGTGATGAAAGCTACTCCAAAAGAAAAAAAAAAAAAAAAGATGACAGGGGGGCGGGGGAGAGCAAGGTGGCCTGTCTGCAAGAGGAGCAACAAGGTTCCGGATGGGCATTCAGCACTGGGAGCTCTCACCAGTACAGCAGGTGACAAAGATAAAGATGATGAACGCGATGATCTTGTTGTTGTTGTTTTTGTTGTGCTTTACCTCTAGTTCTACAGACTTTCCATAAGGAGCAGCATAAATTCCCTATTGGTTGTGACTATTTATGATGTCATTAGTGCTGATTGAAGTATGCTAATCAGGAGTAAATTTGTACACTGATTGGCTGTTAAGTTTCTGTTAACAATATTATTAGATAATGTTTGTCAAGTATTCAAATGACTATTATTCACTCAGTTGAGAATGTGCTTTAGTTTCTTTAATAGCAGCGAAAGTTCACAAATAAGACATTGAAAGGAAGGAGGGAGAAAAGAGGTGACTCTGAGACTACTGGTTTTGTACTTTGCATGCAAATACATCAAAAAATCAAAATCTAAGTATATGGGTGCATGAGAATGAGAAAAAGCAATCTGAGACTAAAAGCATGAGCATTTAAAAGCCAAAGTGCTGCCACAGTGGACAATACTACCTAAATAAGTAAAATGAAAGGTTACAGAATTGCAGATAGTAGATCACTAGCATTAATGACAAGTCACTCAAAAGAACTTGCAACAACAAAAAGAAAGGGTTTCTCTAACCCCGATACTTCCCTTGTGCCTTAGATAAGGCCTCCAGCTCTGGTCCCAGGGAAGAAACTCACACAGGCCAGGGATCTTTGCAACATGCAGTTCCCTTTTGTTGTGCCTTGCCAGCCCTACAGCACATGTAGCTCTGCTTCTCTCTCAACCCGAATCTGAATCTTAAGTGTAGGCTGAGCCTGAGGCACTGCCTCTATTGTAACAGAGTGTCATGGTTTAACCCCAACCACGCAGCCACTCGCTCAATTCTACCCCCAACCCCACCCTCCCCCCTGCCAGAAGGTAGGGAAAAGAAGGAAAAAAGGAGGGGAACAGTAAAAAAACCCAAACTTTTGGGTTGAGATAAAGACAGTTTACTAGAACAATAACAGAAAAGGATAACAATAAATAATAATAACAACAACAACAACAATAATACTGGTAGAAGAGGGGGGAGAACATCTATGGTCAGACGTTTGCCAAGCTTGGGAATAGGGCTTTACACTAGAGTTTTCAGGGGAGGTGAAGCACAATCCAGCACACTCCTACCAAAATGATGCCAATACAGTAATAGAGTCCCAAAACCTGCAGAAGGGTTACAGGTCAACAGGAGAGCACCTGGACTGCAGCATAAGGGCACCTCAATACAAGAGAGAGATTGAGGTGCTGGAGCGAGTGCAGAGGAGGGCAACGAAGCTGGTGAAGGGCCTAGTAAACAAATCATATGAAGAGCAGTTGAAGGAGCTGGGACTGTTTAGTTTGAGGAAGAGGAGGCTGAGGGGAGACCTCATCACTCTCTACAACTATTTTAAAGGACACTGTAGAGACGTTGGTGCTGGTCTCTTCTCACGGGTAATTAATGACAGAACAAGAAGGAATGGCTTCAAGCTCCAACAGGGTAGATTTAGACTGAACATTATGAAAGAATTTTTCACAGAAAGAATGGTCGGGCATTGGAATAGGCTGCCCAGGGAGGAGGTTGAGTCACCATCGCTGGATGTGTTTAAGAGCTGTTTAGATGTGGTGTTGGGGGATATGGTGTAGGGTAGAAGTTTGTAGAGTAGGGTAGATGGTTGGACTCGATGATCCCAAGGGTCTCTTCCAACCTAGACAATTCTATGATTCTATGATTCTATAAAGGAAAAAGAGCTACTCCAGCCAGTAAGTTACCCAGATCAGGGCCCAATTTAAATGTATCTATGCAAGTGTATGCAGCATGGGGAATAATCAGGCAGAGTTAGAGGCGTGCGCGCACCTGCAGGGCTATGATCTTATTGGCATCACAAGGACATGGGGGGATGTCTCCTATGATTGGAGTGTTGGAATAGAAGGGTAAGGCTCTTCAGGAAGGACAGGCAGGGGAGACGAGGAAGGGGCATCGCCCTCTGTGTCAAGGATGAGCTGGAGTGCATGGAGCTCCTCCTGGGGATGGAGGAGGAGCTGACCCAGAGCTTATGGGTCGGGATTAAAGGGAGGGCAGAGACAGGTGATGTTACCGTAGGCATTGTGCTACAGGCCACCTGACAAGGAAAACCGAGTGGATGAGGCCCTCTATAGACAGATAGGAGCAGCATCATGTTCACAAACCCTGGTCCTCATGGGGGACTTCAACCACCTCGATATCTATTGGAGGGACAGCACAGCAGGGCACAATCAATCCAGGAGGTTCCTTGAATGTGTTGATGATAACTTATCCAAATGATGGAGGAGCCAATGAGGACAGGTGCCATGCTGGACCTTGTTCTCAGTAACAAGGAGGGGCTGGTGGGGAATGTCAAGCTCAAGGACAGCCTTTGCTGTAGTGACTATGAGATGGTGGAGTTCAAGATCGTCAGAGTAGCAAGGAGGGCACACAAGAAGGGCAAGGAGGGGTAGGTAAGCTCACTGCCCTGCAATTCAGGAGAGCAGACTTTGGCCTCTTCAGGCATCTGCTTGGTAGACTACCATGAGATAAAGCCCTGGAGGGAAGAAGGCCCCAAGAAAGCTGGCTAATATTCAAGGATCACCTCCTCCAAGCTCAGGAGCAATGCATCCCGACAAAGAGGAAGTCAGGCAAAAATGCCAGGAGGCCTGCATGGATGAACAAGGAGCTCCTGGACAATCTCAAACAGCAAAAGGAAGCCTACAGAGGGTGGAAGCAAGGACAGGTAGCCTGGGAGGAATACAGAGAAATTGTCTGAGAAGCCAGGGATCAGGTTAGGAAAGCTAAAGCCCGGATAGAGGTAAACCTGACCAGGGATGTCAAGGGCAACAAGAAAGCCTTGTGTAGGTGTGTCAGTGACAAAAGGAAGACTAGGAAAAACATGGGCCCTCTCCAGAAGGATACGGGAGACCTGGTAACCCTGGACGTGGAGAAGGCTGAGGTACTCAATGACTTTTTTTGCTCAGTCTTCACCAGTAAGGGCTCTAACCACACCGCCCAAGTCGCAGAAGGCAAAGGCAGGGACTGGGAGAATGAGGAACAGCCCACTGTAGGAGACGATAAGGTTCAAGACCATTTGAGGAACGTGAGGATGCACAAGCCCATGAGATCTGATGAGATTCATCCACGGCTCCTAAGGGAACTGGTGGATAAAGTTGCCAAGCCACTATCCATCATATTTGAGAAGTCATGGCAGTCTGGTGAAGTTCCCACTGTCTGGAAAAAGGGAAACATAACCCCCATTTTTAAAAAGGGAAAAAAGGAAGACCCAGGGAACGACAGACCAGTCAGTCTCACCTTTGTGCACGGCAAGATCATGGAGCAGATCCTCCTGGCAACCATGCAAAGGCACATGGGAAACAGGGAGGTGATTGGTGACAACCAGCGTGGCTTCATTAAGGGATACCCAATTGTCTGGCTGGTTGCATTCAGAGGTCAACAGCATGATGTCCAAGTGGAGACCCATGACGGGTGGCGTTCCTCAGGGGTCAGTACTGGGACCAGTGCTGTTTAACATCTTTGTCAGCAACATGGACAGTGGGATTGAGTGCACCCTCAGCAAGTTTGCCGACAACACCAAGCTGCGTGGTGCGGTCGACATGCTGGAGGAAGGGATGGCATCCAGAGGGACCTGGACAGGCTTGAGAGGTGGGCCTGTGCCAACCTAATGAAGCTCAACAAGGCCAAGTGGAAGGTCCTGCACGTGGGTCGGGCCAATTCTAAGCACAAATACAGTCTGGGCAGAGAGGGGATTGAGAACAGCCCTAAGAAGAAGGACTTGGGGATGTTGGTTGATGAGAAACTCAGCATGAGATGACGATTTGCACTCTCAGCCCAGAAAGCCAATGGCATCCTCGGTGGCATCAAAAGAACCGTGGCCAGCAGATCAAGGGAGGTGATTCTCCCTCTCTACTCTGGAGCACTGCATCCAGCTCTGGAGCCCTCAACATAGGAAAGACACGGACCTGTTGGAGTGAGTCCAGAGGAGGGCCACAAAGATGATGAGAGGGCTGGAGTACCTCTCCTATGATGACAAGCTGACAGAGTTGGTGTTGTTCAGTCTGGAGAAAAGAAGGCTCCAGGGAGACCTTATAGCAGCCTTCTAGTACTTAAAGGGGGCCTACAAGAAAGCCGTAGAGGGACTTTTTGCAAGGGCATATAGTGATAAGATGAGGAGTAACAGTTTTAAACTGAAAGAGGGTAGATTTAGATTAGATATCAGGGAGAAATGTTTCACTTTAAGTGTGGTGAGGCAGTGGAACACGTATCTCAGAGACGTTGTACATGTCCTATCCCTGGAAGTGTTCAAGGCCAGGTTGGATGTGGCTTTGAGCAACCTGGTCTTGTGGAAGGTGTCCCTGCCGAAGGGAGGGGGGTTGGAACTAGATGATCTTTTAGATCCCTTCCAACCAAAACCATTCTGTGATTCTATAATTCTATGGTAAAATAATATACAAGATAAATTAATATAACTTATGTCACTGTGACCACCCTGTGGATTGATTACCCAGCCTGAGCAGTGACGGCAGATTCCCGCCCCCTGGTCAACCTCCATTTATTTACTGAGCACAACATCTATGGTGTGGAATATTCTGTTGGCCAGCTGTTTCTGTCTATGCTCCCTCTCAGTTCTATGGGAAGCTGAAAAAAGTGTTTGACTAATATGAACATCACCTGGCAACAACTAAAACAATATGCATTATCGACATTCTTTTCATACCAAATGTGAAACACAGCTGCCACTAGAAATAAAATTAACTCTATCCCATCTGAAACCAGGACACAGGGTTAGGTCTAACAGCATTTTTCCCAGAGTTGTACTATATGTCTTCTAGAAATTCTTTTTTTTAAAAAACAACAACAACAACAACAACAAAAACCATCAGACACTCTACATACAATGTGTATTTTTTCCTCTAGATATTTAACTTCATTTATATTTCTGTGTTTCCATTTTTGAAATACATGAACCTGGAGAGGCAGATGGCTAAATGGTTTGCAGATGGTTGAAAATGATAAATGTCTATGACAAGGTTAGTAAGAGTACTTTTGTTCACTGTATTAGTGCAATCTGTTTCTGCCTAGGAAGCAACCTGAACTATTAAGTGTACTTAAATTAACAAAATATTTTCCTATACTTTTTCCTGTGACAGTTCATAGTTTTGTTTTTGACATAATTCGTTTATCTGTACTGAGTGCCATTTTTATATACTGTGTAGATTTACAGCTATTAGTTATGTCTTGGGTGACACCTGCCACATTATCTGTATCTGTTATTTAAACTTCTTTTTTCAAGCACGTTTACAGGTTTTTCCATGTCCTTGAGTTCATAGCATATAATTAATAAAAAAGAAAATCCATATGGCCTCACGGATGCGTGTCCTGCAAAACTGGTAGAAGGAAGTGCTTATACTTGGTTTTGGTTTGTTCCCTTGAATTAATATATCAGCTGCAAAAATTGGGAATGGCAAGACCACTAGCAAAAAGACGTGTTATGTAATTATATATTTTTAAGTGTATTTATTGATTATTTTCCCTTTTCCAATTTACTATACTGACAATGAAGAAAGAAACAGGAGATAATGAAGGATAACTGGGGAGGCAGAACATTGGTAGGGAAAAGATAACCACAGAAATATGGGAATGGAGACTCACTGTGATTCAGACCAGCGGTTTGTCTGGTCAGGCCTCCTTTACTTAGTAGCATCCAGCAGCATTTATTTTCAGAATAAGGTAGAAGCAAAACTAAGGCTGTAGTCATTGTCATTCCTACTAATTCAATGTGACCTTAATTTCATCTGCATTCCATTTCTGTGCAATGGATTTTTTTTCCTGGAATAATTTCTTAATCATCTCTTCCTTTTTTGGAAAAAGAAAAAAAAAAAAAAAAAAAGAAAACCCTAACCGATTACTAGCATACAACAAACAGATTTTGTCTAGGAATTGCTTTGTTTTTAAAAGTTTTGTTCTAGCCCAGCTTATGAATGGCCTTGACATTTTCAACAAGGAATCATACCATTGTACCACTCATGCCTGCAGATTTATTAAATTTTGCAAAGCTCTTCACCATCTTCTCAGATTTTACTAAGTGCATTCATCACTTCATTCATGCATATCACATCAGTGATAAATATTTCTAACATCAGTTCTACTCAGGACTGACCACTATAAACATATTGCAGTGGTGCAGTTAAAACAACAATTTCTATTAGTATTCTTCCTCTTATCTAGTTCAAATCAAGTACTGCATCTCACATGTCCTTTACAATAAAAATATGTTCATGAGAGTTTGTGGGTAGTATTTTTGCCATCTCATATGTCTGGCTTTTATATGTTTATATGACTTCTTCTGACACATTTAATCTTCATAATTTACTATGGATTTCAGCTCCTTCCTTTTTTTTATGTGTCAGTTGCTGATAATCCTTTAAAAAGAAGGATAAGATAGATTGTGCCCTTGTAAAAATAATTTAGTTTCTTTTCAATATTCCTATTCTTAATCAGAGTTATAACTTATATAGCTATTCTCAGTGAGTGTTGGTCAGGAATACATTTCATTGCGTTGAGTCATAGTGCTAAACCAATCTTCACCAAATTTTACTAATTCTTAAATTGAGACTTAATTTAAGACACTTAATTCATGACACTTAATTCTGTTAGCATCTTCACGCTTCAAATGTCCACTTTGGTTTTCTAATTTCCATTCTCCATTTTCTCCGCTAAGGTTTTCGGTGTTTTCTTTTGTATTCAATAAAGTTGGATTTCCATTTTCTGAAAATTTATTTCAGCATGACAAGAAAACTAGATGTTTTCTTTGAGAATACAGGGTTTTTTCACCTGTCCTTCTGTCTGCCTTCCTGCGTCTTCTCCACAGTCTCTCAGCACTTCAGAGATACTCACCCGTTCTTTGATGCTACAGTTTACCAGAGGACAAATCTTTCAGGACAAATACAGGTATTTCTGTTTCATTGCTTTTAATAATTTTTTTGACTGGTATGTACTTCTTAAAAAAAAAAAAAAAAGTCCTTTAAAAAATGTCCCTTTTCAAGGTTTCTGGTTCAAGACTAATTTTGGCTCTAGTTCCAATACACGTTTATCTCCTAACATTAATCTTTCAAAAAAATCCTGCCCATTGCTACACTTGGTAGTTTTGTACACTGTGACAACTCAAGTGACTGTTTGTGACTTTTAGCAGGCAGGTGATCAAACTGGACTTGGCCATCTGCTGACTTCCATATAATGTGCATGATTTAAGGAGACAATCAAGCACCTCTAATAATCATAATGTCTGTCTCCTAGGATACAGTCCTCTTTTCCCCATTCTCTTCACCCTTCTTTATGCTGATTGCTGCAACATTAACAATTGCTCACCAAGTTTGTTTCAAACTTTTGCAGTTGTGTCTCCTGTTTTCAGATTTACATTACAAACTACAATGACAATAACAGTGGCTTTCAACTGTTGACAGAACCTGGTCTGCGATTCTACTTGATACATAAAAATTATGCAGTAAGTTGCAGGCAACAGTAAATGCAACAGTAACAATTTTGGAACAAACATGACCAGGTCAGTTGTTTGCAGCTGTTCTTGTACCCTCTACAAAGGTAACTATCATCAACCTTTTCTTTTATTTTGTCTACAAAACTGAGCAGAAGAAAGTATAATTGTTAACTGCGACACTAAAAGATTAAATAATACATGGACTGTTTAAACACCGAAAATTTTAAAGAATTTTCTGAATCTCATTCCTAACCTAAATTGTCCTCAGTCCCTAAGCTAGATTGCCCTCTTTTTATGGTCAACATATGAGATATAAGGAACAAAAGTAGAGAGCGCAAAAATTATTTGATTTAAAACATTAAGTGCTCTAGAATTCTTCATTTGTAAATGCCTCTACTGCTTGCCTTCTTTAGTCAATTCTTATTTCTCATAAAAGTCGAAATCTTGAAAACCTTAAAAAACTAAGGAATGAGCTTTGTCCAAATTTGTCCCATTCCAACTATTATTGTGTCATGTGTGGTCTTTCTTTTTTTTCAGATTATATGTGGTATTAGGAGCTGTGAAAAAAAAAAAGTACAAGTCAATGTTTATAAAAATGAGTGGTAAGGCATTACAACTAATTTTCTTAGACAGGAAACCAACATAGTTAAAGTAACTGTGTAAATTCCAACCCTGGCAACTGACATGGTACACCTGTCTCAAAGGGGGAGAAGGTTCTTGGTGCAGGTTTTGGCAAGGATCATTGAAAGGGCTTTAAATCAAATTTGAAGGGGGAAGGGGATGAAACCAGGCACTTTAGGAGTAAGGCTGGGGTTGGCATGCCAATGTCCATGGGACAGGATGCCAGTGAGGTCCTTTGGTCTGCTGACTCAGTGAAGGTAGGGGATAGAAATTTATACAGCAGCAGAGATGTGAGGGTCATTGATGGGTTAGAAATTCTGGCCGCAACTGGGAATGGTCAGGCAGGAATTAGGGCTTCTCCAAGTAAAAAGGTGACAGGACCAATAGTCCAACTGAAGTGCTTGTACACTAATGCACATAGCATGGGCAACAAACAGGAGGAGCTGGAAGCCATTGTGCAGCAGGAAAACTATGATGTACTCACCATCACAGAAACATGGTGGGATGACTCGTTCAACTGGAGTGCTTCAATGAATAGATATAGGCTCTTCAGGAAGGATAGGCAAGCAAGGAGAGGCAGTGGGGTGGCCCTGTACGTTAGGGAGTGTTATGAATGTCTAGAACTAAATGATGTTGAAAATAGGGTTGAATGTCTATGGGTAAGAATCAGGAGGGCCAGCAAAGCAAATATCATGGTGAGGATCTGTTGTAGACTGCCCAACTAGGATGAAGAGTCATATGAAACATTCTATAAACAGCTGGGAGAAGTCTCAATATCACGAGCCTTTGTCCTCGTGGGGGACTCAACTTACCAGATATCTGCTGGGAATACAATGCAGCAGAGAGGGAACAGTCTAGGAGGTTCCTAGAGTGCATCGAGGATAACTTCCTGACACAGCTGGTGAGGGAGCTGACTAGGTAAGGTGCCCTGCTGGACCTATTGTTTGTAAACAGAGAAGGACTTGTAGAGGATGTGATGGTTGGAGGCTGTCTCTGGCATAGTGATAATGAAATGTTAGTTTTCGATTCTTGGAGAAGCAAGCAGTGCGGTTAGCAGAACTGCTACCTTGGACTTTGGTCTTTTCAGGGGCCTGGTTGACAAAGTCCTTTGGGAGGCAGTAGTGAAGGGGAATGGATTCCAGGAAGGCTGAATGTTTTTCAAGAAGGAAGTCTTAAAGGCACAGGAGCAGGCCATCCCCATGTGCTGAAAAATGAGCCATCAGGGAAAAAGACTTCTGGCTGAACTGAGAGCTGTGGTTGCAACTCAGGGAAAAAAGAATTTATGGCCTTTGGAAGAAAGGGCAGGCCATTCATGAGAACTATAAAGATGTAGTGAGGCTATGTAGGGAGAAAACTACAAGGGCCAAAGCCCAGCTAAAACTTAACCTCTCTTCTGATGATAAACACAACAAAAAAATGTTCTATATAAAAGGAGGACTAAGGATAATCTCTGTCCCTTAGTAGACGGGGGCAGGAACATAGTGACCAAGGATGAGGAAAAGGCTGAGGTACTTTATGACTTCTTTGCCTCAGTCTTTAACAGTAAGACCAGTTGTTCTTGGGGTACCCAGCCCCCTATGCTAGTAGACAGTGTTCAGTTTTGTGCCCATCACTACAATAAAGACACTGAGGTGCTGGAGTGTGTCCAGAGAAGTGCAACAAAGCTGGTGAGGGGTCTGGAGCACAAGTCTTATGAGTAGCAGCTGAGGGAACTGGTGTTGTTTAGCCTGGAGAAAAGGAGGCTCAGGGGAGACCTTATCACTCCCTACAACTGCCTGAAAGGAGGTTTTAGCGAGGTGGGGGTCGGTCTCTCCTCCTAAGGAACAAATAATAGGGCAAGAAGAAACAGCACCATGTTGCACCAGGTGTCATGGTTTAGGCCAAATTGGCTACTGGGGACCTGGGGGACCCCAGATGGGACCGACAGATGCTCCCTTCTACCCCTCTTCAAAGAGAGAGGCAGAGGAGGAAAAAGAGACTTATGAGTTTAGAAGGAACTAAACTACTTTAATGAAATANATCGGGATCACAGGCAGACGAACGGAGTCCTCCTTAGATGTCAGCCATTGAAGGAAGAGCCCTGACCCTTTGATCCATCAGCTTTTATACTGAGCATGATGCAGATGGGATGGAATACCCTGCTGGTCAGTTTTGGGTCACCTGTCCTGTCCGCTCCTCCCTGCAGGTGGGACCCCACTATGCTTTTTTGCTTCCTACCTTCCAACGGGGCAAATAACAAAGTTGGTTGGCCTTGGCTGTTATAGCAATAAGTATAAGCAAGAGCCTCTCTGCATACCATGCCTGGGCAGCAGCTATAAACATTGGTCTTATCACTCTGAGGAAGTGAACATTATCTGCACAATATGCAGTTAATTTCAGTAGTTAGAAGAGGCCCAGCTAAGAAGCTAAGTTACTGAACAAAATTGCTTCTGTTTTACCTCAAACCAGGACACCAGGGGAGGTTTAGATTGGATATTAGGAAAAAGTTCTTCACAGAAAGGGTTTTAAGCATTGGAACAGGCTGCCCAGGGAAGTGGTGGAGTTGCCATCCCTAGGGGTATTTAAAAGACGTAGATGTGGTGCTTAGGGCCATGGTTTAGTAGTGTTTTTGGCAGTGTTAGGTTGATGGTTGGACTTGATGATCTTGAAGGTCCCTTCCAACCTAGACAATTTTACAATTCTATGATTCAATAAGCCTGAGCTCTGTTTTACTTAAAACTTGAAAACATCAATCAAAGAACCTAATACAATTTATTTCCTCAAACTGATTAGCCAGAGGAAAGTTAAATGAAAGGAAGTTTTTTGCAGATTAATTTCAGATTATAAGGGAGATGCATGGCAGGTTTCAGTGTTGAAGATGATATATAAACCGAGATACTGTCTGCTGACCATTATCTACCACATCTGACAGATGTTTAGAGAAAAGACGCAAAAGATACAAAATAAGAAATTAGTTTTAGTATAATTTGAAATTTCCTTCATTTGAAAGGGGACAGTGTGGCAGGGACAGGAGTGTTTGTAACTGTGTTTCTAATTCTGTAAGGGAGAACATAACCCACTATTTTGCCAGAATGCAGCTTATTTTTATTTGAAGATTTCTCAAGTATTTAAAGTGATCTCATGAAAATGTCAAAAGCATAGTCACTGAGCTTTAGACCCAAATAAATTGGTACCTCAGGCCAACCTACAAAGATATACGTGTGGATCTTGGAAAATGTAGCCTGTTATTCATTAAGGTGAAGGTTTTCTGCTGGCATCAGAGTAGGGCTGGTTCCCACCATTTTTTGACAAGAGATATGCAGTGGAGGTATAATACCTCTTTTTCACAGAATCACAGAATGATTGAGGTTGGAAGGCACCACAGGAGGTTATCTGGTCCAACCTCTCTGCTCAGCAGGGCCACGTAGAGCAGGCTGCTCAGGACCATGTCCAAGTGGCTTTTGAGTATCTCCAAGGAAGGAGATTCCACAACCTTCCTGGACAACCTGTGCCACTGTTTGGTCACCCTCACAGTAAAAAAGTCTTTCCTGATGTTTGGAGGGAACCTTCTGTGTTTCAGTTTGTGCCCATTGCCTCTTGTCCTGTCACTGGACACCACTGAGAAGAGTCTGACTTTGTCCTCTTTATGCTCTTCCTTTGCATATTTACACACATTGCAAAGATCCTCTGAGCCTTCTTTCTCCAGGCTGAACAGTCCCAGCTCTCTCAGCCTTTCACCGTATGAGAGATGCTCCAGTCCCTTCATCATCTTAGAAGCCTTTTTTTGACTGTCTATTTAAACTATGGGAAGGACACACACACACAAAGTTGTCCAAGGGAGTGGAAATCTTACAGTTTGCCTCTGAGTCTCTTGGGAGTCTACTGAACCCCTAGCTTGTTACATTATATACAGTTAAAAATTTTCTAGGACAATTAAAAGTGCTGATAAGGGTTTGACTCTGAGTGCAAGAAAACGTACATACAGTTATGATTGGTATGTACAAGTGAGGCAGCGAGCTAGAATTTTACCCTTTTTATAGGTAGTTTAAGCTCTGTGTTGGTAGTACATTTTCAATACTTAGATGATAAAAACTGTGTAGGCTATAATTCTGCATTTCATTCACCGGAAAAGCTTCCACCAATGTGCAGTTTTATTTATGAGCTTCCAGAGAGCAAGATACCTTACTGAAATTCTCATCAATAACATGTAAACAAACATGCTCCAAAATACTGTGGCACAATTCCATCCCAGCTCAGCTCACACTTTCCTAAATTCCAGGACTTGTTTAGGGGATAAACTGCTCAGGAATTCCCAGAATATGTTATGGAAAAGATTGCCTTGGTTTGTGTGGGAAGAATTTAACTTAAGATTAGGTCATGGTACCTCTTAGTTTACTGATACAGGTGTAGCCCTAAAAATGAACTTCATCCCACCTATCCAAAATCATAATGTATAGAAGATAATAACTAGATTATTTTAATTTACTTCTTCATGTTTTGCCTTTACACTTTCAATTATTTAATCATGAGCTCTAGAAACTATTTTTAATGAGAAATGGAAGCTGAAGTTTTCCCTTAATAACATAATGCTTAGAATGGAGTCTAACAAATTCACCAACTCTTCTCAGGTTGATGAAACTAAGGGAGTTAGAAACAATGAGATATGGTACAGAGGCTCATCTCTAGTAATGTGTCCATAAAATAGTATTTTTTTTAAATACCTCAGAACCTTAAGGAATCTACAGTGTAAATATCTACACTGATTTTTTCTTCCAGGCTCCCTTTATAGTTAAAGAAAAGAAATAAGTAATTCTGAGGAAAAATTAATTGGACCTGGTTTAGACTTCTACTTCATAATAAAATTAATCACTGTGTAAAGGTGACAGTTTCATCCTATGCATCAAAAAACCCCAGGTGCCTAGCTGTAGTGGTCCTATCTTGGCCACTGGATAAACTTAGCTGGCTTATTGTAATGGAGCAGCGTGTAGACAGCTCCTCCTTGGCACCAGTGATTGCCTCACTGATGAGTCCTTTTCCCTATCCAAAAGTGAAGCATGTTCTTATGCAAATATCGTTTTGCTTGACAATAGAAATTATGAATAGAATTGTTTACATCTAAGAAAATCCTATAAGAACCCTAAAGACCATAATGCTGGTGAACCTTTCTGTGGCATGCAGCATGCCATGCCATGGCTTGAGGTCCACTCAGTGTGGCACAGCTTGGAATTCCCAGCATCTGAAGGTGTGTAAGATTATCTATCCTCTTTTTCTTTATAGTGTTTGCTCCAATAAATAGTATTTAAATGAATTTAAATGAATATGGAATCTGAATGCCTTTCTTACTGAGATCATAACATCATAACAAACACTAACACTGGTAGGTAATGGTAGTTTTAAGTCTGATCTAAGGATTTGGCCAACTGAATCCTTGACTGTTCTCAGCAGTATACATGCCTATCGTAATGTGGTAGTAAGACGCAAGTTTATGGACAGAAGCTAATGCATAAGATACTGTTAGATCTGTTCCACATACTGTTAGATGGTTCCACATCAAATATGTGTTTTGGCTGATGTTATAATCTTTTTTTTTCAATTCTATGTTAAAAGAAAGTACGCTTGATATTAAATTCTTCATATTCTTTAGTCATGGTACTGCAGCTAAATTACTTAATTTGACCAACAAAGCCTACTATATGATGATTATTTATAGATTTGAGTGGCTATTAATAATTCATTTATAAGTTGTGAATAATAACAGCCTTGTGAGATTTAGCCTACAAAATTGCTCTATGAATATGTATGCATTATTGTAATGTTCATCCTTCACAAGACCTGAGCAGGAGAATGGTACAAATAAAGCACACAGTAAGTGCTACATTCATAAAAGGTTATTTTTGCAATTTCTATGTAAATAGACAGCTCTCTGTGGAGAAAATGTGTGGAATGAGGAAAGAAGAGGGAATGCAAACTATCTGTTCATGACTAGAGTCCTGGGGTCAAAAGCTTTTTAAAGTAATTACCTTCACAGTTTCAGGGCAGCAGTCTGATCCTTGTTATGTTAATGGAAATACTCCCATAGTCCGGGAATGAGTGGTGGGATCTACTCAAAATTTAGGTGGCTTTTACATTAATAAATAAATCTTTCAATAATTTTCACAGATTCAATGTGAATTTTTATTTCTTGGGGCTTTTTTGAAGAATAAGGTGGATGGTGCGTGCCAAAGTTTAAATTTTTGTATGATTAAGAGGGCCTGAATTTACTTCTGTGTGTGTGAATACAGGGAGTGTAGCTCTACAAGAGAAAAGTTGTCCCTGGAAGGATAGTTAATTCATTTTGTATTAGCTATCACTAGATGACGTGATCGTTAAAAACTGGTCTCAAATACCAAGTATTAAAACTGGTTAATGTAAAATATACTGTTGCATTTAGGAACTAACCACTGTTTATTTTCTTCCCTGTCTGTCATTCAAGGTTGAAGAATTAAAGATTCTGATAGTGTTATTTATCAGCAATATTATCACCGTCAATTGTTATGTGCTGAATCTTTTAGAATTACTGCTTCTCAGTAACTGTACTGTAGCTTGACACTGTAGCTTGAATTATTTCTCCTCATTTTCCAAAGTAGAATTGCAGCTGTATATTTTTTGTGTTTAAATAACCCATTGGTACATTGGTAGATTCCTTTTCTTTTTTTTTTTTGGTATGCTCATTGCTCAGTGGAAGTCTCAGTTCTTACACAGGACAGACCTATCTAGCTTTTGTTTTCACAAAAAACAATTGCTTTTTTACTTGACTTCAGTCAGTCCTTCCTGGGCTTCCTCCATGTAGCTGTCATTTGAAAATATCTGTCTTTAAAGGGACGCACTAAGCTGTATCAGTGCTGTGGGATAATTTATTTAAGCATAATTTATATTTGTGGTCATTTCACAGTACTGTGTAAGACTATTATGATGGATAAAGAGAAATAAGCTACCAACTTCCAGTATGTATGATTCCAGCCAAGTGTGATAAGGTTGCTCAGATGTATTGCTGAAAGACAGAAGTGTTCATTAACATTTCTGTTCTATATTCAGAGTGAAGCAGGATAATGTTTTCAAGGCTTAGAGAGACTTTTCTAGTTTCAGTGAGTAAAGAGTATGTTTCATAAATAAAGAATAAATATTTAAAATCTGAAGAGTTGGAAAAGCTGTATGCAGAATTTTAAGAACTCTCCAGCAATAATTTTTTTATTATTGGAAGTGATTTTAAGAAAATATGGAATTCTGGTAAAGGAACAGAAGACTGAAAAATGAAGGAGATATTCAAAATAAGTTGAGGGAACAAACTTCATAATTGTATGGTGAGTAGGTCATCACTGATCATAGGTTAACAAATGAGAAAGCTATTTATAATAATAATAATAGTCAGTAATAACAATAATAATAAAATGTCTTCTGAGGAGATTTTGACATTGTTTTTGATGAAACCTTGGTGAAAGTAACTAATTCCACATACATAACTTTCTATACAACGTTTAAATGTCAGTCTGGTTAGAAAACAGCTATGACACAGAATCAATGTGACTCTTCCCAGATGGATTAAAAATTATTAATTCATATCTTCACATCTACATCTACAGTTATGCTATGAGGCCTGTCAGGCACTACAAGAAATTTTTAATGTGGTCCAGTAGCGATCTGTTGTCAGGCAGTGATGTTCAGTAAATCTTGTCAGTTTTCTAGAAGAAAATGTATAATCAGTGCTAGTATAATCTTGCCAATTCACATATATTAGAGAAATGGCAAATACTTCAGAAAACATTGGTAATAACCTGGAATCATGTCTATTACAATAATATTTATATTGCCACATATAATGTCCATTGTAGACTAAACATTCTACAGTGATGGGAAGCTACATCTTGTAATTCTGAAAATAAATTTCGTTCTTGCTAGATAAACCGTATGAACCTGAGTTCCTTTCTATTGTAGTGGTGTGACTCTATGAATTAGCATAATGTATAAATTTGTAGCAGATGACTATAAAGAAGAAACAGTAGGTATTTTCTACACAATCCGTTTGACTACTGCTGGAATAGTGCATCAGGTTTTGATGTCTGAATCTTCAACAGACTTGAAATCTAAAAAATTTAAATTATGGAAAAAAAATATTGTAAAGGTAGCATAACTCATTAAGTTTAATTCTTTAAGAAGTAAAGAATATGTTTACAGGAGTCTTCAGAAGAGCGTTTTTGTGGGATGAATGTTTCTTAAGTCATCCCAAAAAAGGACATCATAAACTCAGTAGTAAAACACTAAAATAAGGGTTGTTCAGATTAAAGGATTCAAGTTTTTGAGTATTAATAGTGAACTAAACTATTTAGGTTACTTTTATATTCTCCATCCTTTTTATTGTGCAACTCAACTCAGGATATATCTTAAAACATATGGAACACACTGATGTAGAAATTGCTCAATGTTTTCCTTCCATGTTATCTCTTAAACTAAGATAATTATCTGATAAAATCATAGAATCATAGAATCATTTTGGTCGGAAGACACCTTTAAGATAAAGTCCAACTGTTAACCTGGCACTGCCAAAACCACCACTAAACCATGTCCATAAGTACCAAGTCTATGCATATTTAAATACCACCAAGGATGTTGACTCAACCACTTCCCTGGGCAGCCTGTTCCGATGCTTGACAACACTTTCAGTGAAGAATTTTTTCCTAATATCCAATCTACACCTACCCTGGTGCAACTTAGTGCTGTTTCCTCTTGTCCTATCACTTGTTACTTGGGAGGAGAGACCGACTCCCACCTCTCTATACCCTCCTTTCAGGTAGTTGTAGGGAGCGATAAGGTCTCCCCTGAGCCTCCTTTTCTCCAGGCTAAACAACCCCAGTGCCCTCAGCTGCTACTCATAAGACTTGTCCTCCAGACCCCTCACCAGCTTTGTTGCCCTTCTCTGGACACACTCCAGCACCTCAGTGTCTTTTTTGTAGTGACAGACCCAAAACTGAACACAGTATTCGAGGTGGGGCCTCACCAGTGCTGAGTACAAGGGGACGATCACTTCCCTAGTCCTGCTTACCACACTATTCCTGTTACAGGCCAGGATGCCATTGGCCTTCTTGGCCACCTGGGCACACTGTTGGCTCATATTCAGCCGGCTGTCCACCAACACCCCCAGGTCCTTTTCCGCCAGGCAGCCTTCCAGCCGCTCTACCCCAAGCCTGTAGTGCTGCCTGGGGTTGTTGTGACCCAAGTGCAGGACCCGGCAGTTAGCCCTGTTGAACATCATACCAACAGCCTCAGCCCATTGATCCAGCCTGTCCAGATCTCTCTGCAGAGCCATCCTACCCTCAAGAAAATCAACACTCCCGCCTAATTTGGTGTCATTTGCAAACTTAATGAGAGTGCACTTGATCCCCTCATCCAGGTCATTGATTAAGATATTAAAGAGAACCAGCCCCAACACTCAGCCCTGGGGAACACCGCTTGTAACCAGCTGCCAACTGGATTTAGCTCCATTCACCACAACTCTTTGGGCCTGTCCAATCAGCCAGTTTTTTACCCAGTGAAGAGTACACCCATCCAAGCCATGAGCAGCCAGTTTCTCCAGACAATGCTGTGGGAAAGGGTGTCAAAGACTTATCTAAAGTTTAGTTAGACAACATCCACAGCCTTTCCCTCATCCTCTAAGTGGGTCACCTTGTCATAGAAGGAGATCAGGTTAGTCAAACAGGGCCTGACTTTCATGAACCCATGCTGACTGTGTCTGATTGCCTGGTTGTCCTGTACGTGCTGCTTGATGGCACTCAGGATGATCTGCTCCATAACCTTCCTTGGCACTGAGGTCAGACTGACAGGCCTGTAGTTCCCAAGATCCTCCTTCTGGCCCTTCTTGTGGATGGGCATCACATTTGCTAACCTCCAGTTAACAGTGACGTCCACGGTTTGCTAGGACTGCTGATAAATGACCGTCAGTGGTTTGGTGAGCACTTCTGCCAACTCCCTCAGTACCCTCGGGTGGATCCTACCTGGCCCCATAGACTTCCGTATGTCTAGGTGCTGAAGCAGTTCACTCACCATTTCCCTTTGATTATGGGGGCTTCATTCTGCTCCCCACCCCTGTCTACTAGCACAAGGGGCTGGGTACCCCAAGAACAACTGGTCTTACTGTTAAAGACTGAGGCAAAGAGGTCATTAAGTACCTCAGCCTTTTCCTCATCCTTGGTCACCATGTTTCCCCCTGCATTGAATAAGGGATAGAGATTATCATTAGTCCTCCTTTTGTTGTGAATGTATTTATAGAAATATTTTTTATTGTCCTTTACGGCAGTAGCCAGGTTAAGTTCTAGTTGGGCTTTGGCCCTTCTAATTTTCTCCATGTATAGCCTCATGCAGTCTTTGTAGTCTTCCTGAGTGGCCTGCCCCTTCTTCCATAGGTCATAATCTTTCCTTTTCTTCCTGAGTTCCAGCCAAACCTCTCAGTTTAGCCAGGCTGGTCATCTTCTCTGCCAGCTCGTCTTACAGCAGCAGAGAGAACTGCCAGGAGACAGCAGGTCTCTCAGGAGGTGCTGGTGAGGCATTGCCATTTCCAGAGCAATGGTGACCACCCCCAAATATAAAAGGAATCCTGGGGAGCGCGAGTGTCCAGGAGTGCGGCAAACAGGATGGGTAAATGGGGTGAGGCACAGCAGTTTGCATAGCAGTTTGCACAGCGGTATGTGCAGAAGGATGCATGAGAAATGTGCCTCATCAAAGGAGGAACTTTCCACCGATTGACCACCATGCACCTTTCTGTGACCACATGCGGGGGTCAAGGGCACCCATTGTACCTGACCCTCAAGGCAGAATGGTGGGCACTCATCTGAAAGCAAAGGCTGCTGCTCGGGCTGGGGGGTCTGCACCATATACCCCAGTGGTAGTCGATGCCTCCACCCAGATAGAGCTCCTGAAGGGAGAGGCCGCAGCGCAGACCTCAGACTGCTGGGGCAGGGATAGGTGTCAGGCCTGCCTGCAAAAGGTGTGCCCAGATGGAGGACCTCATACAGCAGGTGGCTGAGCTGCAGAAGGAGGTGAGGAGGCTGTGTAGCCTCAGGGAGGCTGAGAAGGAGATAGATAGCTGGTTACAATAGCAGTCTGCAGTGGACCAACAGCCCATGGCCAAACAGTCAAAAACTGGCACACACACAGAAGGGAGGGGGGGCAGTAACACAGAAGAATGGAAGCTTGTGATGGCAAGGACCAGCAGGAGGAAGGCTTCCCCCAAAGCTGAGGTGCCAAACCAATGAGGACGGGTGCCATGATGGACCTTGTTCTCACCAACAAGGAGGGGATACTGGAGAATGTTAAGCTCAAGGAGAGCCTTGGCTGTAGTGACCATAAGATGGTGGAGTTCAAGATCCTCAGAGTAGCAAGGAGGGCACGCAGTAAGCTCGCTACCCTGCAATTCAGGAGAGCAGACTTTGGCCTCTTCAGGCATCTGCTTGGTAGACTACCATGAGATAAAGCCCTGGAGGGAAGAAGGCCCCAAGAAAGCTGGCTAATATTCAAGGATCACCTCCTCCAAGCTCAGGAGCAATGCATCCCGACAAAGAGGAAGTCAGGCAAAAATGCCAGGAGGCCTGCATGGATGAACAAGGAGCTCCTGGACAATCTCAAACAGCAAAAGGAAGCCTACAGAGGGTGGAAGCAAGGACAGGTAGCCTGGGAGGAATACAGAGAAATTGTCTGAGAAGCCAGGGATCAGGTTAGGAAAGCTAAAGCCCGGATAGAGGTAAACCTGACCAGGGATGTCAAGGGCAACAAGAAAGCCTTGTGTAGGTGTGTCAGTGACAAAAGAAAGACTAGGAAAAACATGGGCCCTCTCCAGAAGGATACGGGAGACCTGGTAACCCTGGACGTGGAGAAGGCTGAGGTACTCAATGACTTTTTTTGCTCAGTCTTCACCAGTAAGGGCTCTAACCACACCGCCCAAGTCGCAGAAGGCAAAGGCAGGGACTGGGAGAATGAGGAACAGCCCACTGTAGGAGACGATAAGGTTCAAGACCATTTGAGGAACGTGAGGATGCACAAGCCCATGAGATCTGATGAGATTCATCCACGGCTCCTAAGGGAACTGGTGGATAAAGTTGCCAAGCCACTATCCATCATATTTGAGAAGTCATGGCAGTCTGGTGAAGTTCCCACTGTCTGGAAAAAGGGAAACATAACCCCCATTTTTAAAAAGGGAAAAAAGGAAGACCCAGGGAACGACAGACCAGTCAGTCTCACCTTTGTGCACGGCAAGATCATGGAGCAGATCCTCCTGGCAACCATGCAAAGGCACATGGGAAACAGGGAGGTGATTGGTGACAACCAGCGTGGCTTCATTAAGGGATACCCAATTGTCTGGCTGGTTGCATTCAGAGGTCAACAGCATGATGTCCAAGTGGAGACCCATGACGGGTGGCGTTCCTCAGGGGTCAGTACTGGGACCAGTGCTGTTTAACATCTTTGTCAGCAACATGGACAGTGGGATTGAGTGCACCCTCAGCAAGTTTGCCGACAACACCAAGCTGCGTGGTGCGGTCGACATGCTGGAGGAAGGGATGGCATCCAGAGGGACCTGGACAGGCTTGAGAGGTGGGCCTGTGCCAACCTAATGAAGCTCAACAAGGCCAAGTGGAAGGTCCTGCACGTGGGTCGGGCCAATTCTAAGCACAAATACAGTCTGGGCAGAGAGGGGATTGAGAACAGCCCTAAGAAGAAGGACTTGGGGATGTTGGTTGATGAGAAGCTCAACGTGAGCCAGCAATGTGCACTTGCAGCCCAGAAAGTAAATGGCATCCTGGGCGGCATCAAAAGAAGCATGGCCAGCAGGTTGAGGGTTTCTGCCCCTCTGCTCTTGTGAGACCCCACCTGGAGTACTACGTCCAGCTCTAGGGTCCCCAACATAAGGACATAGACCTGTTGGAGTGAGTCCAGAGGAGGGCCACGGAGATGATAAGAGGGCTGGAGCACCTCTCTTATGAAGACCGACTGAGACGGCTGGGCTTGTTCAGCCTGGAGAAGAGAAGGCTCCAGGGTGACCTTATAGCACCCTTCTAGTACTTAAAGGGGGCCTACAGGAAAGATGGGGAGAGACTCTTTATCAGGGAGCGATAGGTCGAGGGGTAATGGGCTCTTAGTAACTTCCTTTACTAAGTGCCTAGCTTCTGTTGATGAACTTTCTTCCATTGATAGGCATTTAGTACAGGTCAGTGTGGGGTGAGGATTTAAAAGCAAAGAGGCAGTATAGCTGCTAAGTTTGATCAGCAGAATGATCTTCAGGCTGGAGAAAAGAAAATTAAATATCTCAGGAGATTATGGCATGATGAACACAAGGTACTGAAGAAAACAAAACATAAGTGTTTCTCTATTTGAGTCACTGAAGTGAAAATTATATTCTTACGGTTTTCAGTACTATAATAGTTCATTATTCAGTTTTTTTTTCCTGTAAGTTTTGAAGATTTTATTGATTTTTATAATAAAATTGAGATTAAAAAATGATACTAATTTGAGTATATTACCCTGGCTTACGCAGTGTTGCTCTACTACATGCACAACTGAACGTGCAATCATAAAAAAGAAGAGCCAGCAGCAAGGAAAGGTGGGCTGACCTGTCACTGTATATATTTGCATTTGATATCCACACCAGGGGGGATCATACGCTAACAGTTAGCAGCCATTTAAAATGTACAGTTCTGTTAGAACATCTGCTGTGCTAAACTAATAATGGTTTTAACTTTCCCTTTGGAAATCATTCTGTATCTTTTTACATTTTTACTAGGTGGTATTTAATGGTGTGTCAAATCACAATATAATTACATATTTCACAAAAATTAAGTACTAACTTCTTACTGGAAATTTAAAAGATGCACATCTGTTTCCCAGTGGAAAAAAACCACTTATTTCACTAAGTAGCTTTTCAAATAGCCCTTGAAAAATACTTGGACAAAATGTTGAAGTTATTCCATTAAAATTCAGGTTAAAAGAATGTAAATTACTTTCCAAACTGTAGTCTGGGAGGTTTACTGTCACAGAAAGTAACATCTTCAATCGGCCAAATCCTGTAGAGTTTCATGCAACTTTCACTCTAACATCAAGGATTCTGGTACAATTATAAGATTAAATATTTCATTTTACTCTATTTTGTTTTTGAAAAGACGATAAAGTGTTCTTTAAAGGTATAGCAGGAATTTCTTTTCAGAAACACACTTAAATATATAACATAAAAGTATACGTCAGTGATATTTTGGAATTTCTCACATGCTTCAGTAAGCACTTCTTATTTTTATCAGCCAATGTCTCCTTAACTAAATATTCCTGAATGGCATATTTTATAAATACTCTCTCTGTTATCTCACTGATTTGCATGGGAAACCAATCAAATACTCACCCGAGTCACCTCACTTAATAAAAGAAAATAAATAAAATAAAATAAAATAAAATGAAACCAAAACCATGCATATTTTCCTGAGGAAAATTTCTCTACCTTGATGTTATTGTCAAACTAAAAACTGTAGTCTTTATTCACAATCTCCTCTGTACCTCTGTTAATTTTAATTATATTCTCTAGTAGACTCTTAAAAGAACATGGAAAAAAAAGTGCTCCTAACCATCTTTTAAAGCAATGGAATCTAGAGAGCGAGGTTATTATATGTTCTGTAACATTAGGCGTGGATATTCATAAAATAACAAAAAAATAACAGCACCAAAAAGAACAGCCTTGTTTTATTTCCAGTTTAGTATTTTCAAACTTTCCAGGACACATTATCAGTATATATTCTTAGTGATCAGAAAACTGTCTAGGAATATGAGTTGATGTGGCTGTATATATTGCAGATTGGTAATAACATAGAGGAGCGCAGAGGTAGAAGGCAGTGGGGGAGCTCCAGTGTCCCAGTCGGAGACATGAGCCCCTGCCCTGACCCCCCAGGTCTGTCTTGAAGACGGCAATCCTCTGGGCTGGATAAGACCTAGCACTGTGAGTCCCCAGGGATGGCTCTCTAGGGCACTGCACAGACTGAGGTGGAGATGGGGTTCCTGTCCTGTGGGATGGAACTCCTTATGGGATGTGAGGGAAGAGCATGCTGGGATTGTGCAAGTCTTCTTATGGGACACTTAAGGAAGGAACCAAAGGCAAGGAAAGGGAGGGATCCAGGTGATTGGACTGCAACCCATGTGACCAAGGTTTTAAGCTTCCATGCTTTGAAGGACTAGAAGGAGGCTATCATTGCAACACCTGTTAAACAAGAATGTCTCTTCTTTCTCTGCTGTGTAGTTTATTCTCAAGTCTTGCCTGGTTAGTCACATAGGGTCAGGTACAGGAAGTAGGAGGGTTTTGGAAATTTAAACACAGTAAACCGTAGTAATGAAAATAGATAACTTAAGAACATTATTTTTTTTTCTTTCTAATAACATAAAAACTTTATTTTCTTGAGACAAAGATATAAGCAGCCAAAAAATCAGTAAAAGCATACTTAAGGGTCAGGATCAGCCCTTCTTTAAGGTACTATGTGACCTGTTATGTAAAGAAGATTTGTATGCAAAATCGAAAAAGGAAAGGGAGAAAAAATATTTTCCTGAGCTGTAGCAGTTGGGAAAACTAATCCCTGATTTTAAAAGGAAGAACCTGTGATGCTAACTTGGAAACAGGTACAATAGGAATCAGATTATTATAATGTCCCCTGTTGACCAGGCTGAAATAATCACTGCACTTGCGGTCAAGGAGCAAATATGCTGCCCATCCTTGAATTGGATGCCAGTCCTCCCCAGGCAGAAACACTACAAAGCCAGATAAAAGAGAGTGTCCTGCTGGCTTTAAACACAGTAGGAAATTTACTTAGCTTTTGTCAGCTAGAAGTCACTGTTCTGTACATCACACGCATTACATTTGGCAGCCTTTATTCTCAAATGAGAACTACAATACCAATAATTTTAAATGGTTATTTTTAAATGCACATAATACAATTGTGAAATATGTTCTATATAGCTTTTTAATTTCCTCCTACCAACCGATCTATCATTAAGAGAGAATAAAAAATATTTTTTCAGGCTTGTCCAACAGGCATACTCTTAATAGAAGTGCCAAAGGAGAGTCCAAAGTGACTTTACATGAATTTTCAGAAAAATACCTTACTCTAGTCAGTCCTCTCTACTCTGCTTCCAAAAGGGTCCACAACTTAGTCCTATCACTTTACTGAGACTATGAGCATGTTCTTATTTGAGAAGTTTCTTGTTGTTAACATCAATAGTTAAGAGAATGAAAAATTTCACCACATTTCTGAAGCATAATTTCATTGATGCTTTTTCTTTTCAGTGTGGACAAGGACAATCTCTGGACCAGCGTAAGAGTGAGGACACTGTTGCTGAGGTTTAAAAGAATTTCAAATCATTTAACATTATAGATATTGGAATATAATAATAAAAATTACTGTTTTTTTTCCTCCTTTTCTTTTGCCATTCTTCTGTTGAACAGGGGAAAATGGCAGGTGAAGACAAATTAGGCTAATAAATGCAAATCTCATCCCTTGTTTCTCTTCACATTAATACCAGGCTGACTATCAGAGTGCTCAGTGATTCCTTTCTTACGCTAGTAAATGAAGGACCCATTTTCCTGTAAATGTGTGGTACTCAGCAGTTCTGTTACAAACCTCATAAACAGGTAAACAGCAAAACTTGAGTGTTTTAAAAAATCTATGTAAATGGGTGAATGAATTCTAAATTTATTATCCTCACCTACACCATTGGACTCTACATAGAATCTTCAAATGAATTCTCATTGGAAGTTTAATTTTTTGAAGACAGCATACTCAAAGCCAGTCTCAAATTACTATCTTTGACAAATCCAAGTGTGACGGATGTAGACCAGAACCATGCTGTCACAGGCACAGTAAAAACAAGCCTTTGAGGAGTCTTATACGGTGTTTTTTTCTCACATTCCACTCACTCTTTGGATGCTCACATCAATACTGTATACTAGCTTCTTTACTGGCATAGAATTTGGAATTATTTGCATCAGTTATTGTCCTTTGGTTGTCTTGTAACTGAAATATAAGCAGTTCGATGATCAGAGTATAATATGCTTCAACTTCATCGAGCATCTTTCTATCAAAGTATTAGCAGTTGAGTATGATAAATCAAGAACGATAGTACAGTTTAAACACTGATTTTTTTGTTAGATAATTAGACAAGTGTAATGCACATTTGACAGATGATTTTTTAATGTGCAAAAGAGCGATCTCATTACTTCTGCCATTTTCTTTGTATACCTGATTGCCAGTGTAATGCAGGTAATTATGAGAAGCAAAGTGAAGGTACCTATCCATATAATAGATAAGCTATTTGAATTAAGCTAAACCTTATCTCCATTCTGCACTACTTAGGAAGCTGCTCTGAATTTGAAGCGAGAGATCTTCATATCCACTGAAGAAGGTAGAAATCATTGTAGAAAATTTGGAATTATATTTGGCTACTGCTGTTCCGTAGCCCATGGAATTCATATCAAAAGGCAATATATAAGGAATCTGTACATTTTACCTACAAAATAACACAGTCTGGGGCTGAAGGCCCGGGTCTGTGCTTACACAGGGAGTCCCACATAGGGCTGTTCAGGACAGTTAAGGTCTAGTTGGTACACTCCCAGCCCTGACAGTACTTTTATGTAGTACTATAAGTGAAGGACAATTTTTCCTTCCTGAAAGTAAACTGAACATTACTTACAGCATTTTTCTATAATACTTTCTATGGAAATTTATAGAATCATACAATAATTTTGGATGAGATAGACCCAGGAGGCCATTAGTCCTACCTCTTGCTCAAAGCAGGGTCAGCCATGAAGTTGGACCAGGTTGCTCAGGGCTGGAGACTGCACAGCCTCTCTGGGCAAGCTTTACTAATGCTTGACTGTGCTCATTAATTAGGTTTTTATATCTAGTCTGATCCTTTCTTTTTTTTTTTTTCAACTTATGCCTATTGTCTTTGTCCCACCAGCAACCTCTGCAAAGATCATAATCCTATCTAGGTGACGTCCCCATAGGCATTTACTGGATTCTATGAGGTTTCCCCATAGTCATCCCTTCTCCAGGCTGAACCAGCTGCTCTTCACAAGGCAAGTGCCCTGACCAGCATAGTGGCTTTTCATTATACTCTCCCCAAATTATTGATTTATTTCTGTTTGGGACCGAAAGTTAGACACAGTATTCTAGATGCAGTCTAATGAGAGCTGACTAAAGAAAAAAAAATATTTTCCCTTAATGTACTGTTTGTGCTTCTGTTAATACAGCACAGGAGGGTCTTGGCTCTCTTTGCTTCCAGGGCATGCTGCTGGGTCATGATCAGCTTGCTGTCTGGCAAGACCCCCAGAGCCTTTCACATAGAACTGCTTTCCAGGCCATCAGGCCCTAACCTATACTGCTGCCAGGGATTTTCTCTTGCCAGGTACAGGACCTCCCATTAAGAACCTCCCATGGCTCCTGTTGATCCATTTGTCCAGCCTGTCTAGATCCTCCCCACTGGAAGCACTGTCCTTGAGCATAGTGACTGGTCCACCTACCAGTTTGGTGTCATCTGCAAATTTGATCAGAGCACACACTTACTCCTCCCAGTCTTTTGTAAAGATGTTAAGTGGAATTGGTCCCAGGACAGACGTCTGTTGCACTCTGCTTGTTACCAGCATCAAGGTCGGGTATGACCCATTAACCATTACCCCCAGAGTCTAATAGTCCAAGTACTTTTTTGATTATTATTTTTTTCTTTTTTCTGTCTGGTTGCCCATGCATCCGAACCAAAACATCCCAACCTGGATACAAGAATGCTGTTGGGACAGAGTGTCAGTAGCCTTCATAAAGTCTAAGAAAATGGCATCTAGTGCTCTCCTCTTGTCTAGAAATCCAGGTATACCACAGAAAGCAATCAAGTTTATCAGAAATTATTTGTTCTTGAAAAACTCATGCTGGCTATTCCCATTCAGCTTTTTCTCTTCCAAGTGCCCAGAAATTACTTCCAAAAGGACTCATGCCATGATTTTCCCAGGGACTGAGGTGAGGCTGACCAGCCTGTAGCTCTCTAGATTGTCTTTTCAAGCTTTTTAGAAGATGGGTGCAACATTTTCATTCCTCCATTAATTGGAGATTTCCCCTGATGTACGTAGCTTCTTAAAATGGTAAAGTTGCTTTGCAAGGGCACTGTGAAGAACACATTCAGTACCTCAGCCTTATCTATCTCCAGTTTTAATCTATTTTTCCAATACAGTCCACAAAATGCCTCTTTTAACACTGAGCTTTCAGCAAATATAACTATTAAACACTTTACCAAATTTAAAAAAAAAAATTGCATCATTTTTAATAATTTTAAAGTGAAAGCATTTTACTTACAGGTTTCTGTATTAGTTTACTGGAATACTAATTAAAAAAGTGCGAGTATTATGCAGATGTTATTAAAAATGTATGAACTGTGGAATTCAGGAAGCTTTCTAAAAAGTGTTGGAGTTCATAAATTATACTTGAAGTAAAATGTCATTGTGTTTTTGGAAAGCCTACACTTAATAAATCATTGCTCAGCAGAAAGATTTTTTCCCTGTGTGAAATGAGAGGGTAATGGGTACACATCATACAACTGTCATTCTTTCTTCAGAGGGGAGAGGAAAGCACAGGGGTTGGAAACCATACCCCTTTTTAAAGGAAATGCCTTTTAAAGAATACAGAAAGTAATAGACCTATTTCATGATGATTAGACCAAGTCACTCTACTGTAGAAAACTGTCAATTATTATTGTTGTTGGTACAAAAAATTATAATTAATACCTTGATTTAATAGGGCCATCTCTACGCTGATCATTTTTCACTTTTTAAGTTCTGCTAAATTTAAAAGAATGTTTACTTGCACAGAAAGTATATGACTGGATGCGTGCAAAACTTTTCTCAGCAAATTTCTGTCCTGCTATTTTGTAAATACAATCAACTAAAAATCTTTGTCTATAGATGCACCAAATGGGTAGGAGCATAGAATTGCTCACATCTGTTTTATGAATATTAAGACTAGAGAATGATTTCTTGTGCCAGTTGCAATTTATTAACTCTTTGGTCATATGACAAAAGCTGATTTCTTTAACACATCCTAGGGAATTATTGCTCACTGACTCAACCTATTGGTGCTTTAAGATAAAGAAAATTACTTCAGAATTGAAGTGATGTAATTGAGGCAGGCAGCTATTAGGGCTCAGCTGATGCATGATAATTCATTAAGCCATAGTAGCTCAATAGCTTTGGCTCATTTGATAGTAAAGTATATGTAACCCTTTATTGTGTTTATGCAAATTACAAATCAGTGGGTAATTCGTTATGCTTCTATGAAAATATTCTTCAGTATTGTTTTTAGGAAGAAGTTTTTCACTTTGAGGGTGGTGAGGCACTGGAACAGGTTGCCCAGAGAGGTTGTTGAGTCCCCATCCCTGGAGGTGTTCAAGGCCAGGCTGGATGTGGCCTTGGGCAACCTGGTCTAGTGGGAGGTGTCCCTGCCTATGGCAGGGGGNTTTTTAAAGAAGCAATCTAAATAGTGTTAGGAATAAAATACTAGGAATTGTCAGAAATCAGAAGGAACGTACTTTGCTTTGGTGAAAACCACCCACATTCATAGCTCTGTAATAATTCTGTGGATGTCAATGGAAATTTTGCCGGTAACTACTGTAGGGTAATCCTTCTCTTAGGATCGTGTTGCCGAACACCTCAGGATAGCTATGTTCCACCACCACTTTTTTTCACTCTTAATAAAGTGAAATAAATACATTTGCAATACTGTCTGTCTCCATTATTCCTTTCCTTAGAAAAACAATAATTGATCTAGTTAATGAAATGTCAGTATGTATCCATAGCTAGCAGTAGTAAATTGAATTCAGTGCTGCTTGAGGTACATTTGATGCTCTATTAATATGACATCTCAGGAGAAAATAAATGAGGATCAAATACTAAATTTTCTAACAGTTGCTGCAAAAAAAAAATTCTTATAAGAAAACCTTATGATTTCAATGTGCTGTCAAAGCTGGAAAAATATGCAATTTAACATAAATTCTTGAATAAAAGGCTATAGAAGGATAGAATATTTTTTGTGTTAGATTTTTATAACTCCAAGAACAATGCATCAAAGCTATAAACATAGTAATTCCATGTCCTTAATTCCTTTTTCCACTTTGTAATCATTCTACAAGGGCAAAGACAGCCTAGTTTATTAATTTGTTTTACTCCATTATCAACACCTCCCCACCAAATTATAATAAAAGTGTAGCTTGCTGCTACAGAGTATACTTAAAACACTTCCACAAAAATCCCCATGCTGATAATTTTATCTCATCCTTTCAATATCCTTCCCCTTCATGTAGTTGCTTAATTCATCTGTTGTGTCCTTGAAGAAGCCTCTTCTGCAATTGCTAGTGAGGAGAGTTTAAATTCTGTTGTCCTTCTATAACATTAGCACAAACAAAAGACAGGCTTCACAGCAGGTAGATCATGAAAGGTCTGTATCTTCCCCAGCTATCTGAAAGAACAGTAAACTTAAGAGTGCATCTAACCCTCACAGTTAATTTGGTTCCTGATGTTATTGAGTTAGAACATCTTTGAACAACTCTTTGGAAAAGAGATATATAAGCAGCTAGTAAGAAGTTACCATCAGTTTAAAGAACTCATTGGGAAAAATATTAGCTGACGTGTACTTGGGCAAAGAGATAAGAACAAATAGTATTAATAGTTGTAGTTGGAATATAGAATGCAGTGTATAGATAAAGTCTGGACAAGTGGAAAATTTTGCATTTGATTGTTTGCAGCTGGTATAAATTACTCCAGAAGAAAGCAACACAAACAGGTAAAGTGAGGATAGAACAAGTTCTAAAAAAAACCAATAAAAGGTTACCTTTAAATAGAAATCTTCCAATTTGTTCTCTGTTAATGTTAGGTAATATCAGCCTCATTTTATAAAATTGTAAACAGTATTCTTCCTAAAATTCAGCCACAGACTATCGGTGTGTCTACTGTACTATTTTCTGAAAAGCAACCATTGCTAATGCTCCTGTAATTGCCTCTAAAACACACCAATTCAGCAGTATAATGCTCCTGCTGAATGCTACTACTACTAGATTCCAAACATCAGTCTCTGTGTGATGTTCTCCATATTAGCCACAGGGCATTGAACAGAGAGCAAATAAGGGCAGAGTTTGATATATTATCTCTAACAGGGAACCAATGCCAGATGTGTGAAAATAATGAGGAAAAGTGGTAGTATATTACACTGAATTGTGCTTATATACACATTGTGGGCCCAATCTTGAAAATTTTAGTTGCTCATATCGGCTACTATCTTTAATGGGAATTTGGCATCCCTAGAGATTACAAGTCCATGTGCCACTTTCTAAATTTATGGACAGGAAGAAGAATATGCTCAGAAATAGTTGAAAAATCAAATTTTAGGGTGTTAGTAGTGAATAATGTTTACTGTTTACAACACTCAGAAGTAGAAACTTACAGCTTTAATAATGTACAAGATCGGGTTTAGTCTGGGTTGGAATGATTTAGGAAGAAACATTAGAAATAAAAGGTATAAGAAATATGGTAGGACTGACAAAGAAACAGCTGTTAGGTTGGTGTTTAAGGGAAGTTTGTGAAGAAAGAACCAATTGGACAGTGACAAACAGCAGGAAAGGACAACAAAAGAAATTGTTATGATTTTACTGGGAAAAACCTTTGCTAAAGTCACTTATTTAGCTGGTCCAATTAGTTCGATTCATATTAATATAATCAGCATGTTTCAGAAATAAATTCAACAATCCATTTCTTTTTGCACATATGCACCAATCTCTACTATGGAACATTGACTTAATATACTGTGTACTATAATACTACATATTAGACAATATCAAGTCACAAACCTTTGATGTCTGTCCCCAAAATGTATGTATTTACAAGCAAAAGAGAGGTGGCTGTCAAAGCAAAACTATGCATTTCACAATACATATACAGACCAAGCACAGAATAAGAATCAAAATTGTTTTAAAATGTTATTTGCATTATTTAGTAAACAAAAAACAACGAGGAGCCTGTTTCTTTTCAAGAGTAGATTGTGCAACAGTGTTATATCAATCACACTGAGGCTTTTTACCCTAAAAAAAATGAAAGATAGGTAGCATCCCGTTTAGGTTCCTTTTTATTATTTCTTAAAGCTAAATATTTTAACTGATCACATCTTCCAAAGTAAAATTTTATTCAACTTTGACTTATTTTTGTTTAAATAGGAATAAAATACCGGTATGAATATAAGTGTAGTGATGGTGCTTTTTGAAGTTAAATGTTGATGACCTTTGTAGTGTATTATTGTATTAATCGATTGCTACAGTTAGATTGCAAGTTATTTTCATTACATCTCTAACTTCACAAATGCCCACACATTTGAGAAGCTCTTATTTCATCACCTTTTTTTTTCTTCTTTCTGTACTTTAATAAAAATAATTATGAAGAGTGAATATTTTCCATCCAGCTGAGATTCAAACATATTCTGGGTTACTCATATGAACATGCAAGAGTTTTAATAATTAATGCTGGCAATCAGAGAATACTGACATAACATTCCTATAAAAGGCAGGTCTGAGACTTGCTTGTGAAGAGACGGCAAGCCTCTCTGTTATCTGTTGGACATACCAGACAAAATGAGTCGTGGTAGCAGTTACTGAAAAGGTAGTCTGGTATTCTACTTTTAATCATATACATTCTTTGTTAAGTCCACAGCATCCTCTTCATTTACGCTAAAAGACTGAATATTAAAGTTACCTACGTGACAGGCCATGCTAAGGTACAGCAACTAAAATCACCAGCTTGCAACTTTAAAAAATGGAAAATTCATTGTCAAGTTTTACTAAGTAAAAGGTAGTAGACTAGATAGAAAATTATGTTTAATCTACTTACAAAACTCTCACACTTTCCTCTCCACAACCTGCTTTGAACTCTACCTGCTTACACGAACTAGTTGTTCAAGGCTCCAATCCTAGAGGTAGCCAACATTTTGAGATTAAGTTTACTAAAATAATGCCATCATCCAATGTCTGGTAAGAATGTATTCTGGAATTGGGGCAGGTGAAGATTGCCTCCAAGTGTCTCCAGTTTCCTCCAAGTAATTGGTAGCAACCACACATAGCAGAGTTTGAGATAAAGCTGTATTTTTATCCTGTACCCAAAAGAAAATTATCTAAAAGATACTAAGCATGCTATGAAAACTTTTCTTGACGAGTACAAAAATATCCAAAGCCTCTTAAGGTATCTGCCTAAATTGTAGCATCAGAAGGTAGAGCAAAGATAATGCTATTTTGTCACACTTTAAGGACAGTGAAGTTCCCAGGAAACATTCCTGTATGATGGCTGAGAGGTAAATCACAGGTAAAACACAAGGAAAGAGACTGTAGGGCCTTAAATGAAAGGCTTAATGTGCAGACCATCACATTTACCCAAAAGAACAGATAGAGTTTTAGAAAAGGGGATAAAAAACCACAGATCAAGCAGTTTCACCTCCTCTTTAAATATCCTTCGTTACTTAGCAGGATGGTTAGCCACTTGCTACGCCACTCAGACACACACAAGTCTATGGGGCTGGATGGGATCCACGCAAGGGTACTGAGGGACCTGGCAGAAGGGATCACCAAGCCACTGTCCATCATTTACCTGCAGTCCTGGCTAACCGGGGAGGTCCCAGCTGACTGGAGGTTAGTAAATGTGATGCCCATCCACAAGAAGGGTTGGAAGGAGGATCCAGGGAACTATAGGCCTGTCAGTCTGACCTCAGTGCCTGGGAAGGTTATGGATCAGACCATCTTGAGTGATGAGATTGAGATTAAATTTCGTCCTATTTTTTAATTAGTGCAAGAAATAAAAACATGTTCATTCTTATCTGGATCTAGTTACTCCTGAAATACTGATTTGCCTTCGGTTTTTTTGTACATTTGTTTGGTTGTGGGGTTTTTTTCATGCCAGTCTTTCATCGTGATCAGGACAGCACTGTTATAGATAAGATATTGCTAACACTTCAGCAAAACACAGAAACGTGGATCACAACTGGAGTTATACTGGCAGAGGTCTGTGGAACTACGATGCTTTATAGCAAACTTCATGAAGAACTATATATGAAGATTTGTCACAAAAAATATGATTGGTCACAAGAATGATGTAAAAAAATATTTCTTTGTCACCTCTCCTTGCTCAAATTTGTTCAAAACTAAGTATTGCATTTTGTCTGTAGTGGACATTTTATGGAAAAGTCAAAATGACATGGAAGAGAAGGAACATAACTGAATACACAGTCTTTTTTATTTGCTTGTT
Organism: Anarhynchus alexandrinus; assembly: GCA_008711295.1. Taxonomy (NCBI): domain Eukaryota; kingdom Metazoa; phylum Chordata; class Aves; order Charadriiformes; family Charadriidae; genus Anarhynchus; species Anarhynchus alexandrinus. The sequence goes on from VUYV01000311.1 coordinate 262,480, forward strand.
TTCTTACTTAGAATTTTCTTTCTCTACTTCTTTTTTTTTTTTCTCCTGACAGTTCCTCTTCCTAAATTAAAGAAAAACCCAGTATAAAGTTTTATTTCCAGATAAGTGTTCTAGGAAATTCATCAAGTCATATAACTTCATATGAGATCCTCTAGTATTTATGTGCTTTGTCTTATTCTTTATGAAGTAGGAGTGGATGAAAGATCCCATCTGTGGTTTTGAAGGTTTCTGCACTGCAAATTTATTAGATAACATTAAAATGGACAGATGGGCAGATAATTTTGCATTCTTATACAGTCATGACCACAATGCACACAATGTTATGGAATAAAGACGTTCACTTTCCACTTGTTGCCCATCCACACCAGGCAGTGTGGTCAAACAGAAAAAGACCAACTGTTTCTTTGGCTGCCTGATATGGATCTTGTTCTTGAATGTCCTGTAGTTTTGCAGTTCACCATTTAGATCATTTTGTATACACTCTTACAAATATCTCCAGATACACAAGTGCATAACAGGAAAATACAAACAGGTAGCTTCAGAGACACAGATTTTATAAAAATACTAAAAGACGAATGACATATAAATAAATACATATAATTAGCTTTGTAAATCTCAAAAATTCCTTGAAAAGAAATTTTACTGTATTGCTTTCACCACTATTGGTTCTATTAATTTAGAAACCATGTTAAAAAAAAATAAATTACTTAATAGATTTTATTATGAAAAAATGAAGCCTTTTCCCACAGCTGTAGAGTGACTGAAGGGTGTTGCTGGAAGAAGAAACAAAGTATACATGCAACATTATACTCCATCCATAAAGACAGGGTATGCACAGACTGATTACATTCTTTCAGATTCTGAATACCTTCAGGAAGGAATTCATGGACTTAGTTGTCTCTAGGCTAATTATGGAATTTATTGTCTCTAGACTATTGTGGGCTCACCACTGAGTGAAACAGGTCTTTTAGTTGGAGATACTACAAGAAAGGCTGAGGTATTCACACCTTTTCCTAAGTTTTTGTTAACAAGTTCAGCAATCAGGTTTTCCATGTCTTTGTGCCCAGTGTGAAGTTTAGGAGAGAGGAGTAGAGGACCCTGAGCTGGGACTTCCCAGCTAAGCTGGTCATTTTCAAGTTCAGGGGACCAGGCTGGATGCATTTGAGGGAGCTGACAGATCTCCGAGATACAATTGTGAGGCCAGTCTCTATAGAATCATAGAACAGTTTGGGTCGGAAGGGACCTTTAAAGGTCATCTAGTCCAACCTCCACTGCAATGAGCAGGGACATCTTCCACTAGATCAGGTTGCTCAGAGCCCCATCCAACCTGACCTTGAATGTTTTCAGTGTTGGCACGTCTACCACCTCTCTGGGAAACCTGTTCCAGTGTTTCACCACCCTCATTGTAAAAAACTTCTTCCTTATATCTAGTCTAAATCTTCCCTCTTTTAGTTTAAAGCCATTACCCCTTGTCCTATCGCAACAGGCCCTGCTAAAAATTTGTCCCCATCTTTCCTGTAGGCCCCCTTTAAGGGCTACAATAAGGCCACAATAAGGTCTCACAGGAGCCTTCTCCAGGCTAAATAACCCCAACTGTCTCTCCTGTCCTCATAGGAGAGGTATTCCATCCCTCTGATAATTTTTGTGGCCCTCCTCTGGACCAGCTTCAACAGGTCTTTTCTGTGCTGAGGGCTCCAGAGCTGGATCCAGTACTCCAGGTGGGATTTCATGAGACTGGAGTAGAGGAGCAAAATCACCTCCCTCGACCTGCTGGTCAAGCTTCTTTTGATACAGCCCAGGATATGGCTGGCTTTCTGGGCTGCGATCGCACACTGCTGGCTCATGTCCAGCTTTTCATCCACCAGTACCCCCAAGTCCTTCTCAGCAGGGCTGCTCTCAATCTCTTCATCCCCCAGCCTGTATTGATACCAGCAGTTGCCCCGACCCAGGTGCAGGACCCTGCACTTAATCGATCATGTTTGAAAAGTCCTGCTGATCAAGGGAGGTCCCTGAGGACTGGAGACACAATCCTGGTAGTCAAACTGGAGAGATATGGAGTGCATAGGTGTACCACATCAAAAGTGAAAATCTAATTGGACTGTTGAGTTATAGGGTAGTTGTCCAAAGCGAAACTGGTTACTGGTCCTGAGTGGCATTTTTAAGGGATTTATATTGGGAGCAATTCTGTTTTTAACATCCTTATCAACAACCTGCATGATGGGACAGAAAGCACCTCTAGCAAATTCACAGATGACACAGATTAGGCATACTGGGCTACACTAGCAAGAATCAGTGGTATTGGTCAGTCAGAGTATCGAGCTACATTAGTCAGTGACTGAGGGAAGCAGTTATTCTGCTATATTTGGCTGTCATAAAGCTGCATCTGGCATTTTGTGTCAAGTTTTAGGACTCCCCATTTAAAAATAAATATCAACACAGATGAGAGACTGTAGGCCACCAAGATGTACTTAGGGGCTTGGAATATATGAGAGACTGGACGAACCAGAAAATTAGACTGGAGAGGAAAGCTAAGAGTGGTGCAAATCGCTGTACAGAAAACATAAATCTTGTTCTCTTGCACTGCAATTTTCCTCAAGAAATTATGAAACTATCATGCACACATTGCATATATAAGGAAACAAACACATTGTATAAAAATGCACCATGCAGGGAATAAATTTGGCTTGGTGTACATTAATAATATTCATATTAGGTCATACTTTATTTGGGCAACAGCAACTGAAGAGTAGTGTAGGGAAAGTGTTTTAGACCTCCTATCTATTAGAAGATACAAGCCTTCAGCTGCATTTAGGATAACATTCATCAAACATTTCCTTCTGTTGTGCATAATGTGCATAGAGAAGTGATATAGTATTCTACACCACAAAACTCTTCTTTTACTAGCTTCTAGATAAGGTAAAAATTGACAATATGACATTTCTTGAGAAAAGGCAATGTCTTACTGAAATCCCACTGCACACATGAAGAAAGTTCCAGACGAGAAGGAACAACTTATCATCTAAAATTTTGTATTGTAAAAATTTTTCAAATAAACTTTCAGATAGGCACAGGTGTAAGTTTTCCATCATAAGGAACATATAAGAGATCATTGTGTTGTGTCAATGAAATGCACTAAAAATTATTTGAATTTCTCAATATCTTGAGGCTGTCAGAGGGCACAAAGATAGATTCATTTTCTTGGTTTCATGTGTTGAATGGGCAAGAGAGTAGTTTTTGCGTAATTTTTTTTTTTTTTAATCAATCTCTAAATCATGTAGACAGGACCAGTAATAAATGATCTATTGCCCACCGCAGACTGTTGTAACTGGCATAGTTAGCTATCTAGAAAGCCTTGTACTTGAGGGGGAGGGGGAAAAGAAAAAAAAAAATCCTTGTTAATTTTGTACATTTGATTTCTTTGTCTTCATTGAGCTGTGTGGCTACTTTTCTCATCAAGCTAATCTGGGGGGTTTGTTCATGCTCCTACATTGGTGGTATAGCAGAGATAATTGCATATTTGACCGCACTTCTGTTTTAATTCTCTCTGTTGTATCCTTCATAAGAAAGGAAGCGGAAATAGTAATTCTTGACCAATCAAAAAGGACAGGCAAATAACAGGGACATAGGTAGACAGTATGCTACTAATGGTTATGGAAAGAAAGAAAATAACTTCTGCAACTTGGTGTGGATTTTCTAAAAGGCCTTTCCTTGTCTTCTGAAGATAGTATTGGTTTATACTGTGCAAACTGGTAACCAACTCAAAGGAAATCTGGTCACTTCAATAGAATTCAAGCAAAGTGACACTTCTTTGCTAAGGAAATTACACAATAGTTGGTGTCAGTGCCACAAGGAGAACATTTTTTTGACTGGCATTAGAGTAACCAAAGAAGTAGACAGACTGTGATCAATAAATTAAAGGGAATAAAATGTTCTTTTATTCTGCTTAAGAGCCAGTGAAGTAACTGTCATGTTTGGGACAGTTTGAAAGGAATGATACAGAAGGCGTACCTAGGATGTCATATAGGGTTCATAAACACAAAGTCAAGTTGTGGAGGCTTCTTCACAGGATACTTTGGATGTTAAAGATGACAGTATTTCAGAGCAAGCTAGAAAAAATTGTGAAGGGGAAATATGCTGACAATTGTTAAGCACTTAGAAATATTTTTAAATTTTGAAATTCCTCAGTAACTTAGGAAGTATTTGGGGGAAATACATATACTTGTGCTGTTCTTATACCCTTCCATGGGCATCTACCTTTTGCTACTTCTAGAGACAGGACACAGAGTTGTGTGAATCTTTTATCTGACTCTATAAGGTTGCTCTGATATTCTTACTTATTTCTGCTTCATCCTAGTCTTTTTTGGTTTTCTTTGTTTTCACTTCCTAGTTACTAGCAGTACTACAATAGTTCAGTGCTGTATTTACCATTACCCTTGGTGATAATTATCTTTTTGGTGTAATCTTTTCCTTGAAGTGTAATGCATTTAAGGAGATAGCTTTCCCATGACATGTAGTTACATTTGAACTATTTTTAAAGACTAAAAAACATTGGTGTTTGATAGTAATTAACTTGTATTGATCAGATTAGGGGTTGCAGTTTTCAGTTAATTTTTTTTTTTTAATAAAGGTACACGAAGCAGAAAAGGTGGTATTTAAACTTCTCTTAAAATTCACCCCTGTTAAAGAATTTATTGAGACTTAAGTAGTTCTACTGGTGATTCACACAGGAAGCAAATTGGAAACCCTGCAGAAATGTGTAATCACTAATTTTTACCATGAGTGATTCCAAAGATGGTATCCTGTGTACAACAATTAGCTAATTAATAAATTAATATATTGAACAAATTATTTAGGACAAAACAGACAAAAAGAAGGTTTTAACAGAAGGGCACAGTAGCCCAGACAAATGATCAACATAATGACATGAGACCTACAGGCAGTGCAGGAGATGCCAATGCAACTGCCTGAAGAGTCTGCCAATGAAGCAGATGTTGCTGTAGGGAAAATATCTTTCTCAGCTGGCGTCTGGGTAGTGTTTGTCATCTGAAAGAGAGAACGACTTATGATTATAATGTGGTGGGGTAAATAGCACTAGTCCATCACTGTACAGTCATCTTTATTAAGTGTCTTTGGAAACCCATTCTGTATGTGGATTTTACATTTCATATTTCACTTGTGACAGAAGTACCTTGTCTAAGTAATCAGGAGAAAAGCATTTGATCCTCTGATAGATGGTAGTGTAGATAAAAAACATTTTCTATTTATCCATAGAAAGAACTGCACTCTCCCTTTACTCTTTGCATTTCAAAGCATGCTTTTTCAGACTGTATGAGAATAATACTTAATATTTTCTCTCTTGACACTGGACAAAGATGAAGTTAAACTGGTATCAACGACATTAAGATTCAGAACATTTTTTTCCTAGTTGAATAATTCTGAAGGGATACTTCACAGATTTTTTTTATTTCTCTGTATATAGATGGATCATATATATCTGTACTGAGAAAGATATATAAAAATACAGACCGAGCATCTCAAACACCTTCTTAGAATGTGTGAAACAATGACTTCACCTTTCAACCTTTCTGCCACGAAAAGATCCTCAAAACAGAATTACCAGTGATCCAGGCGGTGCTCTACTTCTGACTATATGACAGGTCTGCATTCTTCAGGCTTCAGCAGAGTCTTCATGGATTGGCAAGGGATTAAGAATGGAGAAGGGCCAAAAGTGTAGCTTAGTGATGTATCAAATTGCTATAAGAATTTTTTCTTTTTAATCTCAGTACAGATAAATTTAAGTTGACATTCTGTGCTCTTCCACTGTAAAGAGATCCAGTGATAAATTACAAGTGGAAAAGGCAATAGACAAAGTGAAATGGCTGGTTTTCCTGCAGGATTAAGTGTGACAAGTGAATGCACAGTATACAGTCAATTTTTAAAAATGCCACTGTTGTTATACAGGTGAGAAATTTTAGGAAATTAATTGCGTAGTGCAGAATTGACCATGGATTTCTTTGAGGTATGTTGGTTTGTTTGTTTGAAAGAATGCCTTACATTCTTAGGTAGGGTGCATCACCTCTGTGTGTGTATGTTTGTCTGTTTGCTTTAGTGTAAGTGATGATACCTTTTGCATTGCCCCAACACTGAGTTTCTGTAGAGTACTAGTAAAGCTAGAGTACTCTGTTTAACAGTCTGGAACTGAAATAAGCAATTTCATCAATGGGCATTGCCAATACCTTGGCCTAATGGCATTTCTCTCAGACAGCTTATTTATGTTAAATATAGAAACAGAGAAGACACCAAGAGACATGGCAGCCTGAGCTGTATTGGAACCACCCATTATGTAGACAATCTTCCAGTGGTTTTAGGGATTTTCTGCACTTGAAAAATGACTAGAAGAGAGAGCCAAACCCACTAGCATAGAAGGCCAAATTCATTAAAGTAAATGTCACACGATATTTTCTTTCCATTTTGAAAACATATATACAATAATTTTACCATCTGAGAGATTCAGCAAATCAGATCTATATTTTACAGCGCTAATAAAAATCCTACCTTCCAGAATAATATACAGCAGGTGAGAAGTACAATTATCCTGGTATTAGATCACAGAAACATACAATCATAGAATAGTCCTCGAAAAATCATCTGGTCCAATCTTTCATGGGAAAGGGACCCTAGATGAGATTATCTAGCACCCTGTCACAGAATCATGGCTATTGAAAGCCCCATCCAACCTGGCCTTGAACACTTCCAGGGATGGGGCAATCACATCTTGAAAACCTCCAGTGATGGGGACTCCACTACATCCCTGGGGAAGTTTTTCCAGTGAATGATTGTTCTCACTGTAAAAAATGTCTTTCTTTTATCAAGATGAAACTTCTCCTAATGCAACTTGCTCTCGTTGCCCCTTGTGCTCTCCATATCATGGCCAGCTGTAGCAGACTAGCACAAATCCATTGAAGTAATTTGAACTGTACCATTTGACTAAAGATTACTAGTAGTTGTGTTAACCTATATACCCAGCCCCATCTCTATCCAGTAGTTACATCAGGATCTGGATCTGCTCTTTAAAGTCCTAGAATATTCCATTTGGCTTAGCAAGAATTTAATGGCCCAAATAATGCAATCATTTTTATATTGGAAGGTGACTCCACCTTCTACTTAAAAGCTGGTGCTGTGATATTTTCTACTATTATTTGGTAGACTTCACTCTGTTGACAAGAAACCACCCAGAGAACAGATAGCACTTCTAAAGCTCTGGGGCTGTAAATAATGTCCTGATGCAGTGCCTTCTTATGGGGATCTCAAATTCCTTTATAAACATAGGATTTTATGTCTAAATTTCATGAAAGAAATATAGCAGCCAATGAATGTTTAAAGGAAACTAATATTGACATTTACTGGTTTATGAGTTTTGCTGTTTGGCTTATATTTGCATGTCCTCCTACAGCTAAATAGCAATAGCTAGGGTAAAATCAAAAAGATAAAAAAAAATATTCTGATTTGGAGAATGAATTTTCATATTCATCAGTGATAAAAGATTTTCAAGGCTATCTATTCCACCCATTATATCAATTTCTAAATGAAAAATAAATTCTTTCAGTGTTCTACCCTATTTAGCCATTCTTGCAAAACATCAGCTTTTCTTAAGCAATAATTCTGTTTGTCTGAATATTGGAAATCTTGTTAGCACCTATACTGTAATATGAAAATAATAAATTATATATTTTTAAATACCCACAAATATTGGCAATACCTGTGTTATGACAATTTCCTATAAATTATATGGCTATATAGCATAACTGTTACCACAGGTACCAGGAGATTTCAAGGATAAAACAGGTCAATCTCTGTTTAACCATCTGCCATAATTTAATAAAGTTAAAATAATTTCATTGAACTTGTGTTTTTCCAGTGTGATGAGGTCAGTGCTACACTTAGAGGACTGTTTTGTGAATATAGTGACTTAGAAAGAAATTTTTCAGCCGTATTCAGTGCCTGATCAAGTATGGGTTCATTGAGAATTTCCCAACTGACAAGGATTCAATATTTTTTAAAAAAAAAGTCCACATCTGTGTGTGGGTCAGTCCCATTAGAACATTCTATTGCTCTAGTGTGTTAGCAAAAAACACACCAGAGATTTCCAGAGTAGACTGGTTGGAGTAACAGGAGGCCAGAAACAATTTAACTTCTAAATAATTTAAGGATAATAACCAATTGTCCATGAAGTATTTCCAGAAATATAATTCAGTATCTTCCCACTTGTTTGCATCAGTAATCCACTGACTTGCCACTAGAATCTGCTTTAAAAATTCTCTTTCAAAACTTTTTTTTTTAAATTGAGATTAATGTTTACATTATTCTAAATGAAATATGAATCACATTCATTAAAATTAATAATGATAAATATCCTTGTTTGCATGAAATGGAAATGCATAATCAGAGAAAATTAAAGTCATACAAATTAATTAGTTCACAAAATTGGGAGATGGTGGGGATGCCAAACAGATGCAAGTAAATAAATGGCTGAATGAATAGTACATTATCAATTTGTATGGAGGCTGTTCTGCAATAGGCACAACTGTCTCTTTCAGTTCCACAGGGAATAATTGAAAAGTTAAACTAAGTAATAAATTGATGTGTTGTTTTTTAAGGGAAAACAAATCTGCAAATGAACCCTACAAAGTATCTGATATGGCGAAACCAAATTCAGCCTTACCTTTTCAATTTTATTCATTAAACGCTTGAGAAAATAAATGAAAATGAGAAAATTATTGATCAAATATAACCAGTTTTTGTTTAATAGAAGGTGGTGAAATTCTTAGAATTTGGGGGGCTTATTTCTGAAATACTTACCATACATGATTACTTCACAAAAAAGATGTTGTTATTCAAACTTTGAAACGCATGCTGTGTGTGTTTCTATGTATTTTTTCTGTTCTCTGATGAGCTGACTTTGTAACTAATGAACTCAGTGGGAAATCTGATTATCATAATCAAAATATATCATTCCAAATTTGCTTTCTGCAAAACAGGGCACAAGAGCTTAAAATCCCCATAAACACTCATTCCAACAATGGCTGCTATACCTAACAAGACATAATTTGTCACCAATAACAATATTTTTTCCACTGCATAACCTCATTATTGGTTTGCTTTATGTATCTTTCTTCCACTTATTCTGAATCCTCAAAAAAATTTCTAAAGTCCAGCACTGCATGTTATTTGCAGGGTGCTCATCACCTCATATTGCATGAGGGATACTCTTCGCTGCTGCCATAATGCAAACAATAAATAATAATTCTAAAATTGTATTCAATTGCTAGGAGTATTTGAGGCAGATAAATACATATGTAAGCCTATGACCATATTTATTTATTTATTTATTATCATTTGATTGAGGTGCAAATGAGAATGGAGCCCCACTGTTCTAGGCACTGTACAAATAAATGAAGTCTGTATGAAGCAGTGCTGTGGATGGAGGCATGTGGCCACCTTTCTGTCTCATGAGCAAAAGGAAATGCTGTGCCAGGCAATGACAGCAAGTAGAAGCAAAACTGCTCGTTGCTTTCTCTAGCCAAGAATGTAATGCAACAGCAAAGGAAAATCTTTATCAGGCCAGTGGCTAGAGTCACTGCTAGAAATTGCCATACGTGAATTTCTGTGCTATTAGCTACACTAGGCTGTGATTTTTCCACCTCCCCAGCTGTAAGTACACATTCCCTATGACATGAGAAAGCTCAAAGCACATTTGCAACTAGAGACTGTGTTTATGGGATGGAGAAAAGAAAGGCTAGTGTGAGATTATGATTTTAGGAACTTTTTGGTCTTTGATTCTTTCATTAGCTATAAGGCAGGAATCCAGAAATATTTTCAAACTCAGCAACTGGAAACAAAAATCTACAGGACTAGGTGCTTACAGAACAAGATTAGCTTGGATAACCCATTCATTTAGTGTACTGGTATTTTGCAACAGGTGTGTCAGGCCATTTTCCATGACTAATTTATACCCATGGATGTTTTTAAAGCCACAGTTCAGGTGTCTGTAACTCTTTAAGCAAAACTTAGACTATTATCTGTAAAGAAAACAACAGAATTAAAACAATGGATCTCTTTTTTAAAATCATTGCCTCCCATATAATAATTATTTTGAATAAAAGTTCATTGTAATATAAAACAATGAAATCCTAGAGTTATAAGACCTACAGAAATTTAAAAAAAACAAAACCAGTGTCATGCTTTAACCCAACTGAGCAACTAAGCGCCATGCAGTCACTTGCTCACTCTTCCCTGGTGGGCTGCAGAAGAGAATCGGAAGGGTAAAAATGCAGCCAGAAAGCCTTCTGTAGCCTATTTCTTCCAAGCTAATACTTATTAGACTGAAATTTGTTAATGAATTTTACTTACTTAAGATTGAGTTTTTTGATTTGCTACAAGTTTATGGATTTTCAAAGTAGAAATGATAAGTCACATTGTGCAGATATAAATTGAATTGCACTTCTTTAAAGAACATATTTATCACTTAGATATAAATCACACGGAAGATATCTGCATTGTAACTAGAAAATTCTTGATATTATTCTTTTGTTATTTGAATCCTAGTTCATGGTGTCTGCTATTTCCAAAAAAACAAGGAAAATTACTAAAGCAAAATTTTCTTTGTGGGAATAAAATATTTAACTGTGATCAATAGTGGCCCAATAGAGTCAATACAGTCTGATTAAGTAGCTGTCTAAGCTGGGAGTGTTTGCTACACAATGGAAAATAGAAAAAAAAAAAAAAGCGCAAGGGAAATGTTTATAGCCCTGGCAAGCAAGCAGAATAGCCCCAGAGCGTGAATAAACATTACAATAATGTAATCACTTATATGAGAAAAAATGTCTTAGAAAATATATTGTATTTACTTAATCCTGTCACCCCAGGCTTGCAAATGTGAAGGAAGTGACTTAGTGCTAAGTGATTTGTGTTATTCAGTGCTGTACTGTAGTCGACTGGCTGATATTTAAGACAGACATTAAAAGACAGCAGCATTAACCTTGTCCCTTCATCCCAGATCATGCAAGATAATTAGTCTTTCTGCTTCATTAGATGCCTAAATCCTCTACTCCAGCACCTGTGACATCTTTTGAAATATATGTTAGTTATCACTAACTCAATAGGTACCTGCCTGTTTGGTGAATGTGAACCAAGCTTTTTAAGGTAACAAGATGATAGAAATTTCAGCTAAGACCTCTGGAGAGAAAATCTCAAGATAAGTGCTCCCCAGGTGCTAGCCTCAGAAGAGGCCCTTTCATCTGCAGCTATCTAGTGCGTGCTTTGGCTGTTTGAGGAGATATTAAAAATATGCAGGTCTGTGCGAGCTGAAGCTGAACGCAGATGTCCAGGGTGACTATCAGGCTTCTGTCTGTTCTAAGATATCTCAGTATATGCCTCTGGCAGACATGTTCTGCTCTATAATCAAAGGACTAAAGGAATTTAAGGATGAAAGAAATTGTTCATATTTTTTGCAAAAAGGTGTTGAATCTTGGTCTTTCATATCCCTTTGGGAGGATGCTATCTCAAGGTAGTGGATATTCAAGGGTAAAGTGTTGGCTCTGTTCTTTCAAAGATATGACAGATAGGAACCCAAAAGCTTTTGAGTAGAGGACAATTGTCATCCTTGGCCTTGTCAGCAGCAATTTCCCAGGCACAGTTTGGCCAGGATCCATTATCAAAAAGTAGTTTTGTTACACTCAAAATTTTGTTACTGAAAAAAAAAAACCAGAAACACCTTATACATAATTCCTGGAATTTATTGTTGTTACGAATGAAATTCTTAGCAGCTTAATCCCAGAATCATTATTAGTCCAGGTCTAAATATCAGAAAAATAAAATAGAGCCAAGAAATGAATACTTATATAGATATCAAGAGATATGTATAAAGTCTCAATAATAATAATAATGCATATAAAATTGATATGCATGTGCTTCCTTGTGTCTCTTCCTTTGCCTAATATTATGGCCACCCTTTCATGGCTCCTCTGAGTCCTGAGGTTCAAGCTAGTACCGGTGGTATTATGGTGAGTCATCAGTATCATGAGTCCTTGCAGAAGCAATATGATGTTGAGAGTTTCCTCTTCCTCATTCTAGTATCCACTTGAGGTAAGTTTAATGTTTGCTAACATATTTTTTACCTGTCTTTGAACATTTCCAATGATGGGGCATCCACAACTTCTCTAAGCAATGTGTTCTAATGTCTCACCACCATCATTGTAAAAAAAATTTTTCCTCTTGTCCAAACTAAACCTAACTTCTTTCAATTTAAAACCATTGTCTCTTGTCCTGTCACTACAGGCCTTGGTAAAAAGTTTGTCCCTATCTCCTTATAAGCCCCTTTTATGTATTGAAAGCCTATAACAAGATCTCCCCAGAGCCTTCCCTTCTCCAGGCTGAACAACCTCAACTCTCTCAGACTTTCCTTCTAGGAGGTGTGTTCCAGCCCTCTGACCATCTTTGTGGTCCTCCTCTGGACACACTCTAACAGGTCTATGTCTTTCTTGTGCTGGGGACCCCAGAACTGGACACTGTACTCTAGGTGGGGTCTCATGAGAGTGGAGTAGAGAGAGAGAATCACCTCCTTTGACCTGCTGGACATGCTTCTTTTTATGAAGTGCTGGATACAATTGGCTTTCTGGGCTGTGAGTGCACATTGCCAGCTCATGTCAAATTTTTCATCTGCCAACATTGCCAAGTCCTTTGGCGCAGAGCTGCTCTCAATCCATTTATCTGTATTGATACTGGGGATTGTCCTGATCTGAGTGCAGGACCTTGCACCTGGCCTTGTTTAACTTCATGAGGACTCCTCAAGACTGTCAAGGTACTTCTGGATGGCATACAGACCCTTGAGGGATAGCACTTGTTATTGTTTGCATCTGCATTCTGAGCCACATAGGGTAGCTTTTATGTATGCTGGACACTACTTCATTATTCTCCTTGTTCCCCCTAAAATGAGTTTGCTCCAACTCCATGTCTTAATTTCTTTAACTGACTATGGATGAGTTTTTTATAGACATGAGGTCTCCAACACCAAACCTGTGTCACATCTGTTATCATTGTATGCCTGTATTGCTCTGCATCTCATCCTATGTCCCCACTTCTCAAGGCATTTACTGTCATACCAAGCCAGTATTTCTCTACATCCTATAGTTCCATCATTCTTTTAGATTCATAAACTTTTTTTCCCTACACTGAAAAATACTTGTTAATACTACCTATATAAAGCTACGGTTGTACCACACAAAGACAATTAAAGTAAAAGAAGTTAGCCATAGCCACTTAGTTGGAAGAATAAATGCTGCTATGGATAACCCAAATATAAATAAAGCTGCAAGCAGGTCAAGGAAAGTTCAGACAGAGCAAGCCTGACATGCTTCAGGTCTGAGACTGGGCAAACTCACTACAAGGGCTGTGGCCTTTCACTAGCAGTGGCAATACAACGTTACTAGGCTACAGGATGATAGTTTGTCCTTATGTCAGAGGCAAAGAGAATTTGGTAAAACAGACATAAGTTATTCTGTTTAAATTAATGTAACAAGCTCTGATACTATTTTAGATATATTCTCTGTTTCTCCTGTACTGTGCCTGGACTGAGTGAATCTCAGTCTGATACTGAAATTCCACTAGTAAAACATTACTTAGGTTTAGATTTATGACCTTACATATTTTCAAGAATATAGCTCTTGGGGTCTGCATTCGTAGACATATCTTTGTACTTTTACATCTGACACTGCATGATATCATATTTCAGCTCTGATACTGTTCTAAGCAATTAGACAGATCAACATTGACTCAAGTCAAACCACTGAACGCTCCAAAGGAGTACTCTAGGGATAAGAGGATGAATCTCAGAATTTGGGCCTCATCCCACGGATAAACTCAGACAACCATGCAATGATGAACTGAAGGGTGACTCCTTTCCCAGTTATGGTCCTCAGCTTTGAATCATTTTGAAAGATTAAGTCCTTAAGCTGAATTAATATTATTGTCTCTTGTTAACAAACTTCTACTACACTTGCACTACATTTATCACTATTCCTATGGGTAGCCTGAAAAAGCTCATTTGTCATGAGATTGCAACTTGCTAATGAGAGAGGTATTTCTTTGATTATTTCAGTGATGTTGCTTTTAAGAACAAAGCCTATATGACTTCCCTGTTTGTTAGCTTCCTTTAAAGATTGGGATGGAAGTTTTTGTGATCTCAGACTTTGTTTCAATAATTTGGCCTGGTGCAAGCTTAGTCATTAGTGTTATGCTATAATTACATGGTCAGAGTTGGAGCACCGTGGAGGCAAGCCATGCAGCCAGAAGCTGCAAGGAGAATCTGAAAGTGTTGACTTACTCTCAGCAGTCTGGCTCTAGACTTCTGTAATACTTGCAGGTTATGCACTGTGGAAATAATGTGACACTCACGTACCACCAACATGAAGTCAATCCAAAAACTACACAGAATGAAAGGCAGAGAGGTATTTTATAATGCAAAGCAAAAACACCAGTTGCAACAGTGGCAGATACAGTAACCAAGCTCACAGTGTGCTGCATATGTTCTCAAACTTTCTATAAGGTTTTTTTTTCATGTATCCACACTCATGGGAAAGAAAAGGATATTTTATAGTCTCATGACATGTGTGTATCTTTTTAGAATCATAACATCATCGAACCGTTATTGTTGGAAGAGGCATTTAAGAACATCAAGTCCAACTGTTAACCTAGCACTGCCAAGTACTACTAAACCATGTCCATCAGCACTACATCTGCACATCTTATAAATACTTCCAAGGCTGGTGACTCAATCGCTTCCTTGGGAAGCCTGTTCCAATGCTTGACAACACTTTCAGTGAAGAAATTTTTCCTAATATCCAATCTAAACCTACCCTGGTGCAACTTGAGGTCATTTCCTCTTGTCCACTTGTTACTTGGGAGAAGAGACCGACCCCCACCTCTCTACACCCTCCTTTCAGGTAGTTGCAGAGAGCAATAAGGTCTCCCCTCAGCCTCCTTTTCTCCAGGCTAAACACCCCCAGTTCCCTCAGCTGCTCCTCATAAGACTTGTGCTCCAGACCCCTCACCAGCTTCTTTGCCCTTCTCTGGACAGACTCCAGAACCTCCATGTCTTTCTTGTACTGAGGGGCCCAAAACTGAATACAGTAGTTGAGGTGGAGCCTCACTACTGCCGACTACAGGGGGATGATCACTTCCCTAGTCCTGCTGGCCACACTATTCCTGTTACAGGCCAGGATGCCATTGGCCTTCTTGGCCACCTGGGCACACTGATGGCTCATATTCAGATGGCTGTCTACCAACACCCCCAGGTCCTTTTCTGCCAGGCAGCTTTCCATCTGCTCTTCCCCAAGCCTGTAGCGCTGCCTGGGGTTGTTGTGACCCAAGTGCAGGACCCGGCAGTTAGCCCTGTTGAATACCAGGCCAATACTATTGGCCTCGGCCCATCGATCCAGCCTGTCCAGATCTCTCTGTAGGCCCATCCTACCTTCAAGCAGGTTGACACTACCTCCTAACTTGGTGTCACCTACAAACCTGCTAAGGGTACACTCGATCTGCTCATCCAGATCATTGATAAAGATGTTAAAGAGAATAGCCCCCAGTACTGAGCCCTGGGGAACACCACTGTGACCAGCCGCCAAATGGATTTAAATCCATTCACCACCACACTCTGGGCTCAGCCATACAGCCAGATTTTTACCCAGTGAAGAGCATGCCCTTCCAAACCATAAGCAGCCAGTTTCTCCAGGAGAATGCTGTGGGAAAGGGAGTCAAAGGCTTTACTAAAGTCTAGGTAGACAACATCCACAGCCTTTCCCTCATCCACTTAGTGGGTCACCTTGTCATAGAAGGAGATCAGGTTAGTCAAACAGGACCTGACTTTCATGAACCCATGCTGACTGTGTCTGATTGCCTGGTTGTCCTCTACGTGCTGCTTGATGGCACTCAGGATGATCTGATCCATAACCTTCTGAGGTCAGACTGACAGGCCTGTAGTTCCCAAGATCCTCCTTCTGGCCCTTCTTGTGGATGGGCATCACATTTGCTAACCTACAGTCAACTGTCCTTCTCTGTTTGCAAACAACAGGTCTAGCAGGAGACCTTCCCTTGTTGCTCCCTCTCCATCTGTGTCAGGAAGATATTTTCCGCACATTCCAGGAACCTGCTACACTGCTTCTTCTCTGCTTTATTGTATTTCCAGAAGAGATCTGGTAAGTTGAAGTCCCCCACAAGAACAAGTGGTAGTGATTGTGAGACTTCTCCCAGCTCTTTGTAGGCTATTTCGTCTGCCTTTTGATCCTGGTTATGTGATCTATTACAGACACCCACCATGATATCTGCCTTGTTGGCCTTTCTCCTGATTCTTACCTATGAACATTCAACCCTTTCATCACCATCATTAAGTTCAAGACAATCAAAAACTCCCTAACATACAGAGCCACTCCATCACCCATCCTTCCTGACCTACCCCTTCTGAAGAGTTTATAGCTATCCAATGCAGCACTCCAGTTGTGCATATCATCCCACCATGTTTCTGTGATGGGAACTATATCATAGTTTTCCTGCTGCACAATGGCTTCTAGCTCCTCCTGTTTGTTGCCCATGCTGTGTGCATTGGTGTGGATGCACTTCATTTGGTCTATTGATCCTGCCACCTTTTTGGGGGGCAGAAGCCCTAATTCCTACCTGACAATTCCCAGGTACTCCCGTGATTTCTAGCCCATCGATATCTCTTGTGTCTTTGTTATCACATGGCATTCCGTCCTCTACCTACACTGGGACTGCAGACTGAAGGACCTCGTTAGCATGCTGTCCCACAAATGTTGATCTGCTGCCCCAAGGCTTGTCTCTAGTGAGCCTAGTTTTATCCCTTTCCCCTTCAAATCTAGTTTAAACCTTTTTTGATGAGCCCGACTAACTCATGTGCAAAGATCCTTTTGCCTCTTTAAGACAGGTGTGCCCCATCTGTCACCTGCAGGCCTAGCGTCATATAAACTGAGCCATGATCAAAAAACCCAAAGTGCTTCTGGTGACACCAGGCTCGCAGCCAGGTATTGATCTGTTTGGTTCTCCTGTTTCTTCTCTCATCTTTCCCTGCAACTGGAAGGACAGAGGAGAACACTACTTGTGCTCCTGATTTCTTAACCAGTTGTCCCAAGGCTCTGAAGTCTCTCTTGATTGCCCTCAGACTTCTTGTTGCAGCTTCATCGCTCCCTACCTGAAAAGTCAATAATGGACAGTGATCTGTGGACTGTACCAGGGTAGGAAGCTTTCTCTTCACACCTTTAACCCCAGCTCCAGGGAGCAGGAGACTTCCCTAAGAAGTGGGTCTTGTCTCCATATTGGGCCTTGTTACCCTCAGAAGGGAGTCTCCTATGACAATGACCCATGTCTTTTTCTTTATGGAAGCACATTTTAGATTACCTTTGACCTTGTTATTGGTCAGCCTGACCCCAAAATAAAATATACACAACATCTAAATTGCTCTCTGTGTGAATAGATATGAACATGATAACATAGCAAATACCATATTGCACCTATTTTGAGACCCTGAGCATGTAACATTAAGCTTCAGGAAAGCTAAAAGAATTGCCAAAAGTTCCTGAGGAAACAACAGTAAGTTTTAGTTTGATTTGTGGTACATTCTGGGTTGCAATTATTTATGGATTTGATCAGTCTTCAGCTCTGTGCATTGGTCTGGCTCAGCTCTCATGTCCTGTGCCCTGGTGATGCCTGCCTTTGAATTTTTTTTTTTGTTCTGCTTCAGTAATTGGAGTGTGGGATTATGTGCTAAAAGTACTGTGCTACTGCTGAGATTATATTTATTCATGGAATTTTGTTTTCTGACAGGCCCTGTTATTACCTGGCATGCACACTTTGTGGTGTTGTGTTGGCCACAGGGTGTCCTTTTACAACAGTCATGTGACCTGACACAGTCTTCCTTCAGGAAAAACATGTACCCTTGTGAAGCCCTTGTGTGTATTTTCCTAGATGGCTAACTAGATTAGATTTCCCTCACCAAAGACACAGAAAGTAAGCAAGAACCATCCTTTGTACTTTCTAGAATACTGGGAAAGATGCTTGATGCTTCTTAAAACTCTGCCAAAGAAGAACAGAACTGTTTATACGCTTCTTTCTTCTACCCTTGCCTTTCCTACACAAATGGCATAGAAAATTTAGCCTAATAAGAAGGATGGTTATCACAGCTGAATTTGGCATATTAGTGTATGTTTAGGATGCATTCTTTCAAGATATTGCAGGCCTTTTACTCTCAGTAGTGGATTTTCAATAATATTAAACAATCTAAAGATCAAGTTCCTGTGAAAAATGGAATAGCCATGAATATTAGTACAGCTTTAACTGCATTAATATTTGGAAAAAAATACTGAAGCATGGAGGAATGAGGAGTTAAGATACATAGAATAAGTGACACAATAGATCAATACCAAAATAAGAAATTATTCAAGTCCAGTTATATTGGAAGTGTAAAGCAGAAGAAGGCAGCTAGGAAAGTACTGTCACTTCCTACAGTTTGCAAGTCTACCTTCTGTCTTCAGCAATATTTCCAGATACTAGAATAAAACATGGAGAAAAGATGAGAAGAGTAATTACTCTGGGTTTTCCTATTAAAATCAGATTATAAAATGTATCAGGGGAACTGTTCAAATACCACAATTTGTCAGTCATTGAACCTGCAAGCACAAGTTGAATAGCTACATATAGAATTGTGCTGACATTTGCATACAAGCATAATTATGGATTTTTGTACACATATTTTATATAAATTGACATGACACACAACAGAAAATTCAAGAATCAGCTTCTCCATACGTGAGAAAGAGCTAACTTTTTTCACGTATGCTTCTGTAGTACTTCAGACAAAAACGAGCTGAGTTTAGGGAAATGAATGGTGCTATCACCTTTTGGATTTTCTGATCAGTGAATAGTGATAAACTTATACAGAATGTCTGACACTCCAGACATTTGGAGGAGTGTAAAATGTCAGTTAGGTCTTTATTACCATTAACTTATGATCCAGTAAGCCTCCACCAGAGACACTGTTTTGGTGTGTGTGTCCCCGCACCCCCATGGCGTACAGCACCTGGTCTCTCTTGGCAGTAAGTTCTGTGTGATATACAGCAATTACCTCTGAAAAATAAAAATCTCCCTGAGATTTCTGGAGTGGAAAGCTAACTTCATGGAATCTTTTCACAGTCACCAGAATTATACATGTTTTTTCATTGACTGTTTTACATAATTTTCCAAAAAGGCTTTGATAAATTCAGCACCTTAAAGCTGTAATTTTGAATCTGTTTAGCATTTCTGACAGGGAATTGCGAAACTCAGACATGCCTAGCTAGCAGAGGAAGAAAAACTTAGAGTCTGGGACTTTGTACATTGCATTTTGACTCTTTGGATTCAATTCACTAAAATAAGCTCACAAAATGTTCCTGTAGTGTAATATTTTTGGTTGCTTTGTATTTTAGAAGAAAGGCCATCATTCCACTGAGTCATATGATGATAAGTATGATGGGAAAATGACAGAAAAAATTACAATGTAGAATTCAAGATCTTGTTCCCAGGGGAATGCAAGAAAAAAGCTGATTTTTTTGAAAATTCAGAGAAATATACTTGTCACTGCCACAAAGATAAATTACTCATTTTCAGTGGCAAAAATGTAAAGAAATAGTCTTCTTTTGCAAAAATGAGTATTAAAATATTACTGAGATTGTATGTGCCTACCATTTATATGTTGCATTATTATGTACTGACAGTGGCATGATGATGTTGTGCTTAATGAGACAGTTCTTCTGCTATTTTCACCAAGAATCACTTTTTATTTTGAAGACCTGCAGTTTGGGTGAGCCACCAGGGAATGAAATGCAGGAAAAATATCACAAGGGATCTTGATGACCTTTGAAAGTAGTGTAGCAGAGTTAAGAATGGCATAGCATGCATCAGCCTGAATAGACAACAGCCAGAAAGAATAGGGAACAACTGTAAAAAGCCAAGAGAATATCAAATCAAAGTCAAGACTAAAGATATCTCTTGGCCAGGGCTGAACCTCAGGGCAAGAGCTTGCACTACCTTTACTTTTCTAAGGAAAAATCCAAACTATTTTGCTGACATATTTATGAATGTCATACTTTATTTTTTTTTCTTTTTGTCACAAGCTTATTAAACAGCCATGACAGTGAGATCTGGACTTTAAATTTGTCTTAAAAGGATCAGAACATAGCAAAAACTATCTCAGAACTGGAGTTCCAGGAGTCTCGGGATGAAGGTTTCTGTCTTTTCTTCTTGCTCAGTGGTGCCCCTAGTGTGAGGCAGTTTGTCACTTCTCCCTTTCTGGTCCATACCTAAATTGAGGAATCAGGAAATCACTTCTTAACTGTCTACATTTAGTCAGATGTGGCATACACATTGCATATCTGCTGTAAATTTTCTGACCTCCTGTCATCATCTAAGCCTGAATGTGGTGGTGTAACAGAGTTTCTTGGAATTAAGATGTCACAAACAGCAGTTTAATATTTTAGATTTGACAAAGTTTATTATTTAAATGGGATGAAAATTTTGTCTGTAGGCATAGACAAAATTGGCAGTAAAACATCCTATGACAAAAAATCTGCTGATTTATGATTTTTCTAAACCAGGCTGATTGCTTAATGCTTGAAGGGAGAATTCAAATTGTAACTGCTCAGAAGTGGTTATTTGTGATCAAGGAATCATCTGGCATGGAGGGCAAGGTGGCCCACCTGCAGAAGCGGTTGAATTGGATGGAAGTGGGAATTCCAGAAACAGAGGGACTACCTTTAAGGGAGTCAAGTTTCCCTTGACAATGAAACAAGAAACAGCCAGCATTAACCTGTCTTGTAGCCATCCTGGAATGTGAGAACTTGGGGGCCATCTTTGGGCAGCACAGCTGGACTTTGGTTTGGACTCAGGTCTGTGCTGAGGTGCCTCATATCAGCGTTAACAGGGTTGGTGGTGATGCAAGTGTATTTAAGGAATGAGCTTATGATGCATCTTTACAGACTCCTTGTAGAACCACTTATGGCAGCAGGACTCTGACCAATGCATTGTTCACTTTTTAAATATATATTTAAGCACAAATGTGTGTTTAATTCACCCCAAGGAGTACAATAAAAATTCCCCAACATGCTGATATCACTGATGTCATGGAAAGGTGACTTTATTTGTGTCTGTCTCTTTGCCCATCCCATAGCTGTACTGGGGACAGCAAGTCCAACTCTTCTGCTGTGCTACATTTTCCCACTTCCACACCTTCCTGTTACCTTGCTACAGCATTTTGAGGCTGGAATATTCAAATTACCTAATACGAAAGAGCTGAAAATAGGGAAAGAGCTCCCTGGTAATTATGAGCAGCTTCTGAAGCTGCAGACTACACAGTACAGGGCTTTTGGGAACCAGTAGCTAGGGTAGGACCTGACTGGGTAGAACCAGAAATAGTGTAATTTTTTTGCATAACAATTTTCTGTGCGTAGAAATCAGTTGAGAGCATTTGGGATTGCCTGTTTCTTTCCTAAGAATACATCAATAGTAAAATAGGTATTAAGGATAACAAAGTTACCTTAAGTCTGTATGGTAGAAAATATGTAATCATGCCATTCCCCCAAGCAGAAATATGAGGTCTCCAAAAGCAATGAACACTATATATTTTTAGAAGATACACACATGTGTTTGTGACAAGAATAGCTCCAGAGTAGGGCAAGTCCAAAAATAATGTACCATCAGAGCTTGAATCTTGTCCTTATTTTTCACATATTGATGGCAAAGCAGTTTGAAACTTAAAATGGGTCTCCAGAGACGTACAGGTTCTGGAGTGCAACTTAAACAGAGTCTATCTTACATCAAAGGAATTGAAATATTGTTAGCACACAGAAACCATCTCTCCAAGGTATAATAATCTATTCTGCATGTCAGCCTGGTGCCCACAATGAATGCAGACTGTCCCATTTATCACTTGTCATATTATTTAGGGTCTTGGAATTAAACGAAAGTAGATATATTACTCCATCCTTGATTTCTTAGTAAAGTTATGGAAGAAATATATTTTATTTAAAAAAAAAAAAAAAACATCCCACAAACAAACAGTTAGTTGGTTCCTGGAAGGGATTTCACCAACATCTTGGAGAAAAAAATACTGGAAATTAAACGTGTATATATTTTACTAGAAATGTTCATCCATTTTTATCACACAGAAACAATTGGTCATTTTCACCAGTGCAGCCAAGTTTTTCTTCCCCTAGGACTAAGAGAAGGCAGGGACAAAGCAAAAATGCTTTTAGCACTAAGTGGCACACAGTGTCCAATAAACTTGTCTGACATTATAAAAGCTTCAGCAATTTGTATCATCGGCATATCGGATCAAACAAGCAGTATGGAGGCCTGAAAGCAGAAGACATCTGACTGTACCTCACTCATAAGAAAAAAATCTCACAATTCTGTTCAACTACATTCTGTCTGCTTTGAGCTGTTAAGTATGCCAGAGATAGTCAGAGTTAAACTAGAATTACATCCCAAATTGATAATACATGCTTTTTACTTTGTGGGACTATTGTAATATTGTCATACGCATTGCGACTCTAAAAGACTTATGTTATTTCCAACTCTTAAAATGACTATAGACTATTTGTAGATGGGGAGGAAGAGAAATTAAATTATAATGATATCAGAAATTAAAAAGTAATGTACATATATAAAAGCTAGTTAGAATTTAGATAATAAATTTTGTTGAAAATTAGTAATTACATTTATTCATAAGCAAAGTAGATTTTCATCATCCAATCTGCCAGCTAAATAACTAACTTTAGTATGTCCACTAATCTGAAATTCAAATAAATCAGTAATTTGATATGGTAATATTTGGATAAGACAAAGTAAGCAAACAGATAATTTTAAAATGTAGTACAACTTTAGAGGAAAAATTCATCTGATGTCTTGAATCCTTTTTTTTTAACAACTGAGGTTCAGACAACCTCAATATAAACATTTGTTCCAGATTTTTAACACTATTTTATCAAGAATGGTGGCATAATCCCATATATTGCAAAATAAAAGTATACAGTATGCAAACAGGTATTAGAAAACAGGAAAAAAATCTGAACATTTCAGAAATAATCAGGAGCACCTATCGCAGAGAAGTCACACTGGATTTTTAATCACCCTAATGTTTCAAAAGAAAATATGACCTTTTTAACATTGATTATATAATGTTAAATAGTGTCTGTTTTCTGTGGTGTATGAAGGACTGTATATGCCAGCCATTTGAGAAACTCTGCAATGCTAAATTGGAGATGGATTCAGTCATTTTTTGGAGACGTGTGTGGATGTTTTAATCAAGTAGGGTGGGTTTCTACTAAACTTGTGATTGAATTTTACAAAAAGTAGTGAAATAGTAATCCTAATTTCTGTACTCCTTATACAGACATTATAGAGAGACAAGAAAGGACAGTTGAATCTCTTCTGGTAACCTTTGTAAGTGTCAGTCTTATCCATTGAATACAGGCAGCCTGAACTACATAAGGCAATTCAGGTGCTTCTAGACATATATCAAAAATAGTTGTGCTTTTACATTTAGTTAGGAGGATGATTTACAATTTATATTTCATTTGACATTCAAAAGGTCATTTTGTAGTTGGCTTTGCTACACGTTTTATCTGGTGATTTTTGTCTTTTCAGAGAGAAGCTCAAATCCACCATTTCTGACTGCAGTGTTGATTAAGGTATTTTAGATGCAGTTGAAATAGTTTTTTAATTTGCAATTATCTACTCCTGAAATATTTTTCCTCTGCTTTTAGTAATTTGATATATTTTTTGTACAGCTGACCTTGTTTTAAAGATTTTATTCTCTGTGTCTAAACATTCAAGCTAATATTTTTTGTTCTGAATCTATGCCGGAAAAATTATTAAACTTTCATGTTAAGTAATTCAGTTGCTATTTCTTCTGAGGAAAATGAATAATTTTGGTAGGCTTAGAAAGATTTGTCTTTTTTTTTTATGGTTGAAGAGCTACAGCATGTCTATAGCTGCTATAGAAATTCAGAAGGTCTTTATCTGAAATATGCTTTTTAAGGTCCTCCTGAAAACCTGCCATCATCTGACAGATCTCACAATCTTTTAAAAATGTAATTTTTTTTCCTCAGCAGAATGTCTGAGGGTTTTGTTGCAGTTTCTAAGCATTTCTCAGAACTTTTCTGTTCCCCAAAGCTCTATAAATGCCATTCACTATTCCAGCATCACACAGCTCCTTCAAAAGTGCCAGTTTCACTAAGAATGTGCCAAGACATAGAGATAGTGACAGGATATGGAATCTGGACACTGAGCTAAAGGCAACTGTGGGAGTTCCTGCAACCCCACCAGTGTCAAAAATGAGAAAGTGATAGTGGGGGACATGACCTGGTTGTGGCTCCTTGTCTCAACTCATTCACTAGATATGAGAAAAACTGTACATGTCACTCCTACCTAGGTGTTCTCTTAACAAAACAGGGTCCCCATGACCTTATATTGAGAGAGATGGCTTTTTTCTTCTTAGACAAAAGCAGTGACTTCTCAGGAGATGCACGTTTGCTGGTTGATATAAAGAGGTGTGCAATGGTGCAGTATAAGGCACTTTACCTTTCCAAAAAATTTGGCTTTTGTCTGCTTGATACCTTTGGTCAATTGAAAGGGCTGCATTAATTTATGGCAGATACCTCTGAAGTATTTGTACATAAAGGATTCCTCAAACACATGCACTATATATGCACAGTAGTTTAGATAAAGCCAAGAAGTGGTTGTTATAATTGTTATAACTGAACTATTAGTTCAAACCAAACTGTTACAGAAAAAGAAAGAAACTGTTACATAGACACTTAGTTTCTACCCCTTTTTGGTATTATGTTTACCCTTGCCCCTTTCTGGTTTCTAAGACTTATGGTTTCATTCTCATCATGGTGGTGATGGGGTATTACAGTGAGTTGTCAGCTCCTGGAGATCTTCATCACCAGGAGGAATATGATGTACATGTTGATGGTTTCTTCTTCCTCACTCTATGATCCACTTGAAATAATTTTTCTGTTTATTTACTAACACATATTTACACCTTTGCTCTTTCTTCATTGATCTGCAGTTCCACATTGCATCCAAATTTATTACGTATAGTGGCTTTTACCTACTGCTTTGTTGTTCTACTTGTTCCTCCCAAAATGGTTTTTCTCATATATTCAATCTGGCTTCATATGAATATGATTTGATATAAAAAAAACAAGTGTGCATCCATCTGAGCATTATCCACCTGTGCAATCAGATCATACAACTCAGTTTCATTTCTGCTATTCATATTCCAAGTTACTTATAGCCATTTTGATAAAACCATTCACATTTGCTAGCATGGCTTATATTTTATATCAGCATCACAGTGTCTGTCTGCTTGCTTTTGGCTCACTAGCTGAGAAAATCTGTTTCAATTTTATTGTCAATATTTGAGCACCTGTAGTCATACTTTTATGATAACCACATATTTTAACCCTAATAACACTGAGTGTTATGCCCAGCTAAATAAAGACCTAAAGATGATATAAAATAGCGATGTCAGGGATTTAGTGACACTCTTGCATCCTTTCATTGCATGAAAATAGAGCATTGTTACATTAACAAGAAAGATATCTAATTTTTCTCCTCTCTCCTGTGTTCTCCCATGATCACAAGTTTGTTGGTTTTTTTTTTTTTATATTTCAGTTCCTATTTAATGACTTCAGTTTCTATTTAAAGGCTTAATTGTTTGCCAGATTAATTTTAATCTCTTTTGTTTAAAATTAAACATTTCCCCCAGAATAACATTTTCAAAATGTTGTTGAAATTTCAAAAATTACTAAGTAAAATTTGTGTTGTGTCGTGGTTTGGCCTCAGCCAGCAGCAAAGAACCACGGGGCCACTTGCTCAATTCCCACAGCTGTGGGGATTCGGCAGAAAAAGGCAAAACTCGTGGGTTGAGATGGTGCAGTTTAACAGAACAGCAAACGGGAAGAGAAAAAAACAGTAACAACAACGAAGAGACACAAAGACGCAGTTGCAGTTCCGCCGCGCACCGACCAGACCAGACCAGACCAGACCAGACCAGACCAGACTTGCACGGCCACAGCCCGCCCCCGAGTGGCAACTGCCTCCCCCTCCCCAGCTAGCTCCTCTTATAGCCCGGGCATGGTCATGTGGTATGGAATACCTGCCCCCTGCCGGCTCCTTGGGGAAATTAACCCCATCCCTGACGGAACCAGGACATGTTGGAACATGACTATTAGCCATGACCTCTTTTTTTACCCACACATTTTTACATGCTTTTTTTCCTTATGGGAAAGAGTTGGGGTGGTGGTGGTGAAGGGGAGGGGTGTGTCCAACTGATTAAAAAAAAAATAATCTTAGACACATAAGAATTAAGTCTTTCTCTCTTTTGTAATCACTTACTTCCAGAAGCATTTTGAGAAAAACACAGAAAATTCAAAATATCTGAAAAAAAGACAATTCCATACTGGGAGCTGGCAAGATTGCAAGCAAGCACCCTCTGGGCAAGCAATTAAGATGGGTCAGAATTAAAAAAAAAAAATTAACATGTTTGAAGTGCCCTTTTCCTCAGAGCTCCATCTGCTTCCTGATGGTGGGAAAGTCATGTTTGGAAGTGGCTCCACCTGTACAGCTGCTTGCAGAACAGCTCCCCCTGGCAGCACTGGATACAAAACTCAGACGACACAGGTTAGCATCTGAAAGGCTGAAAGTATCCACTCTCATTTAAACAAGATAAAACTCTTGTTTATTTCTGCTTTTGTTGTTTTTTTATTATTATTTTTTTGTTTGGTAGGCTTTTTTAATTAATATTTGTTTCTGCATCTCCATGCATTCCCATAAAAAAGTAATAAATGCTGATAAATACTACATTAAATATTCATTTCAATGTGTGTACTATGTTCTTTCCAAATATTCAGGAGGGGAATACTCATATTCCAAGAAAATCACCATCTGGGGATAAATAAAAGTAAAGATGTGGAGTAAAAAAAAAGGAACAGGAACAGGAAATTCCTAGAGGGGAAAAAAGAAAGGAATAGAAAGAGAAAATAACAGCTGAAGGTACAAGGCAATTTAAAGTATTACAGCAAATCAGTAATGTGTTGGAAAACCTCATGCATTGTTATCGGGGAAAAATGAAATAACAACAGTGAACTCTATATATTTTCAGTGTGAAAATTCAAGCTTGTCTTTTTTTTTTTTTAATATTACATTATACATCTCCCTTATACATTAGCTATTAAAACCCTCGAAACAAAAATGCTGGTATCACCACATAGCCAGGGTTCACAGAGAATTAGAGGTTGAAGCATAGCCCATAGATTGAGGAAAGTGGTTGTACGTCATTATTAAGCACTTACTAGACCACATCTAGAATACTGTATCCAGTTTTGGGCTCCCAGTATAGAAAAGACATGAAGACACTGGAGTGAGTTCAGTGAAGGGCCACCAACCCTGCTGGGGTTTGAGCACCTGCCTTGCAAGTAGAGGCTGATGGGCTTCATTAGCCTGCAGAAGGGACAGCTTTGAAGGCGTGCAGGGCTGGTTGAGGATAGGACCTGATAAGAACAGTTCATGGTGGGCAGATGAGCAATGATGGTAAGTTGAATTTTTTTCCCCACCATTGGAAGAGGCTGCCCAGAGAGGCTGTGTAGTCCCCATCCCTGGAGGTTTTCCAGACCTGAATAAGCCAACTAGATAAAGCCCTGAGCAACCTGTCCTGATCTCACAACTGACCTTGCAAGACTAGAGACCTCCTGAGATCCCTTCCAACCTGAATTATCCTACCTATCCTATCTTTAACTGCTGTATAAGTTAAAAGTAATATTGTGAAACACCAGTGAGTTTTTTCTACTTATTCCAATATCACCTTCCAGTTGTTCGTTACGTACTTAGCATTTTTCTTTTGTAATGTGTATTAACTGGCATGAAGTCAGTGTCATCTTTTCTATGAATGAGATATTCTCTTTTATGCAGCAAGAAATCTCTGGCTTCCAGCAGTCTGCTGCAATGAACAACCAAGTAAGAGGCAAAAAGATGTAGTACTGATAACCATGACTTTTAACTTTTTCCCCACTGTTTTCATTAAAAATGCATAAACAACAGGGCTAAAAGCCACACCATTAGAATGATATATAATGTTGCACCCTCAGCATATCTCCTCTACTATGTGTGTTAATTTAGACTATCTTCCTTAAATATTTATCCTATTCTGATTAAAGTATATGAGATGGAATAAGATGTTCAGCTGGTCTGCTGGCAAATGATAATTCATGAGGTAATGATTTTTAATTTTAATATAATCCAGTGGAGAACATCAGAAAATATATCTTAAACCTGTATCTTCTTGTTTGGAATAGGGCATGCATTTTTTTATTCTTTTTTAGAAATTCATACAACAAATAGAATTAAAATTTCTGGAAAAAAACCTACTTCATTTCTTAATTTATCCTAGAGTTCTAAAAACATCATCGGTCATTTGAAATTAAAATTGATTAAAACACTGAAAAAAAGGGAGTTACTCAATTACAAGCTAGGTTGGGTTTTTTTGCCTGTTAAAGACCATTAAGCTGTTTTAAATACAACAGTGTATTGAATGGTTAATACTACCATTCTAAGTTGCCTTCTTAGAAAGTTGAAAAGTCTTACTGAAAATTTCAGAAAAAGAGTGCAATAGGAAAGTTGAAAATTTTCCTTCCTGTAAAAAGAAAATATTTGGCAGCTTTTGTCTATCTATCTGATTGATTATAGAATCATAGAATAGTTTGGGTTGGAAGGGACCTTTAAAGGCCATCTAGTTGAACCCCCCTGCAATAAGCACGTTTCTCAGAGCCCCATCCAGCCTGACTTACAATATTTGCAGGGATGGGGCATCTACCACCTCTCTGGGCAACTTGTTCCAGTGTTTCACCACCCTCACTGTAGCAAATTTCTTCTTCATATCTGGTCTTAATCTACCTTCTTTTAGTTTAAAAACTATTACCACTTCTTTTATCACTACAGGCCCTACTAAAATTATCTGTCATACTGATTGGCTGTCATCAAGCCAGTCAACATGTTGGGCTGTAATGACCTCAGTGGGAACCATGGGTTGAAATTCTATCTGTTCTATATTTGTTTTTATTTAAATATCTTATAAATTCTCTTTTCTCTGTCTTTGAGATTCATCAGTGAAGTTTTCCTTTGAACTGCTCAAATTCTGTCACGCTCCACTTTTTTTGAAAGGTTTATTCCTGGTGTTACTGCTCTCTGTTTGTGATAGAAAGAGTTGTCACATCCAAAAACCAAATCCATCTTTTTCTATGTCAATTTTTTTAGAACAGAGTTTGAACGTTGACCCTGTTAAAATTTCAGTCCACATGTACCAAATAAATGATCTATCTTTTCCGGAAAAACTCAAAGTTCCAGTTGTTAACATACATTTCAAAGTTAGACTACAGATCATTCTGGGGAAGCATAAAATTTTTAGGAGTATCTGTATTCTAACAGAATGTCCTATTCTCAAAGTACAAGACAATCTGTTTTTTGTTATCACATTGAATTTCATAATCCTTTCACTCAGCTTTGGTTGCTTAATTGTACTTGTTCATATTTGGTAGTCACCCAATCAGAGCGCCATTATTCACAATAACTCAGCTTTGTGTGTGCTTGTGAGGTGGGAGGATTAGGTTAGCAGACGTGATGGCATCCACAAAAAGGGCCAGAAGGAGGATCTTGGGAACTACAGGCCTGTCAGTCTGACCACAGTGCTGGGAAAGGTTATGGAACAGATCATCCCGAGTACCATTACATGGCACATGCAGGACAACCACGTGATCAGGCCCAGTCAGCATGGGTTCATGAAAGTCAGGTCCTGTTTGACTAACCTGATCTCCTTCTATGACAAGGTGACCCACTAAGTGGATGAGGGAAAGGCTGTGGATGTTGTCTACCTGGACTTCAGTAAAGCCTTTGACACTGCTTTCTACAGCATCCTGCTGGACAAACTGGCTGCTCATGGCTTAGATGGGCGCACTCTTTGCTGGGTAAAAAACTGGCTGGATGACCCGGCCCAGAGGGTGGTGGTGGAGTTAAACCCAGTTGGCAGCTAGTCACAAGTGGTGTTCCCCAGGGCTCGGTTCTGGGGCTGGTTCTCTTTAACATCTTTATCAATAACCTGGAAAAGGGGATTGAATGTACCCTCAGTAGGTTTGCTGATGACACCAAGTTAGGAGGTGGTGTCAACCTGCTTGAGGGTAGGATGGGCCTACAGAGACATCTGGACAAGTGGGATTGATGGGCTGAAGCCAATGGTATGAGGTTCAACAGGGCCAAGTGCCAGGTCCTGCACTTGGGTCGCAACAACCCCAGGCAGGTGCTACAGGCTTGGGGAAGAGCGGATGGAAACGTGCCCTGCGGAGAAGGGCCTGGGGGTGTTGGTAGACAGCCATCTGAATATGAGCCATCAGTGTGCCCAGGTGGCCAACAAGGCCAATAGCATCCTGGCTTGTATCAGGAATAGTGTGGCCAACAGGACTAGGGAAGTGATCATCCCCCTGTAGTCGGCAGTGGTGAGGCCCCACCTTGAATACTGTGTTCAGTTTTGGGCCTCTCACTACAAGAGGGACATAGCGGTGCTGGAGCGTGTCCAGAGAAGGGCAATGAAGCTCATGAGGGGTCTGGAGCACAAGTCTTATGAGGAGCAGCTGAGGGAACTGGTGTTGTTTAGCCTGGAGAAAAGGAGGCTGAGGGGAGACCTTATCGCTCTTTACAACTACTGAAAGGAAGTTGTAGAGACATGGGGGTTGACCTCTTCTCCCAAGTATCAAGCGATAGGACAAGAGGAAACAGCCTCAAGTTGCACCAGGGTAGGTTTAGATTGGACATTAGGAAAAAGTTCTTCACAGAGAGGGTTGTTAAGCCTTGGAACAGGCTGCCCAGGGACGTGGTAGATTTGCCATCCCTGGAGGTATTTAAAAGATGGGTAGACGTGGTGCTTAGGGACATGGTTTAGTGGTGGTTTTGGAAGTATGAAGTTGATAGTTGGACTAGATGATATTTGAGGTCCCTTCTGACCTAGACAATTCTATGATGCTATGATTTCTAATTACGTCTGTATGACTTGTTAGTTTTTTGAAAGCTGGTACTCCGTCATGAATGTCATATTACTGTATACTCTGTGTTACCAAATATTGAATAGGTGGTGAATGTCTATCTGCAGCCTGAAAGGACAGCTGTCACTTAAATCCTCCTGACTTCAGCTCTGTGCTCACATGTTGATGAGTTTTCTGTAGTGAATATGAACCCATTGGAGTTGAGATGATAAGAAGAAACATGAGGGTCATGTTAAAATTTTTCATGTTTAAACTTCAGGAGGGCTAACTTTGATCACTTAAAGGAATTGCTTGGACAAATCCCATGGGAGAAGGCTCTAGAGGGTAAGGGGGCTCAAGAGAGCTGGCTGCTATTTAAGCATCACTTCCTCCAAGCTCAGGATCGGTGCATCCTGAAGAGCACGAAATCAGGCAAAGGAAGAAGGAGACCTGCATGGCTGAGCAGGGAGCTTCTGAAAAAGCTCAGGTGGAAGAAGGGAGTCTACAATAGGTGGAAGAAGGGGCTGATCACTTGGGAAGAGTATCAGAATGCTGTCAGGGTATGCAGGGAGGAAACAAGGAAAGCCAAGGCAGCCTTGGAATTGAACCTGGAAAGGGATGTCAAGGCCAATAGGAAGGGTTTCTTTAAGTATATAGGAGGCAAAAGGAAAACTAGGGAAAATGTGGGCCCACTGTTGAATGAGACAGGTGCCGTGGTGACAGATGATGCAGAGAAGGTGGAGTTGCTGAATGCCTTCTTTGCTTCTGTCTTCACTGCTTGGGCCAGTCCTCGTGAGAACCAGACTTTGCGGGTAACAGAGAAAGTCTGGAGGAAGCAAGACTTTCCCTTGGTTGATGAGGAACAAGTTAGAGATCAGTTAGACAAACTGGATATCCACAAGTCCATGGGGCCTGATAGGATGCACCTGTGAGTGATGAGACACCTGATGGAAGTCATTGCTGGGCTACTCTCCATCATTTTTGAAAGGTCCTGGAGAACAGGTGAGGTGCCTGAGGACTGAAGGAAAGCCAATGTCACTCCAGTCTTCAAAAAGGGCAAGAAGGACGACCTGGGAAACTACAGGCCAGTCAGCCTCACCTCCATCCCTGGAAAGATGATGGAACAGCTCGTTCTGCATGTCATCTCAAAGCATCTGGAAGAAAAGAAGGTTATCAGAAGTAGTCAACACAGATTCACCAAGGGGAAGTCACGTCTGACTAACCTGATAGCCTTCTATGATGGGGTGACTGGATGGGTGGATGAGAGGAGGGCAGTGGATGTTGTCTACCTTGACTTCAGCAAGGCCTTCGACACTGTCTCCCACATCATCCTCACAGGCAAGCTCAGGCAGTGTGGGTTAGATGAATGGACACTGCGGTGGATTGAACAGTGGCTGGCAGATAGAGCTCAGAGGGTTGTGGTTAGTGGTGCAGAGTCTAGTTGGAGGTCAGTAACGAGTGGTGTCCCTCAGGGGCCAGTACTGGGTCCAGTCCTGTTCAATATATTCATTAATGACCTGGATGAAGGGATAGAGTGTACCATCAGCAAGTCCGCTGATGACACAAAACTGGCAGGAGTGGCTGACACACCAGAAGGCTGTGCCACCTTACAGCGTGACTTGGACAGGCTAGAGAGTTGGGCAGAGAGAAACCTTACGAAATTCAACAAGGGCAAGTGTAGGGTACTACACCTGGGGAGGAATAACCCCATGCATCAGTACAGGTTGGGGTCTGACCTCCTGGAGAGCAGCTCTGTGGAAAGGGACCTGGGAGTCCTGGTGAACAACAGGATGACCATGAGCCAGCAATGTTCCCTGGTAGCCAAGAAGGCCAATGGCATCCTGGGGTGCATCAAGAAGAGTGTGGCCAGCAGGTCGAGGGAGGTTATCCTTCCCCTCTACTCTGCCCTGGTGAGGCCATATCTGGAGTACTGTGTCCAGTTCTGGGCTCCCCAGTTTAAGAAGGACAGGGAACTGCTGGAGAGGGTCCAGCAAAGGGCAACAAAGATGATTAGAACATCTGTCTTATGAGGAAAGACTGAGGGACTTGGGTCTTTTTAGTCTAGAGAAAAGAAGATCGAGGGGGGATCTTATTAACACTTACAAATACTTAAAGGGAGGGTGCCAGGGGGATGGGAACAGTCATTTTCAGTGGTGCCCAGTGATAGGACAAGAGGGAATGGGCACAAACTTGAATATAGGAAATTCCAACTTAACATGAGGAGGAACTTCTTTCCTTTGAGGGTGGCAGAGCACTGGCACAGGCTGCCCAGAGAGGTTGTGGAGTCTCCCACTCTGGAGACATTCAAAACCCTCCTGCACGCTGTCCTGTGCAATTTGCTGTAGGTGACCCTGGTCTGGCAGGGGGGTTGGACTAGATGATCTCCAGAGGTCCCTTCCAACCCTGACCGTTCTGTGATTCTGTGATTCTGAGATAGGATTTATTCTTTAGATGGAATAAGGGGTGTGTGTCTGAGGGATATAACCATTTTGATCAAATAGTTAAGTGAGTTGAGATCTTCTCTTGAGCTCTTTGAACTCTCCAGAATATCTGCTCTGTGTTTTAAAACCTCATCTTTGACAGGATTTTCACTTTCTAACATAAACTGCAGCATATTCCATGTAACCACTGACAGCAGTGTCTGTCTCTCTTTAGGAAAGAATTTTTCTTACATTTTGCAAAGGATAAAAGATGCTCTCTATTGGGGAAACTGGCCCATTATCAGAAATCTGATTTAACGTTACGTATTCCAGTATTCCCAGAAGCTGTTGACTTTCTGCTTTCCTGGTCCTAACCATCATACTTAGGCACCCTTGCACTCCAAATTATTCCTCTTGGAAATTAATGTGTAGCTCCTTCCTGATTTTCAGTATAAGAATTTTTCACTTCTGGATCCATTTTAATCTGCTGATTTTTTAATTTTTTTTTTTAACATATATATGTATTTCATGCAATTGTGGAGCTGGTAAGCATTAATTAATGCTAGAATCATAGAATATCTCAACTTGGAAGGGACGTCTAAGGATCATTGAGTCCAACTCCCTGCTCCTTGCAGAACCACCTAAAACTAAATCATATGACCAAAAGCATCACCCAGATGTTCCTTGAACTCTGACAGACTTGGTGCTATGACCACTTCTCTGGAGGTCCTGTTCCAGTGACCAACCACCCTCTCAATGAAGAACCTTTTCCTAATGTCCAATCTGAACTTCCTCTGATGCAGCTTCATTCCATTTCCTCATGTGCTATCACTGGTCACCAGAGAGAGGAAATCAGCACCTCCCGCTCTGCTCTCTCCCTTGAGGAATTTGTAGACTTCAATGAGGTCACACCTACACCTTCTCTTCTCCAAGCTGAACAAACCAGGTGACCTCAGTCGCTCCTCATAAGTCTTTTCCTCGAGGTCTTTCACTGTCTTGGTTGCCCACACTCTGGAAGTTTGATGTCCTTCTTATATCGAAGCACCCAAAACTGCATACAGTACTTGAGGTGGGGCTGCAACAGTGCAGCGTAGACTGGAACCATCACCTCCCTCAACTGGCTAGCTATGCTGTGCTTGATGCATCCCAGGATGCAGTTGGCCCTTTTGGCTGCCAGGACACACTGTTGACTCATATTCAACTCGCCATCAACCCAACCCCCCAGATCTCTTTCTGCGGTGCTGCTCTCCAGCCTTTTGTCCCCCACTTTTTATGTATAACCAGGATTACCCTGTCCCAGGTGCAGAATCCAGAAGTTGCTCTTGTTAAATCTCATATAGTTGGTGATTGCCCAGTTCTCTAGTCTATCCAGATCTTTCTGTAAGGCCTCTCTACCCTTGAGGGAATCTACAGCTCCTCCTAGGTTACTATTATTGGCAAACTTACTTAATGTACATTTAATTC
The DNA here is from genome assembly GCA_008711295.1 of Anarhynchus alexandrinus. Taxonomy (NCBI): domain Eukaryota; kingdom Metazoa; phylum Chordata; class Aves; order Charadriiformes; family Charadriidae; genus Anarhynchus; species Anarhynchus alexandrinus. The sequence continues at coordinate 297,533 of VUYV01000311.1, forward strand.
CTGCGTTCATATCATTTGTAAAAACATTAAAGACCACAGGCCCTAAAATTGAGCCCTGGGGAATCCCACTGATGACTGGCCACCAGCCTCATGTAATCCCATTTGCTACAACTCTTTGAGCCAAAACCATCAGCCAGTTGTTCACCCAACATATTATGGACTTGTCTAGCTGTATGCTAGACATTTAGTCCAGAAGGATACTGTGAGAAACAGTGTCAAATGCTTTGGTAAAATCCAAAACCCCCACATCTACTCCTTTGGTCAATTCGATGGGTAAGCTTGTCATAAAAGGATATTAAATTAGTTAAGCAGGATGTTCCCCTCATGAACCTGTGCTGGCTATGACCTATGACTGCATTGTATCTCAAGTGTTTTTCAATAACTCCCAGAATAACCTTCTCCCTTTCCCCCTTCAAATCTAATTTAAAGCTCTTTCAATGAGCCTAGCTAACTCTTGTGCAAAAATCCTTTTCCCCCTTTGAGAAAGGTCTACCTGTCTGTCACACTCAGGCCTGGTGTCATACAGACCAACTAGTGATCAAAAAATGCCAAATTCTGCCCGTGACACCAGTCACAGAGACAGGTATTGATCAGTTGCATATTCTTGTTTCTTCCCTCATCATTCCCTGCAACTGGAAGAATAGAGGAAAACATTACTTATGCTCCTGAACCCTTAACCAGTTGTCCCAAGGCCCTGAAGTCCCTTTTGAATGCCCTTGGATTTCTTAGCTTCCTGTTAAGGAATCATTTCATATTGTTTAGAATTAATCACATGTACAAATTAAATACTTTCATAGGTGAACTATCTTAGCATCTAAGCATTTATTTTATCTACACATGCATGATATTGCCATTGTGCATGTCATTTTTGGTACTTGTGTATCATTTTCTGCATCTACTTTTTGGGTTCTTATAAAGTTGTGGAGTTCCTGAAAGTACTAAATGTTGCTAGCATCAGGCTTATTGACTGTGTTTCAGTTTTAGGGTGAAGATCACTCCATGACTGTATAGACAGGGAAATGTAAGAGCAGTCCAGCCAGCAGTTTAAGTGCTCATGTATGCAGAAGCTTTCACCATGTGTGAATAAAAACAAGGTCATTACAGGTTGTCTGTTTATGATAACCAGTTTTGAAGACTCAAGTATTTCTGAGAAAATCAAATGGAACTGTTATTTGAGGAGAGCACCCTGATGCCTGCAGCAAAATTTAGGATAAGAATACATCTGTAAATTGACTAGATCCATAGGGTGTTTTCTGGCACTGTTTAATTTAGTAGTATAGAAATAGCCTTAATATGTTGATTGGCTGGGCCTGAACTTTCCTAATATTTTCCTCTGGAGTAACTGTATACACTTGACATACAACTGTACCTAGGCTTAGTGAATATCCTTTTCAGATGGAGCGTGCTTGTGAGGTAAAATAGGATACAGAGGGTGAAAATACACTGTCATTAAACAGACTGTAGGAGAAAGTGCCTATCAGGATGAAGAAAAATAAAAAGAGACATCCTTTGGATGTGAGACTCAGCATCTCATTTGAAGAGTAAAATGAGATATTTTTTAAAAATTGTGTGGGTTTCTTATAAGATAAAGCCAATTTTCTTCTTATATTTAGTTTTTGTATACTGTAATAGCTTTAGTTCAGCTTTTCTGTCTTCAAGCATCTCACTAGTCACCTCTTCAAAGAGCTTTTTTTTTTTTTTTTAATGGATAGAGTGTCCTGGAGAACAATTATGTGACATGCACAATTTCTGAGGCTAGTTAATGGATCCCACTGAACTGCGAAAGCTTTGGAAATACATCTTTAAAATGCCAATTTTCAAAAAAGATAATTATGCTGATATGAATTACTACATTATGACACAGTTCTATGAAAAAAAACCCAGGGTAATGAGAAAAGTTATGAGGGTGTATTTGTTTCTATCTATGACAATCAAATAGAAATGAAATAATATGATGTCTTACCCTTACTAAGCTATATATCATCTACCTCTGGGCAAAAGAAAACAGTAAAATATGTAATAATCTTTTAAACAGATCATATCAGAGAAATGTGTTTCTGTTAGCTCCATGGGCTGATTTAAATTGCCTAAAGTATTTGACACACTGTGTTATGGAATTTTGTACTTTACTGTTGGACACTGTTTATCTTCACTACTTTTCCCATCTGGGGTCCCCCAGGTCCCCAGTAGCCAATTTGGCCTAAACCACGACACCACTTCACAAAACTTTTACAACAATATTATTCTGTTTCCATCCATCTAATGCTTTTGAATTTAGTCTACCTTTGTGTATATGTAAAATATTAGTGACTGTAGTTTTTAAGTATTAAAAGTTTCAAAAGTGAAGCTTTGTATTTGTTAGTGATCAGATATGTCCTCAAGGATTTGTCATTTTTAGTGTCAACCTGATGAGAAGAGTTTAATGTGCAAGTGAAGTATTTGGAAGAGAAGGTCATAGCAGTGCATGAGTGAATCTGCAGCACGTTTCCCCTGATTATCCAAAGGTTTCAGATGTCTCTCACAATCTTCAGATAATCATAGCTCTGCTGTTACATCACTGTTGTATAATGTCAGCATCATTGTCTGCTTCGCTACCTTTCAAAAAGGAAAGCACACATATCTTCACACCCACCCGCAAAACGCACTGAGGCTTTAGATTGGTTTGGGGGTTTTTCTTTTCTTTTTCTTTTTTCTTCAGATTGATAGGAGTAGCAAAGCACCATCTGGTGCTAATCTCCACTTTGACTACTAAAATAATGCAGCACCAAGACAGACCTTCTATTAAAATGAATACTTCAGCAGTACAAACAGACCAACACAGAGTACCCTGACATAATGTAATGTGCATACCAGTACTCCAAATGTTGGTGTTTGTTGGTTTTTTTTTATGAAATTAATGAAAGGCATATGTTCTTTGACCTAGAGTGAATTACAATTTTATTAAAATCCTAGAGCCAAGCTCCTCTTCTAGTGCCACCAGAATCACTCAAGAGTGATTGAACAGATTACAACAGAAACAGTATCACTATTTGGCCTTAAGGAAGCCTTATGGTCCTATGGTTCAGCAGGATGCTGAACGGGGAAACTAGAGAATTCATTTCTAATCCTGTTTCTGCACCTGATCTCTTCTACAGCATCACTGCTTTACTAGTATCAGCTGAAGGGTAGATTCAATTGCTAAATTATGCAATTTTACAGTTAAAATGCAAAACTCGTGCTTTGTAAGTGTGCAATTTCCATCTGTATTCAGTGTTAATTTTTCTCTCAATTATAACAAAAACTTTCTCTAAATCTTCTGTATTAATGTATTAAACAGTAGTTTTACAGTAATAACAGTAATTTTAAGAAAAACATTGCAACTGTCATTCTGAAGAGCTAAAAACGATGAAATAATCAACCCTGCCCATCAAAATCTTGAGATTTGAAGGTAACAGAAGATAAGATAACTTTTCATAACTTTTAAAGTGTGGGGGTTTTGGTTATTTGCTTGTTTGTTTGTTCGTGTTCTGTCTCGGTTTCTAAGCTGTCAGAGTAAAATAAGGTTATATGTTCAGAACTGTAAAAAAATGTACAACTAATGTACTTTGCAAATATTTAAAAAATATCTATAAAGTATGTTGAAAGTGAAAAAATGTAAACAGGTGATTTACTGAAAAGATACTGCACTCAAGAAAATACAGAGGAGAAAAAAATTGTGACACTACTTTAATAAAAAAAAATGCATTGGTATGGTGAAAGATTAGACAGTGAGTTCACTTTACAACTACTCATCTATGAAAAAGCAGTTTAGATACCTGCTACACTAACTAGCTAAGTTACAATTTTTTCTTTATTTTACCTCCCAAGGAAATATCTTATTGTTTTATTTTTCTGGAACAAAATATGTAACACTTTTACTAAATACACAAAAGTCTTTTCTTCAGAATGTCATTACTACAATGCATCTGCTTAGTGTCACCTGGAATTATAATACTTGAACTCAAACTGTCTGAATCAGTCTATAGATCCATCTTTATTCACCTAATTTTAACATATGCATAAGTCCAATTGACTCTCATGAAACTGAAATACATGCTTAAAGTTAAGCATATTATTGTGTCTTTCTGAATTGTCCCATAACGAGGAATATCTGTTTCTTTACTCTAAGTCTTAAGTATTTCGTCACTCACTGCTTTACTTCAATTTTCTCTATTTGGGCAGGAAGGAATCATTTATTATCCATTGTTAATTATAGATATGTCTTAGAGGGCTATGTAATCAGGTGAATTTGAGGACTGTAAAATTTCAAGTGCTGATATGAAATCTGAGGATATGAGTAAGTCTTGCTTTTTCTTCTGTACTGTTCCTGGAGTCTAGCCCAGAATGCTTCAAAGGGTATGTATCTGGCCTGAAAAATATTCACAACATCTTGAAAATCACTAGGGAATACCTCTGGAAAAAGACAAAGTACGTGGTGCTCAGGCATATAGATGCTGGAATTCAAAATCTTTAGACAGACACTATGGTCTCTGCTAGAAAATAAAATGGGCTTTGTATAATTCTCTGAACTTGAGGGCAGGAGCTGCAGCAGGGCTTGTAGTCATTAAGCTAAACTCTCACCCTGCTGCAACCAGGGTCCTGTCATCCATATTACCTGGGAGGAACAAGCCCTGGAATAGAAAGTTCCCCAAACTGCCTGAACGTCATCTGGAAGAGCACTAGTTTATCAAGGCCAAAACAATTTCTAGAGGCATGTTAGCAATTAAATAGCATGAACAATTTTGAAATTATGTTTAAAACATGCATCCCTATCTATTTTATTAGTATAGCAACAGATATTTTATAGGATATGCTGAGAACAGATTCATAAAAGGCAGTCAGTAAACTGAGCATTGCTTAAACTAGTCAAGAGGAAACACCAAGAAAAGGGGTACTATAGCTAATCAGCCTCTGTTACCGCAGTGCCTGCCTCACTCTGAACTTCAAAGAAGCATCTTCGTGGAATGAGAAGCAAGAGCTCCATACTCCTACAAGGCCATGGACCCTGTAACTCCAAAGACAAAGTATCATAGCACTTATTCAGGAGATCAAAAATCTACTGCCAACTTTGTTCTTGTGTGAAAGAAATTAACTTACATTCAGGTACCAGAAGGTATAAAATATAAACCAGTGTGTGTTTCTTTATTTATATCTTACTTAAACTATACTAATTTGGATAAATAGTCAACGTTGATTTTGAGAAGAGGAGAAAAAAAAAAGATGAGAAACGCTTAACATAACTTACTATGCAGTGGTCAGGATAATGACTAGAGAAATAGCAAATGAAAGTTCAAGTTCACCTTATAAGCCAGGAGATTTGATATTATATCTTCTATTCTATATTAATGTCCTAAGCACTAAAATAGTATGATGAAGATTGACAGTGCTACAACTTTCTGTATTTTGTGAGTAATGATTAAATTACTGTTGTGAATTTATCTTGAAAAACTGCAAGTATTTAAAAGGATGGAGATAAACCATTATGACATTTTAATTTCTTTCTTCTTTTTTTGGGAGGGAAGCAAAAAAAATCATTACATCTATTCCTTAATAGTGAATGGTATCATATTACATAAAACTGCATTTTCAGTGAATAGGTACTCTACCAAAAAAAAAAAAAAAAATTAGGCCCGTCTGTAACAATAATACTTCAGTAACAGAGTAAGTAAACAGACATAATCTGTTTCAAGTCAGACTTAACAGAACAAAGTGATGAAATCAAACTATAAATTCACATTTTTTGCTGATTATAGTGCAAGGATGTTGGTTTGTAGGCTCACAGTTCTAAGCATTTTCCCTGTTTTTCTGTAGTGTTATTTATTTATTCCTGCAGAAAAAAAACCATAATATTATGAAAGAACAGAGGCCTTGTAAATAGCAGAATAAAATTGTGATATTCTTATTATGATCCTTCCAGCACTTTTGGTTCATGTTGGTTGGAAACAATTTCATTTTTCTTTTTTTGTATCAGTGAATGTGTTTCTTACTTTAAAAAAGATAAAAGTACTAAAAGGATGAATACATTATTTAACTAGTTGTACTTCATTTTAAATATTTTGACATTTAATACAAGTATTTAGATTTCTAAGTTTTGAGCTAAATATTAGTTGATAAAAATGTATCTTTTAGTTTTTCAAGAACTGGAACAATAGAGAATTATTATTCAGAAACAGTGGAAAAAAATACTCTAACGTCCCAATTGAATTTGATGTAGCCCTTAATGGAAAGTTATAGGCATATTCTGGCAGCTAGGAAAAGAAGGACCGTTTATAAACACTTGTAGGGTGACTGCAGTGGCCAGGAAATGCCATCTAATTTATTCTTTTTTTAACTACAGAAATATATGGCTAAAGTTAGCTTTTATCTTAGCATTTAGAAGTCATGTAAAAGAGGGACAATGAAAAGGGAGATGAGCAGTATACATCAATAACATGATGTAAAATCACTTCAGACTTCATTTAATGTATTTTTCCTTACTAAGAATTTCCCAAGTAGAGTAGTAAGATTCAGCTCTTGTGAGGTAAAGGACAAGTGAAAAGAAAGAAGAAAAAAAAAAAGAAAAAAGATTAAAAGTACTGAGAAACATGTGATTTATTTCTTCTTCTGGAAGAAATTTCTAATTAGGAATTTGATTTTTGCAGACACAAAGCTTTCATTGAGCTCCTCAAGTACCAAACCACAGGCTGCTGATATATTTTAGTAAGACACTTGACATATTTGAAATTTGACAAAGCCGAAGATCATGGTCTTTCTTTCTAATCCCTTGTTTTAACTTCCTTCAAGATATGAACTTTTGAAGTCTTACACAGCTCTCTACTGGTCTGAAACTTAAGGTCATTTTCTCCTTGAGTATTATCTTTTGAGGGTTGATGGCTATCCCCATTCCAACTGTTCTTTAGCCACACTTCATCTGGGCTGTTAGGTGACTCCGTCCACACTCAGTGGGAATCCATTGTGTTATTCTTCTACCCTGCCAACAGTACTGTTCTCCTGAATATACTGTAAAAGATATTCTACCATCCAGTACTGTCTATTCTGCCCTCTGGTAATCACTCTCCTCCCTCACTATTCACAACAAAGACTCAGTGTGTCTCCATTCTGTTTTTAATCGCTATCCTGGTCTATTCCTCTACTCCAAATTATTTCATTTTATTCCCCTGTTATCCTTGTCATCTCTGCTTTTCATCCTGAACTGCTCTGCTGAGCTCTTATGTTCACAGTTCATTTCCCTTTGACTTGGCATGGATAAAAGTTCCACCCATCATCCAGTAGTGAGCTGGGATTACAGCATGAGGCTAGCATATCTCTGCTAGTCTGCCATTGAAGTACACGTCCAGACATTTTTGTAGCAGACCATGGTAATCTGCCCCTATTCAAACCGTATGTGTCTTCCAACAGGTCTTTGCTTTTTTTCCTTTTTTTTTTTTTATTTCTGTGAAAGTCTTTAGTTTTTAGAAGTTTTTTCCTGTTTAAAAACAGTCATTAGGACAACAGTTTTGTAAGTCATTGCACCTATCTTCATAAAGACTTAACTGAGTTACATGGCTTAAGTTCTACTTTTTGTTTTAAAATTATCACACAAACATCTGGCATATTTTGAATGGGATCTGGGCAATATATTGTTTAGGTAGTTGTTCTTCCATTGATAACAGTTGAAGTTGTATACATTCTATCTTTCAAGACACAATTTAAAGAGAATGAAACTCTAAGCAAACATTTTTTTCACTCAGATGACAGTTATGCATAGAATGTCTTGAAACCTTTGGAATTACAGAACTGCTTTTGGGAATGCTTTGGTTAAGAAAGGGTAGCATCAACGACATGGTCACTGTCAGCTCCACTTGGACAAAAAAGTATAACACTTATATCTTGGACATCCTAGAAAGATAGGGGTTTAAGAAAGGGAAGAGAAGAAGATGAAGAAAGAGGTACCAAAAAGAGTAGTTAGAAAATACTGAAGATGTAACAGATGTGTTTTTCAGAGCATATCCCAGCTGTCAAGTCAGTTATTTTCATCACAGTATATGGGCACCTAGAATGGAGTTCTCAAAAGGGAACGTTAAACTAGACACAATGCCATGCTCACAAGGCTATATGGTATTTTGATCAGAGCTAGTTCATATCTTGCCAACTTTCAGCTCAGCCAGGCTGAGCTCAACTGAAGTGCAAGACTAAATAGTTATGACTATGAGTGATTTAGATGAATCAGTCTTATCAGTCAGGCAGTTCATGGGCTGATTAATTATGTGTTTTTATTGAAAGTATATTTTATCTCAGTAGTTACTGTTAAGCTGCTAATATATCTTAAAATACTTACCTTCGTATACAGTAATTTAGCAAGTTAATAAATCCTAGTATCTTTGGGAATCTGACAGACAATAGTAACATATTATACGTATGACTTCATCCTAGAATTATCTCTCCCCATTCTGAGATACCACACTAAGTATGCTTTGCACTGATATGAAAAGAACTTGGGTTATATGTGTTGCACCTTCCGTTGGGGTTAAAAGTGAGTGTCATATTCAGTTAAAAGGAAGGGAGAAATGAAGTTTAAATGGTTATTTCCTTATCATATATTCTTATATTGAACCAATGTGAATGCTTTCTTTTTCTCAAAAAAGTTATCATTATCACTGTTGTTTTTTTCTCTCCAAAGCTGTTGTATGTCCTCTGATCTTTAAAGTTCTCATTATTTCATAGCCTATTTTTTGGCAAGAAAATGTTGTTTATATATATATACCCAGGAAAGGTATTCAATGTTATCGGAGTCGCTGGGTAAAGATCAATTTATTGATACTAGACTGATGAAAGTCCTTAGTTATGTAACTTAATCTCTTGAATTAACCCAACATCTGGCAGTCTTGTTAAAGTTACTATTTCAGATTGAGATAATTATATTTGCAAATCAGCATATGAAATGTGTTGGAGTTCTAGTAGGGACAGTGGTACATTTGGAGAGAAGTGACTAGCCATTGATGACTAGAAGTTATTAGGTCATTGTGCACTGTACACAGGTATTGCGTTTACATCAGGCATTTTAAGGTCAGAAGGATGATACCGGTTTTCTTACTGAACTGTTTATTAATTCTTCCATATAGTTTTGTTTGCAATTTCAACAAAGAGCTGAAGTGTGGATTACCCTAAGGTTCTAGGCTTTTCTTCTCTTAGGAGACTTACTTTGGCTTTTAGCTATTCATGATTAACACAGTGTTAAAAATCTGAAGCTTATTTAAAGTCAGAATTTTCTGTTTCCTAGTAATTGGATATCGTTATGCTTTTGTCTACTAAACTAAATAACTCAATTATAGAATAGAATCTCATGGGATTGTGATGAAGTTGCTTCTTAATCTTCTTTGGAACAAACTATATCGTGATTTCCTTACATGTCTTATTAGGAATTGTATTAATCAGATCACAAAGCACTCTAGAGACAGTTTTCCTATACTTTTTAAAGGTTTTCTTATGCCTTTTGTAATGTTGCATTTGATCTCTCCGGCTCCCTCTCTCCAGTGCTTTGCAGTATTTGTGTCTCAACTAGAAAAGGTCTTAGCATCGTGATAGAGGCCTGGGGAACATTCAATATGTGAATTGCATACTGTGATACTGTCTCCTCTTTTCAGGACTAAATTTCAGTTACACATCACATTGAATTGCAAAATTCTGGACTCAGTGACCTTGGTAGCCTCTTATGTTTTTGAATGCCTGACTGTACACACCTTTCAAGTATTGCTCTTGTCAATGCCATGTAGATAGATGACATTACCTTTTTCTGTAGGTTAATATTGTCACATTTTTTCCCCTTTTTTAAAAATCTTATCTTCATATAGAAAGATATAGTTCTAGACCAAGTGCACAATGATGCCTCTTCCCACAAAAAGGTTCAGCCTACAATTGTTGCTGTAGTATCATGGCAACTTATCACTTCTTTCCCAGTTATGTGCAGGATGGTAGCTAGACAGCCAGCAGAAATAAGAGCAAAGGATTGTGAAAAGTGTTCTTTGGTTTCTGATCCTCTGTAATTTCCTTCTAAGTACTATTCTCTGGTGTTTTCACCAACTAACAGAGAAATAGGAACAAGGCTTTTCTTAGCTCGATTAAAAGGATAGGCTGAATTCAAATTATTTCAATCAGGGAAATAAAAATATTGTAGTTTAACTCAGATAATCTGTCAAAAAATTCCTTTGATAGAAATAATCCCTTTCCCAGGCTTTAACATCTCCCAGTCAAGATTTAATCTGGGAATATCCTTGGATGGGAGGAAACGGAAAGAATACTTAATACTCCCTTCTCAGATCCTCTAAACTCTCTTATTTCCTTGCTGTATTAGCCCAGCTAGACAACTTTAGTTTTCCTTTTTTAACCCTCTCCGCAGTTAGAAAGTTCCTCAGGCGTAGTGAAGCCAGTGTACATCTTATTTTACTCTGTATTTATTTGATGTATTTATCTCTCTGAATCTCAGAAGAAGAAAAAAATACAACCTTCCTTTAAAAAAAAAAGGAGTTGTTATATATGGACTTTAAGTGAAACAATTTGTCTTTCTTTAAAATACAGAACAGATTTGATTATGACTTGTAACTCTTTTATATATTTGACTTTCACTGAATGTGAAAAATGAAATTATATTTTGGCAGAGAAATATACTATAATGTACTTTTATGTTCAAATTCTGTTTGCTTTTTATTAACACCTTTCTCATCCAGCAAATATTATTACACAAAACCTAGGATCGATTTGTTTATATGTAGGGTTATTTGAATTATTAAATGTGAATGGAAAGTTGTTTTCTTTTTTTTTTTTTTTTTTTNGGCACGCAGATTTCATTGCAAAATTCCTTCTGTTAATGACACTGGTAACAGCTTCAATAAGAGATCACTCCAGTATAAAACCATCAAATTCTGGTAGGTCATTTACTCCCTCACTCACCAATGAAGAATTGCTGGATGCTCTATATTCTCAAGCATTTGGACCAAACCAATTTTAAATGATTCAGTGATGGGTTATCCAGCATTCTGTTTGCTAGATATATTTACATGGATTATAGTTAAGTAGTATTTCCAGGCATGACTATATTTCTTTCTTCTGTCTTTCTGTCATTATTCCTTGCTATACCTCTATGAATCACTGATCAGACTCTTATGCTTTGATTCAACCTACTTTATGTTTGTTTGATTTTTGCATGAGATTCTCATCCTTCTGCCTTTTGCTCATTAGGTAAGCACAATAAAACAATGGCAAGCAGTCATTTCACCCAACAAGAACAGGGAAAAATCTGAATTTAATACCTCTCAATGCGATGAAAAACATAGACTTCTCTGTGTATATGGTTGTATTGTATTAGCATGGCAAGATTTTGGTAGCAGGACAGCTACAGGAGTGGCTTCTGTGAGAAGCTGCTAGAAGCTTCCCCTATGTCCGATAGAGCCAATGCCAGCCGGCTCCAAGATGGACCCACTGGTGGCCAAGGCTGAGCCCATTGGGATGGTGGTAGAACCTATAGGATAACATACTTAAGAAGGAGAAAAAAAAATAATCTGAGGTGCAACAACATCAGCCGGAGAGAGGAGTGAGAATATGTGAGAGAAACAACCCTGCAGACACCAAGGTCAGTGAAGAAGGAGGGGGAAGAGGTGCTCCAGGCACTGGAGCAGAGATTCCCCTGCAGCCTGTGGTAAAGACCATGGTGAGGCATGTTGTCCTCCTGCAGCTCATAGAGGTTAATGGTGGAGCAGATATCCATCTGCAGCCTGTGGAGGACCCCATGCCAGAGCAGATGTATGCGCCCAAAGTAAGTTGTGACCCTGTGGGAAGCCTGTGCTGGAGCAGGCTCCTGGCAGGACCCGTGGAGAGAGAAGCCCACGTTGGCGCAGGTTTGCTGGCAGGACTTCTGACCCCGTGGGGAACCTATGCTGGAGCAGTCTGTTTCTGAACAACTACACCCTGTGGAAAGGACCCACGCTGGAGCAGTTCATGAAGAACTGCAGCCTGTGGGAAGGACTCACATTGGAGAAGTTCATGGAGGACTGTCTCCTGTGGGAAGGACCCCACGCTGGAGTAGGGGAAGAGTGTGAGGAGTCCTCCCCCTGAGGAGGAAGGAGTGGCAGAGACAACTGTGATAAACTGACCACAACCCCCGTTCCCTGTCCCCTTGTGCTGCTTGGGGGCAGGAGGTACAGAAAATTGGGAATAAAGTTGAACCCAGGAAGAAGGGAGGGGTGGGGGGAAGGTGTTTTAAGATTTAAATTTTATTTCTCATTACCCTACTCTGATTGGATAGGTAATAAATTAAATTAATTTACCACAGTCGAGTCTGCTTTCCTGTGACAGTAATTGGTGAGTGATAGCTTCCTGTCCTTATCTTGAACCACGAGCCTTTCATCATATTTTTTCCCTATTTGTGTAGCTGAGGAAGGGGAGTGATAGAGTGGCTTGGTGGGCGGCTGGTGTCCAGCCAAGGTAAAACCCACCACAACAGCCTTTTAAAAATCATATACTTCAGGTATTTTTGGGTGTTAAAAGTTAACTCCTACCCCCAGATCTCCTTCATGACATTCACATTTCCGCTAGCCAGACTACAACAGCTTAATTCTGGTACTGCATCAGTGTATACAAATAGAGTTATACTGGCATAAAACTAGAGTTACACAGTGGTGACACAGCCCACACAATTATCAGTAAATTCTGAAGTTCCAACATATTTACAATTTAAGCAAGGAAAGAGAAAAAAAAAATAAAAAAGAGAAAAAAAAAGAGACGTAGTAAAGAGGTAGTCTTCTGTTTTCCAAAACATATTTGCTTGTTTACTTATTACCTGATATTAGATTTAAGGAAATTAACATACTCAGGGTTTGAATTTTAAGTTATTATTTAGACAAATGTAGCTCACAGTTTTGTGTATGCACGTATCCTTTAGTCCCCCATCTGATCTTGGGAGGATTTGAGACTATTATCATAGAATCATAGAATATTTCGAGTTGGAAGGGACCCATGAGGATCACCAAGTCCAACTCCCTGCTTCTTGCAGGACTACCTAAAACTAAATCATATGATTAAGACATTCCTTGAACTCTGACAGGCTTGGTGCCGTGACCACTTCTCTGGAGGTCCTGTACCAGTGACAAACCACCCTCTCAGTGAAGAACCTTTTCCTAATATCCAATCTGAATTTCCCCTGATGTAGCTTCATCCCATTTCCTCATGTCCTATTGCTTGTGGCTACAGAGAGACCAGCACCTCCTGCTCCGCTGCCTCCTTGAGGAAGCTGTAGACCGTGATGAGGTCACCCGTCAGCCTTTTCTTATGACTCATTGACAAAAAGACTGACTTCATGTCATAATTCTGGAAGCAAAGAAGTGATTTCAGGAACATTTGAATCCAAGTTGAGAATCATGACACTAACTTTCACTAGGAATTCTGCCTGAGTAAGAATCACAGACACCTACTAAAGAATATATGATAGAGAGTGTTAACATGCATCAGTGGAAAGGGACAGGTGAAAAGACACATTAAATTAAGGTGCCAGAGGCACAAAGAATGTAGTAGAACGAGACTGATATTGGAAAGGGAATATAAAAAGGAAAAATAAAAGAAAAGAAGAAATTATAGTGGGTTTACAAGGGACACAAATTTTTATGATAATATCATTATGCAGAATATTGAATTTGACACACATTCGATGTTAAAGCAGAAAAGAGAAATAAAGGAAAAGACAAACAAAATATCAAACAGTGCTAATGAAAATGGTTCAGGGAACCACAGGAAACGTTTAATATCAATGGTAGGGGAAAATATATGTGATAATTTACTTTGAAAATTATTATTATCTTGTGAGGATCAGGGAGTTGAACTCAGTGATCCTTATGGATCTGTTCCAACTTGAGATGTCCTATGAGTATATGATACTTTTATATAATTGTACTATTATATGTATACTTACTGATTTTTCTAAAATGCTGATTTTAAGGCTTTGGCCTTGGCCTCGGCCTTCCTGACTCCATCCCTACACAATCGGGCAGCGTCCCTATACTATTCCCAGGATACCCATACCAGGCTTACACTGCCTCTGTGTTTCCTTCTTGCGCTTTAGTTTGACCAGCAAGTCTAGACTCAGCCAGGCTGGTCTCTTGCCCTCCTTTCCTGATTTCTTACACCTGGGGATCGAGAGCTCTTGCACTCTGTTGAAAGTGTCCTTAAAGATCAGCCAGCTCTCTTCTGCTCCCTTGTCCCTGAGGGCAGTTTCCCAGGGCATCCTATTGACTAACTGCTTGACCAGCTGGAATTTTATTTTCCTAAAATTCAGGCTCCTGACTTTACTTTTTGCCTGACCCATATCCCTCAGGACTGCAAACTCCACCAGTGCATGATTGCTGCAGCCCAGGCTGCCTCCAATCTTGACATCACCATTTTGCTCACTAGCATTGCTGACCAACAGGTCCCATATTGCATCCCCTCTGGCAGGGCTGTCTATGACCTGGCTTAAGAAGTTATCCTCCATGCACTCCACGAGTCTCCTGGATTGCCTACAGCTCGCCGTGCTACTTTCCGACAGATGTCAGGGTGGTTGGAGTCCCCCAGCAGGACAAGAGCCTGCAAGCGTGATGCCTCCTGTAGCTGGAGTAAGAAGGCTTTGTCAATAGGGTCCTCTTGATTGGGCAGCCTTTAGTAGACACCAGCCACAAGGTTCCCTTTGTTGCCTTGGTTTCTAATTCTTAGCCATAAGCTTTCAGCCTGCTCGTTGGCTATTCTTCAGAGACAGCTCTTCAGACTCTATGCATTTCTTGACACAGTCGGCAACACCTCCGACCCTCCTTCCTCTCCTGTCCCTTCTGAACAACCTGTACCCATCGATAGCCACACTCCAGTCATGCGATTCTTCCCACCAAGTTTCAGTAATGGCAATGAGGTCATAGCTTTCTAGAAGCACAGTGGCTTCCAACTGCTCCTGTTTGTTACCCATGCTGCTTGCCTTGGTGTAGAGGCACTTCAGGCTGGCTGTCGGCTGTGTCACCTTTCCAGAGAAACACCCCTTAATTCCTTTGAGGTATTTCACTGGTGTTTCCCTGTTGGCTCCTATTAGCTCAAGAGCCCCTGGCTCATCTCCATAAGTCTTTAAGTGTGCTGCAGTTTAGCCAGCATGCCTCAGAACAACAGGCTGAGGGCTCTTGCAAGGACCTTGTCCCTCTAACCTTGGTGCGTTATCCCACAGCTTGTCACGGGCAAGCCTGACATTATCCCCCTCTCCCTCCAAGCCTAATTTAAAGCTCTGTCAATGAGGTCCTCTAGCCTGTAAGCAAAGGCCCGCTCCCCCCTTTGAGAAAGGTGAATCCCATCTGATGTCAGCAAGCCTGTGCCATGTAGGCCATCCCATTATCAAAAAACCCCAAATTGTGGCAGTGACACCAGCCTTGCAGCCACGTATTAATAGACTGGGCCCATCTGTTTCTTCCAGTGTCACTGCCGGAAACTGGAAGGAGAGAGAAAAACATTGCATGTGCTCCTGATTCCTTTACCAACCATCCCAAGGCCCTGAAGTCTCTCTTGATCACATTTGGACTCTACGTTGCAGCTTTATGACCCCCCACATGGAAAAGCAGTAATGGGTAACAAACTGAGGGCTGTACCAGGCTGGGAAGTTTCTTAGTTATATCTTAAACCTAGGCAACAGGGCGGAAGCAGACTTCCTAAGACGAGGGTCTGTCCTGCATATTGGATCCCCCGTTCCTCGCAGAAGAGAGTTGCCTAAAACTATAACCTGTCTTTTCTTCCTCATTGAGGTGGTTGTAATACGGGAGGGTAGGCCTTTCTGACCTTGGACACACCTCCGGTGAAGATGGATCGTCATCCACATAGTCTGTTGACTGGCCTTCCACATCCAGAACCCCATACCTGTTGTACAGGGGCACCTGGGAAGGTGGGGTGGGCAAGGAGGGGGTTCACCTGCCACCCCAAGTGTGGACTTGCCTCCATTCACTCTTCTCCTTTAAGCTACTGCCTTCAGCCTACTGGCAGGAGAATACAGGATTCCCTTGATCTTGTTTATTTTTTATTTTTTTTCTGGTGACTGTTCCTGTTTCTGTCTCAGGGAGGGCGGAGCGTGGTTCCACCAGTCTATCTCTTTCTCAGACTCCCTGATGCTCCTTAACCTTTCTATTTCCTCTTGTAGCTCTACCACCAGGCTGAGCAGATCGTCCACCTGGTCACACCTCACACAGCTGTTCTCACTACTGCCATCTGTTACCAGAGAAAGGCTCTGGCATTCCCTGCAGCCTGAGTCCTGGACGGCTGCATGTGTTCTTGGAAGATTTGTCTGGGTTGCCACATCCTTTCTGCTGAGTGCAGAGGGAATAGATTTCTGCTGGGTGGATACTACAGCTAAGCTTGTTCTAAGAGGGTGATGACCATAAATTGAACTCACCTCTTGAGCTGGTAGGGTGTCTATGACCTTCCTGCACACCCTTCTTTGTGACCTGCAGTGCAACTGCCGCTGAGCAATGCCCAGGCCTCATCAGCACCTCCTACAAGGGCTGCTGGGTCCTGGCAGGTTGCTCCACTGCCCTGGGGTTTCCCTGCCTCAGGAAAAAACCCAGTGTGCCAAGATCTGCTGCTCCACTGTGGACTGGGATGCTTCCTGAGCAGCTCCCCTCAGTGACTGACATGTTGGAAAGGTGTCCTTTCTCTGACATATTGGAAAGGCGTCACACCATATCTTCCATGGTGGATTCTGCCTGCCTTCCTTTCAATTTGTTCTTTTTGGTTTGCTTCTCAATTTCAGAGCTCGTTGTTTAATTGAGATACTTTGCTGATGTGTTTTTCCCTGAAACAGTACAAGTATAACACTCAATTATAACATAATGAGTCTCAGTTTGAAAATATTGGAAGAAGAAATCTGAATTAACCATGGACAAGAACTGTCCTTCAACATGGCTGATTAGGATATAACCATGATTTACTATGTTTGGCGGTAGGATTTATGTGCCAAGCTGCCATTAAAACCTTATGATGTGAGATCTCAGGAGTCAGCACATTAGTCTTACTACTATTACAACTTCAATAAGCATAAAATGAAGACAAGGTCTTGATGTTCAAGTAAAGGTTTTTTCCAAGGTATTTAAAACTTAAACTTTAAAGGAACTAAAAAAACCGAAAATAATAATAATAAAAAAATGCAGACTAATATTTTCTGAAAGCTTTTTTTACCACTGGATAAAGTCTGATTGTCTTAGATATACAACGTTTTGGCTTTGATCAGGTTTTATGGAGTACAGATTAAACTACAAATTAATCTAGAAAGTTCTTCTGAGTTTATATTCCTGGTGGTCTAAATTTCAGTGTTAAAATTCATTCTTCACTCATTTATTTGAGGATTTTTCAACATTTCTAGAATGATTATCTTATGGTTCTCACTGCAGTCTCTGGAAGACAGTCAAATTTACTTAGCAAGTAGAAGAGCAGTCATTAAAGACAAAAATGAGAATGAGCAATGCATTCTTTAATGTGCTTTGTATATGCATGAAGTATGTGTGAGAGGAAGAGAAAAAAACACACAAAAAGTAGAATAAGATTCTGTTTTTTCAGTTTTGTATGTGAACGTAAAATTAAAACAAAACCCCCTACATTGACACTGTGAATGGACTCCACAAATCAAATGCTTGTGTACCTTCCTTCTGACAAAAAAAAAAATAAAATTCTTGCTTCTGGAGACAAAGCCAACTGACAAAGCTGAAAACATTTTGAAAGAGTAAAGCTCCAAATCCAGTTGCCTCAGTATGACTTGGAGAGAACAGCAGCAGCACAGAAATAAAAGCTAATTGTGATACATTTCCTTCACTTCGCCTGAAGGATTTTTGTGCCTGGAATAAATTTGTATTTGTTTAAAAACAACCCCATAGCTTTTAAAAGTTTAGGCACCCCTCTGAAAGGCAGTCTCATGTATAAATTTTCTATGTAAATTTTCACCCAGCTAGTGAACTACAGCATGTAGCTAGTTTCAAGTATTTGCTCAGATTTCCTTGTATTTGGTTCACACCAAAGAATAGAAAGGGAGATAGGGAGATAGAAAGATCTTTGAAAAGGTCATGAGATCTCAGGCAAAAGCAATCACAGAATGGTCAGGGTTGGAAAGGACCTCTGGAGATCATCTAGTCCAACCCCCCTGCCAGACCAGGGTCACCTACAGCAAATTGCACAGGACAGCGTGCAGGAGGGTTTTGAATGTCTCCAGAGTGGGAGACTCCACAACCTCTCTGGGCAGCCTGTGCCAGTGCTCTGCCACCCTCAAAGGAAAGAAGTTCCTCCTCATGTTAAGTTGGAATTTCCTATATTCAAGTTTGTGCCCGTTCCCTCTTGTCCTATCACTGGGCACCACTGAAAATGACTGTTCCCATCCCCCTGGCACCCTCCCTTTAAGTATTTGTAAGTGTTAATAAGATCCCCCCTCGATCTTCTTTTCTCTAGACTAAAAAGACCCAAGTCCCTCAGTCTTTCCTCATAAGACAGATGTTCTAATCATCTTTGTTGGATGGACCCTCTCCAGCTGTTCCCTGTCCTTCTTAAACTGGGGAGCCCAGAACTGGACACAGTACTCCAGATGTGGCCTCACCAGGGCAGAGTAGAGGGGGAGGATAACCTCCCTCGACCTGCTGGCCACACTCTTCTTGATGAACCCCAGGATGCCATTGGCCTTCTTGGCCACCAGGGAACATTGCTGGCTCATGGTCATCCTGTTGTCCACCAGGACTCCCAGGTCCCTTTCCACAGAGCTGTTCTCCAGGAGGTCAGCCCCCAACCTGTACTAATGCATGGGGTTATTCCTCCCCAGGTGTAGTACCCTACANGGACTTGCTGATGGTATACTCTATCCCTTCATCCAGGTCATTAATGAATATATTGAACAGGACTGGACCCAGTACTGGCCCCTGAGGGACACCACTCGTTAGGGTCTGTCCTGAAAAATGTTGACTTATTAAAATATCACAAGTGATCTATGAAGCTTCCAAGGAAATTCCAGGTTTTAGTAAATGTATGTCTGACAATCGAACAGTGAAAATGAAGCTGTAGGATGTGAAGGAGGTTAAAAAAAAAAAAAAAGTAGTTAAAATATATTTCAAAAGCAGACTTCACCGAATTATTGTATGAAAAACCTAACTTCATGGACATATTTAACACAAATTCAATGTAGGAACTCTGCTCCTACATTTAAACAGTGCAACATCATCAATAGTCAATATCACCATAAACAATCTTATAGTGCTTTATAAATTCAGTCCCAAATTGTGAATGCCCTTTATGTCATACTCAATAATCAGCATCAGGCTATTTAACTATAACGCAGTTGGCACAACTGAAATATCAAGAGGCAGAGCTAGGTTGAGTACAGGCTGGTTCTTCGGTCTTCAAAAAGCTCATTAAATCAGCTGTAATGAAGTTGAGACTTTGACTGACAAGGTAAACATTACAAATAATACTGCTTTTCCGTTACATGTTAATAACATTTCTTGCTAAGCCTTAAATATTACAAAGTGTTTCATTGATTATTTTATTTGAGATTTTTTTTCTGAAGAATTTTTGTTTTCTCCTATTTTATGAATTCTAACGGTCATTCACTGCCACAGTGCAAGCAACCTTCCCCTGATGATTATTTATAATTGTTTTCTGCACTGCCTAGGCTACATTTTCAAATCAAACATGTTGTCTACCCTATCACCCTTTTGAACATGTTATATTTAATCTAATAATCATGTATATTCTTAGCATTCTTATTTAAATATTAGTAATTTAAATTATTTTCTCAAGTGTCTGTTTGCCAGATTTATGCTAAACCCTTTTCATTTGCTGCTTTCCAAAGGGGTCTGACAAACTTCAAACAATTCAGTAGAACATAGTTTGTCTTTGGCCTCTAGAACAAGAGGCTCAGTCAGGCACTATGAAAATTTCAGTTCATGCTTCTGCGCTGTAATTGACAAGGTAGAATTCTTTTCTCTGTCAGTGTCTAGTGCAGTAATTTCACTGTGACTAAGAAAGGAATCATCCAACTACAGATATACAGCACAGAATTAAATGGGGCATAAAAACATATCCAAAAGAGCTCTTGATTTCTTCCTACACAGGAAATAATCAGGCCTGTAAGGCACCTCCAGAGATGTGTGTGTGTTTCAATGAGAAACGAGTGGATGGGCACCTTTGGCAAAGTGTAAAGGTGTTGCATGTTATTTAAATTTTAAGATGAGCAACGACACAGTATCACCCAGGAGGTGCTTAGACGTAACCATAGGATTCATAGGTCTTAGACACGTAACTTCATTGTCACACTGCATCATTTAGAAGTTTACACATTCTGTTTTCGGTGGGGTTTTTTTGTCTGTTTGTGGAGTTTGGGATTTTTGTTTGTTTGTGGGGTTTGGGATTTTTGTTTGTTGGGTTTTTATTGGTTTGGGGTTTTTTTGATGGGGCTATTTGGATACTCTTTTTGGGGGGCAGGAAATTTTCCTGATTACATATGTTGAAGAGTCTGAAAATATGCAGTGATTGGGTCTGAAGAGATTGGTGTCCTCCCCAACCCCTTAAAAAAATTTCTATAAAATAAAGAATTGTATAAAGGAACTTACTTCATATGTATGATACTTCTGTATTTCTATGCATTACTGTACATCCTATGTCTCAACATTATATGGTATGGTGTTTTGTTTGCTATCCTGTACTCCTCATAAAAAACAGATATAACACACAATTGTAACATGATGTTGTATCTGGGCACAAGAGACATACAGATCGGGCTGTGTTTCAGATCCATGTTTCTTACTGCATTATGGAAAATGCTACTCTTGCTTCTTTAATGTAAAATTGCCTACATATCAGGATGGCCTATACAACCAAAACAAACCCAACTTTTACTAAGTGATCAGCAAATTGTAAAACATATTCCTCCAGGCTGTTATTTTTTTTTTTGGAAATGTGCAGAACATTAAAAAAAAAATAACAGAAAGAAAAACACTGTAGAATCACTGCTTTCTGAAAACTGACTTCTCACACAGCTGTAACCTAGCACCTGTGAGCCTGGTGCTTACAGAGAGTCTTCCCATTCATTATTAAATGCATTTCTATTTCTATCATTGTGTTTAATTCTGTCTGTCTGTCTTTGAACAGTGCTATATTTTGTGCCTTGCCTGTCCTGAAGAATAAAGGAAAACATTAAATACTAAATTTTGATTTTGCTTTTAGCTTTTCACAGGCATAAATAATAAAAACAGAATATTCAGGAAATTTTGTCTGGAATTTTTCTGGTATTTTATGTTTGTGTAATTACACATAATCCTTCACACCATACTTATTTACACAAAAACTTAGCATATTATAAAAAATAAATTTTCTAAAATAGATCAGGGGAATTTTTGCATCCCTATTTTGAGAAATATTTTCTTAATTTCTGATACAACAGACATACATAAATTGATATGTTGGAAGCAGGACTAATTTGGACATACAGAACAGTTCATAGCATGAGAGAGGTGCACTTTTTAAAAAGAACCAAGGATAAGCTCTGCAGCTCTTGTTTTTCTGATTACCAGATATTGTTTTGCCCATGATCCAACATCTTTAAATTTTGCCAAGCTCTGTGGTGAAGCATAATCTCAGTAGACATCATAAGAGACTGTGGTGCCTTTGGATAGGTGAAGTTTTGCATCAGCCTGGATTCATCTTGGCTGTGTCTTCCTGTTTTATTTGCTTCCTGATGCATAAATGGCTGTTATCTTCTTCATGTTTCTCTATACATTAAATGACTTGTGACAAGAATATTTGTTGTTTGTTAACGTGAAGTACTAAAATGCTTTTGAACTGTTTCATGTGAGAAACACACTTGTTATGTGCAATTTTGCTTCAATTAAATGGTGTCCAGCCATTGGCCAACAGAGAAGTCAAATGTATGCCAAATGCCATAGTTATGCATCCATCAATGTATGTCTGAGAAGTACCTGAAACAGACTAGAGAGCTAAACTAAAACAGTCAAATTTAAGTGAAAAATAAAGAATACATTTTCAGTGCAAGAGGCTTTTAGTCATTAGAACAAACTACCAGGCAGACAAATGCATTCTTAAATATTCTTTCATGAGGAAAATGTTTTCATTAATCTTTTATTGCGGGATCCAGTACAAAGGTAACCGGATTATACCTTATGGCCTGGTCAAGTCAGAAAGTAGAACTACAGTCCTTAATCTGTGTTACCAGAAAAGGTGATTTGATAAATAGTTTGTACCTTTCAAAGATTGCTGATCAGCCAGTACAAACATAGATCTATGAAATGAAAACAAAAAAGAAAAAAATAGACTGAGCAGTATGACTGCTCAGGGGTCCCCACAGGTGTCAGCAGGACAGGGCATCACAGCCAGTCCCACCAGTCCATCCAAGGAGCAGGGCAGGCTGGGGGACAGCCAGAGGTAGCCCCAGCCCTGGGCATCGGGGACGTCCCTAGGGAAAGGGCAGGCCGAGGGCAGTCCAGGACATTGGCCTGCTGGGCTCCTGATCAGAGCCGGTGAGAGGAATGGGGGTCAAACATGTCCCTGGGATCACCAGGCAGAGCTGTGGGGATGGGCTGAAACCAGGCCAGGATGTCAGCACAGCATGTGGGTGGGGATCAGGATCGGATGGTCCCATGGCTGGGCAGGGTCAGGCTGCAACAGAGCAGGAGGTGTAGCTCGGGGGGAACCAGCAGTAGAGCCTCAGCTAAAAAGCAGCTCCCATGGGAAGGAGGAACAGGATATCAGTGAGGCCTCTTCAGGCTCTTTCTTCACAGCAGCTGTTACCGGCTGGCCAAATGCTTCACCCTGAGACCAGCAGTCAAAGCCCCAGGTGGAGGTCCCATACCCAGGACCCTGACAGGATCTGTACTGTGGAAGGCAATGCTTTCCACCCACTGCAACCAAACTAGTGACAAGTGTCTTCCATTTTCACAAGGCTTTGCTAAATAAGTACTAAATGTTTCTGTTAATGCTTGAGGCATGGCCCACACCTGGTCATGCTGTGACCTGGATTAGAGTGACCTAACAGAAAAAGCTGAGGAAAACAGATGCCAAAATCAGGACACATAATTATGTTCTTACCAAGTTAGCTATAGCAGCATGGGGTGATACTAGATGAATCCTTTGAATGGCTGCATTTGCCATCTGCTACTCACTTGCAAAACATTGTGCTTCTGCTTAGCAGTCCTCAATGCATGCAAGCAGTATCCAGCTACTTTCAACCATAAACAGGAATGGTGTGAGCCATTCCTCTATAAGAGCAACTCTGTTTGGCAATATGCCACCAGCATGTGATTGTAATGAGCAGTTCATGTTAACATTGGTTAAAAAAGATCTGCTCTGACTCTAGTTTACCAGCGTTCAGAAATCTCTTTGTTTGTACATTTAAGCTGGTGAGAGAAATTGCATTCATAAATGGTCATAATTTTAGCCATTCTTTGGAATATTATGTATGGTACTTTTCAAATAGGTATTAGTGTGCTTAAGGTTTCTGTGCAGTCAGCCTTTATGAATGAGGAAATGTAAAGTTTGCAGACTCTGTGGTGATCTGGAGATTGAATACAGCAAAAGAAGCTGCTTTTCCCTTGACAAGACACACACTTGGAGGGGATCGGTTTACTGAAGCGCAGATCAGCATTCTGACTTTTCAAAGTTTATTAAAAAGGAATCAAACCTCAGGGCAATTATAAGCACGCAACAGTAGTTCCCTGATGCCTTTCAAAGTATAAGTTCCCAGTCAAGAAAAAAAAAAAGAAAAAAATAACCTACATAGAAAATTTTTTTAGTACTTTTTAAGATGTTTTGTATTATACAGAATAACATGGGTAACTTTTAAAATAAAAATTATTTGATAGTAAGTGTTCTAGCATTCCTCTCATACTCTACCCAGACTTCTTCTGATGCGTATTGTCATGTAGGATTTAAATATAAGTTTATATGTGAAAACATATAAAACAATCTTCTGATGTTTTTTTCCCCGGGGCTGATTTCTTAATGTATTATTTCTCCTCCGAGAAATGTTGCTTGCATATTCAGATGTTAAAAATAACTTCACAGCAACTGACTTCACATCCTGTGCAAGACCACTCTGGAAACCATTACTGTCAGCATTCCAGCCCTCTTGTCAACAACTGACTGCTCTCAGTTGCTGATGAAACCATCTAGAGCAGTTCATTTATTAGAGTCTGCATGTAATAATGTTAATACCATGCATTTTTATAAATAGAAATAGAAAGCTACCAGGTAGAAGCCAAATAATATTTTGAAGTTATGAGCACTTTTGATGCAAGAGAGAAAAAAGCAAGCTCTAAAATGTTAACTTGAAAAATGTTTTCCAGAGTAGAAGGGTACTGTAAGTGATCATTTAATTTTGAAACATAAGAAATAAATTTTTGGCACTAGATGAAGCAAAATTTTCCTGAAAGTTTTCCAATCAAACAGCAAAAATCTATAAGCCTCCAAATGTGTTGTAATAATGGTATTCTGTGAACATAAATACCTGGACATTATTTTTCTTTACAGTTAATAATAGTAACAACAGTAACAACAACAGTAAATTTACCTCAGTATATAAGTAGAGATAATTTTGCATTAAGTTCTTTGTCTTTTAATAGAAGATGACATTTGAGATATGACCGGTAAATTTCTCACTTCAGTTTAGAATCCTCACTTTATGAAATTCAAATATACAAAGCTCCTTTTAAGATTAATTGCCTTCATACCTCTATCCTGTCGCAGCATTCTTCACTTAATCTGATTTACTGCTAGATTTTAATAGGAGAGTCCAGATGTAAATGGAGAATTTAATAGCATTAAACACTATAATTAAATAAACAAAGCAAATATACTATTAATTACAACAAAATGAAATTAACAACGTTGTTTTTAACCGCTGATGACATGTCATTTTGACAGCATTTTGTTTGCCTTTGCATATTCATGTTATTAAACCAAAGGGTCATCTTCTATCACATAGGCTGTAAATCACCTTAAGTCAAGTTCATGGTTTACTTGCTTTTCTAAGGACTGCACTGGGAATACTAGGAGAAATAAAATTAGCATGTGTAGTGTATTGGCTGCAAAATAAATTTGCCTTCAATAGATGCCCAGTTATACAGGAAATGTGGATCCATGACAAGGAATTATGATCTTTCTAATTCTGGTTGTTTGCCTGCGTCAAAATTCAGCAATTACCTTTTAAGATTGTAGGAATGAATTGTAAACTCCTGCCCCTGCCATTGCAAAATTCTTATACTACTTATACAATTTTTCATCTTAAAAAAATCCAACAACATTCTTTTTTCCTGCTAATTATATTTTAAGATGATGTAAATGAGCATAACTTTTTTTTTTTTTTTCACCTCCACCTTTAAATAGGTAGAATTCCCTAGGAATTAGGGAAAGCTAAGATCTGAGTCTACTGATTAGCTGAGCACACAATCAGCAAAAAGTGAGTTCTGTGACTTTGATTACCCAGACTATGCGGTTTTCAACTGAAGATGAAATACGATTCAGAAAAATCTTTCCGTCTTGCACATTTTCACTTTAAGTAGTAGCTGCTGGAAATTTCTACTTTCATAGTAGAATGGAAAATTTACTCTTCCTCCTAATTCTTAGATACTGAAGTTATATCACTTAACAGAGTTTTTCCTGCCTGACCAGTTCAGTGACTAGAGGAGGACAGGCTTTGTTATAAGAAAATATACCTTTACAGTTAAACACATGATTCTGAGTATATTTATATCAGTTTGGTTTCTATTATTTGAATCTGAACTAGACCCAGATCCATTTTGAATATACCTGCATGTCATATACAGTTGAAAATGAAACTAATAGATCATATAATGATGCCTGTGGTTAATCTGTTATGGTTAAACTGGCAGAGTTGCATAGCTATTATATAAACAGCAAAATAAAATTTGCTTAGAATAGGATATGATCAGTCCACAGTAATGTTGAATTACCAAAATGGGATCTGAAAATCATTCTGCATTGAGATAATTGACCATATTGTTTCCAGAGAGACATAATTAACCAAAGCATAATTATAATAATGCTTTAGGATGAAACATCATTATCAGCCTGACTTTAAATGAATGTATGTTTGAAGGGTAAGTGTATATTAATAATTCCGTTTGGTAAACTGGAATTAATAAATCAAGTTTCTCTGTCAGGGAGAATTTTGTGCAAGAAGCCAAATCCAGCAACTGATCTACTGGCCTCTACAAGTTGTGGCAATTGGGAACATGTCTGGAAGATACAAGGAGTCTATAATTAGAATCATTTACTTCAGTATTTTGCCATGCTGTTATACTAAGCTTCTCAACATGCTATTGGATCTATTCCTAACTGAACAATTTGGAGTATTTTCCTACAAACAGCTCATTTATGGAGATGCAGTCCTTGTACTGTGAATACCCAGGTTATCATGTCTATTATAATGTCATATTATCATTAGAGTCCATAAAAAAGGTGGGAAACATTATTTGACCGAAATGTGGTAAGGGAAAACCAAAATATCAAATTTGTTCTGGATAAGAGGTGGCACAGCTTCCATGTGGAGACAACAACATAGTATTAGTCTACTTAAGGTGTTCACAACCTAATAAAAATTAAAAAGTTAATAATACTAAAAATGCAAGTGCTTTCCAGTTACAACACTCCCAGTTCAAATAAATTCAGGAAAAAAACCTCTTCCATAACACAGTTAAAACTGTAAAAACTGTAAAAAAAAAATAATGAATGAAATTAAATGAAAACAAGTCTTATTAGTTTAATCCCTTTTATTCTGGTGCCTATCCAATGTCCTTCTGAATCCTTAAGTCAACAGTATATTTCAAGCAGAAAGATAAGGGGTTAAAACCAGATTAAAATAGCTCAGGGCAAGACAAATCCAGAGAGTTCATGCAACCCAGTACGGATAGGTCAGTACAATGCCTGGGGAATTTTCTTAGGTGTGGGACAAAGATTACATGAAGTTGGCTATGTTGGGAAAGATCTGTGGAGTTTAGTCTTCCCAACATAACAAACTAAACTGATGACAATGAGATTTCAGGTGAGATTCGAAGAAGAGTCAGGGAAGTGTAATAGTCAGTGGGTAGGGATATGGAATACCAGTAATTGTTTCACAGTTTAGTTAAAATTTAAATCTAACTCAACTAGTCTGGATGGAGGATTCAGTTCATCCTTTTACACAATCTTACTCAGGAGTGGCCAGCTGTACATCCTCACCCCAAACCCCAGACCACTGATTCATGCAAATTGTCTCCTCGAGTCTGAAGATCTACATCTTTCACAAAAACTAAAAGTTGCTTTTGGAAACTAATCTATTTTTATGTGTTTAAACTCACATCACATGCATCAAGTACACGTGTGTGTGTGCATATGTGTGTTCTGGTTGCTGATATGGCAATTTCCATTGACATCACTGTTTGCCAGTTGCAAACCTAAGATGAAATGTTTGACTGCACTTTTGAGCTGCATGTATTTTGACATGACAACTGTTAATGGGTTTCCCATGTGCCCAGTGGAATATATTCTGCCTTACTGGCAGCCATATGCATATGTAAAATCCATCTTTTTTGCCTCTGTTCTATTCAGGTAATATTTTGTGGCTCATGCAAATCAAATATTGTCCAGAAGAAATGCGCTTGAAATAATGAGGCAATGAAATCTCAGAGGAGGGAGCTTCTGCAGAAAAGGGGGGAAGGTTTTGAACTAATTTGAACACTAACCATCTAAATGCACATTGTCTTGGCAGATATCTTGCACTGAAATAAAAAAAAAATCTGTTACAGGCACAATGCCACTGGAAAGATGGACAGGAGCGTAGACAGACAAAAGATGAACTATGAGTGTGCTATAGGTTTACTAAAGGTAGGGGAAGCTTGCCAGACCTTCACTTTTCACCCCGAGGATATTGCCTTTATGATGGACGATATGCTAGCTCTAATCACGCTCCTGAATATATCGTATTTGTTACCTCCAAATAAAAAAATGACACCAGTGTTACACACAGTATTTCTGACTCTGTCAAGTTATGCTTATTTCTGAATCATGGTTGTATGCTGTGGTGAAAAGTTGTAATTTAATAGACTTTACCTTGTTATGCCTCATGGCTCAGGTTCAGTTTCCTGACCAAATTTTGCTTACCTTTCTGACAAACACTGTCTATTGACAAAGTCAATAGGAAAGGTTTGTATGCAGTGTTTTTTATCAAATCCTTGGAAAGGGCTACAGCATTCAGTCAAACCATGCTCTGTGGATATTTAAGTTAGATGAGGTTAGCATAGGCTGCCTTCACATGTAGTCAGTGGAAAGGTTCAGCCAAAGGGTAATTCAGAAGTCTAACTTCGGTGCATCTAAAGCCTGTCTCCATCTGCTAACTCTAAAAGGAACATAAAGACCTGTCAATTTCCTTTTTGGGTAGCAGCATTGCAGTACAGCTAATCCTAATTTACACCACTTTAAGAAAAATTGATTTATTACCAGGGTTTTCTTAGATAACTGGTATTTCTTGAGATGTATCATTTCTGACACAAAGACACAGGACTCATCTGGAAAAGAAGACCATGATAAGCTGCTGCCAGAAAGTACAAAAATGTGATATATATAGCCATGGAGTTCACTGAGGAGTAACAACTCCTTCTCAGATATATTACAATGAGGATTATAAAAGCTGAGAAACTTTTTATATCTGTGGTTGCCTTATGCTCATTGAGGACTTAACTCTAAGTAAATTACAAAAGTCAGCTAATGACAATGCCTATTCCAAACCAGCTTATTGTCTAAGGATAGTTAATGGAAGAGAGTTAAGTAGTTGGAAAGAACAATGTAAGAATATCAGTATGACCAGAGGAAGATCATGCAGTAAGTGGCATACCCACAGCCTAGCTTTGGAAGAACAGAAGAGTTTCCCTGGGATTTGCCATGTAATTTAAAAAAGACATTGAAAGCTGATGAAGACAGTGAAGGAGAAGGCATCTCTTTAATTAAGAAACAAAACGGTTGTATTAAATTTGTCTTACCCATTTGTTGCAGTGTGTGTGGTTGTCTCTGTTTAATGAGTTGCTGTGATCCATTTTATTATTTTTGCATTATATTAAACATGGTGCTAAACAGGTGACTGGAGGCTTTTTATTAAGTATATTTTCATTAAAAGTGTGGGTATATATGTGTGTTTGTGGGTGATATGTAAGGTATAGGGGGGTTGAATTTTCATGTCAAGAGATAAAGATCATGTCACAAGGGCTTCAGCATTTAGGATTGCAGAGACACATAGGGCAAGATATTAATTTTATGGAAAATTTCCTTTTTCACAATATTCCTTTGATCAAAATTAAATCAAATTCATTAAGAAAACAATTCTATGGACAAGAAGCTTCCCAGTAGCTGCTTAGTAAAATTAACCTTCTTGTCAATGTTGTTGCTGCTAGAAGCATTAGTGGATCTGACGAGAACGACGTTTTCATTTAGCTTTGTAGCACTCCCCACATTTATGGCTGATTCTGTGAATTTAAAGGAAGCCACAGAGTTTGATCTGCAGTGAGAGGCTTAGTAATTTTGGCAGTGAAAGCTCCAGATGGGGTTTCCTCAGGGATTTAGGGGTGAGCCAAACTCCAAATAGAACATGAATTCTCAGAGCTTTCAGATGCCAAATATCAAGGGAAACAGCTTAAGTTACAGACACCAGGCTCTCCAGGCTTAGAAGTAGCCGGTGACATAGAAGGTTAAGAAAGTTCTTGCAAACACTTTGAAATCCAAAAAAAAAAAGAATGGATTGGACCAAGCAATAGCCAGAGGAAGATAGCCTTTATATATAAAAAACTACTTTTGACAAGATAATACAGCATATTGTTGCATATAAGAACATTCTGACTTCAGATAGACCGTTCCTTGGCTAAATATCCAAAGTTGCTAAAATCCTTGATGGTAAAGCAGATCTGTTGAACTCTGTTGGATATATATTTCTATTATAGACGTGGTCTAAGGATCATCATTGCAGTACACTTCAGGATTTGAAAAAAGATCCTGGATCTTACTGTAGGACAGATCCAAAAAGTGACCTAAATAAATTAATTGATGCTTCATGTACTTAGGTTTCAAAGCAGTTATTTTTTTCATGCAAATGTCTGAAATTTAGATCTAATGTGCTCTCTAAGAATCTTAGCCAGAAAGAACAGAAAGAGAAATATTCACTTGTTCCAGAAGTAAAATAACCACTGGTGGCTCTCTTATTTAACCTGAGAGTTTTCTAGGCAATTGAAAGTAAGTGTGTCTGTAGAAATGCCTAAAAATATAGATACATAGTTCTTGATATGCCTCATTATGACCTGAACTAAGTTTTAGATATGTCTACTCTTTCTTTCTTTTTCTTTTATTTTTCTTATTTCTGAGATGTGTCTAATCCACTAGGCATATTCAAAGCACACCTGAAAAAAGTTAGACCTCTTTCAATTTGTCTCCAAATATTTATCTTATACAATTACTGTCTAATAAAAATATTGAAACAACCCCGCAACCAATGACAACCAAAAGGTCCTCCACTGTATTCTTTGGTGGCACACACCCTACTTGTATCTAGTTGCAGAAGATGTGTGAGGACAGTGTAAGCACCCAGGGGGGCAGCACTGTACATGAAGTCTGGAGTCAAGTGTCTTAACTGTACAGAATGGTGGAGGTAGCACTTGCCCTTATTGTGTACAGTTCTTGGCTAGTGCTTGGTAGCTCCACTCATCATGTACAATTTCTCAACCAGTTTTCATGGATTCTTTAGATCTTTCACTGCCTGAATATAAAATTTGAGTATTAAGTTCATAATACTCTAAACTTTGTACTGAAATCAGGAAATTTTTTTTAACCATTCCAATATCTATAGTCAGAGGTACCTCTGTAAATAGTGAGATCTATCCCCACCAGAGCATGAACGTAACACATGCTAGCAAGACACCTAACAAGACAATGCACAAGAACAGGAAGTACAGAGTGGAAAAGAATAAGCAGCACACTATTCCTGCACATTAGCTCTCAGTGGAGATTTCCATGGCTATACCCAGAGTCACAAAGATGGTCATGTGAGAGCTCAGGATGAGTGCTCATTCTCTTCATGAGGTGATTAATGAGAATTATTGTATAACTCTGTCCTTCAATCCTCCCTTTTACAATGAAGCTGAATCAAGTAGATTATATTTTAAAAAAACCCTAAGGTTAGTAAATCACGGAATCACGGAATTTTCAGAGTTGGAAGGGACCTCTAGAGATCATCTAGTCCAACTCCCCTGCCAAAGCAGGATTGCCTAGAGCACATTACTCAGGACTGCATCCAGGCAGGTCTTGAAAATCTCCAGAGAAGGGGACTCCACAACCTCCCTGGGCAGCCTGTTCCAGTGCTCTGTCACCCTAACCGTAAAGAAGTTTTTCCGTGTATTTGAACGGCACTTCCTATGTTCCAACTTGTGCCCATTGCCCCCGTCCTGTCACTAGGAACCACTGAAAAGAGTCTGGCTCCATCCTCCTTCAACCCACCCTTAAGATACTTGTACACAGTAATAAGGTCTCTCCTCAGCCTTCTTTTCTCCAGGCTAAAGAGTCCCAGCTCTCTCAGCCTTTCCTCATAAGGGAGATGCTCCAATCCCTCAATCATCTTAGTTGCCCTACGCTGGACTCTCTCCAGCAGTTCCCTGTCCCTCTTAAACTGGGGAGCCCAGAACCAGACACAGTATTCCAGTTGTGGCCTCACCAGTGCAGAGTAGAGGGGGAGAATGACCTCCCTCGACCTACTGGCCACACTCTTCCCTATTGCATTACAGAGTTTTTGTATGTTTATGTGCCCTTGCGATAGCCCTTCATGAGTTTTTTTCTGGTTATCCATCCCCAAGTTCAGACACAAATATGGGGCAACTCAGGCTGTGTAGGATATGACGTATAGATGAAGGTTACAAGGTCATTTACAAGATAATGGCCTTTATTTCTCTTCCTAATAAATAATAACTTAATATTGGTATCTTGTTAACATTATCTTAATAATGGACAACCTGTACTATTCTTGTTTCGTACCATGTTTCTCTCATAACCTGCTGGTGTGTTGTACATAAAATCATTGAATCATAAGATTGCTGAGGTTGGAAGGGACCTCTGGAGGTCACCTGGTCCAACCCCCTTGCTCAAGTAGGGCCACCTAGAGCCAGATACTCATGAACGTGTCAGGCAGCTTTGGATATCTCCAAGGAGGGAGACTCAAAAACCTCCCTGGGCAACCTGTGCCAGTGCTCAGTCACCCTCACTGTAAAAAAGTGGAGTTCAGATGGAATCTCCTGTGTTTCAGTTTGTGCCCATTGCCTCTTGTCCTGATACTGCAAAGGAACCTTCCTCTGTCCTCTTTGCACCTTTCCCTCCGGTATTTATATACATTGATAAGACCTGCCTCTGAGCCATTTCATCTCAAGGCTGAACAGTGCCAACTCTCTCAACCTTTCCTCCTATGAAAGATGTTCCAGTCCCTCAATCATTTTCATGTCGCTTTGTTGGAATCTCTAGTACATTCATGTCTCTTTTGTACTGGAAAGCCCAGAATTAGGCACACTATTTCTAATGTGGCTTCACCAATGCTGAGTAGAGGGGAAGGATCACCTCCCTTATCCTCCTGGTAATATTCCTCCTAATGAAGTCCAGAATACACACACATGTGCACATATACATACACACGCAAATACACATGCACATACACAAATCTACTACAAAACATTCATGTTGAGATATCTCCCGATGTCAAAGTATTCGTCTCAGCTGCTTTCCTTGAACTTAGGACTGTCCAATTCTAGAATACTTCAGAGATCTTTAGAGTGTTCATAAGTAGACTTGGCTGTTGCAATCATAAATATGTAATTTGTGTTCTTCTATCAAAAGCCCATACTTTGCCAGGTAAGGAATGGTCTCTTCTAACACTGAACTCTTGCAGTAGAGGCATAAATTTGTATTTCCTAGGCTGTACGAGGGTTTAAATCTTCTGTCTAAGCAGATTTCTCTTTTTATTGTTACAAGGATAGAGATCCCTTTTTTAATCTATTAGAAAGAAATGAAAAAGAGATAAATCCTTTTTTTTTTTTTCCTATATAGGCCATTTTTATACTTTATTCTTCTTTAGAAGTCATTCTATTGCAATATTAAATATAAATATTATACTGTGTTCTTTTCACGTTCCCAAATCCTGCTTCCTGTTAGTGCTATGCAAGTCCTTCTATTCTGAGACTGTACTGGGAGAAGAGCATTGAAACCTTCTCCTTTTACATTAAATGGCCTGGTTTGGTCAAAGGGCAGAAGGTGTTAGCAAAATTCTTCTTTGACTAAAGAAAATAAACAATTTGGTTTCGAATGGAGAATATCCTGAACTTTTTCTATAGAAAATTAGTTTTCTTTCCACTTGACCTTTCTTCAGAAATTTGATTTTACAGTGTAAATACCTAATGTACTGAATGACTTGAATAATCATATTTCTGTAAGAATGTTTCAGCTAAATACATGCAATGACCATCTGGGTTTAGAAGCAGTATCTATCAAGTTTCAAATTTACTCTTCAGCCAGTGTGATTTTACTTCATCATGCTGTGGTTCGTAGGTTTACCTGGGGTCAAAGATGGGAAAGAGGCTTTTTTTTTTTTTTGCTTTGACTACTCTACACGTGTACTTGCAACAAGTATTTATCTAGCCTCAGGACCACAAAAAGCCGGGATGCATTAGTGCATGTTAGCTAGCAAGGGTTATTCCAGATGAGAATTTCTGAAGAGGAATGAATTACCTAGAGAATGGTAGTAATAATTCAAACTGATTCAAAAGATAAATGCTTGTTATTGCCAGGGTTGGTGTTGGGGTTTTTTGTATTCTGCCTCATCTTAAACCTATTTTTGGAAGTTTTTTAAAATTTCAAATCTCATAGAATCTTCTAGCAGACCTCCATTCTAAATACTGCAGAAAACTTTCCTTTTTGTGTCACATGAAAATTCACTAAATTAAAGTACATATAGTCTTTATTCATATAATAATAATTCATTTAGGGAAAAAAAAAGAACTCTATAACTGAGAAAATATCATTACGCTTTTTTCCCTATAGATGAAAGATACTAAATGACACACAATGAAGGAATCCGAACAGAATCTAGCAGTTCCCAGTTGAATTCAAATTTAATCTACTGTGACACACAAGCAACGTCCTTTGGATGGAGGAGAGGAGAAAATGTTTTCACCTAATTAGTCCACCTAAAAGTAAGGCATCAAAACAAATCCCTTTCAAAGTAGTTTCAAGTTTTTTTGGAGGCATTGAACATTAAAGTGCATCAACAGACATAATGAATTAAAATCCAGGACCACAGGCAAACAATATACTACTGTCTGTATCAGCTTGCTCATAAATGATAGAATGTAGGTAAATCAACACAAGTCTTCATGGGTTCCATCATGTAGCATCTCATTTAAACTTGCTATACTTCAGTAATCCCTCTATAGTCTGCAGTACCCCCTTCATTTATCAAATATGGCCTACATCCAGCACTCTAACTTAAGACTTTAAGTAAATGGCTCTATCTAAAATGACTCTTCTTTGTCAAGACCTTAAATTAGGTGTGTGGAATAAAACATGTTTGGCAAATGACAAGCATGTCTTTGGAAATTCTTAAACTTTTATTAATTGCATTATTGTAGATAATCAATAAAACCATTATATTATAAAAGCCTATAATTTTATCAGCTACCTGTATGTCTTAGTGATTCAGAGAAAGTAAGCAGAAAAAGTTAAACCACCTTTCTGCACCTCCTTTTTTCTGGGATAATGCAGTAAATTACTTAAGCTGTAGTGACATTTTTAAAAGTTGCTGGGTTGTTCTAACAACTGTTTTTCAGGAAAGAGTGCGTTAAGATGATTTCTGAAGCCATATTCTGAAGGTCTTGTTCTACCTCCATCTCCAGAGTCTGAATGTGCAGCAGGATGTGGCTGTGCCTTAGATCCTGGTTTTGCCTGAAAACTCATTACCAAAGTCTACTCTCAACAGACCTTTGGTTTTGTTTGTTTGTTTTGTTTCTTTTTATAAGATATCTTAATTTTCAAAGAGTTTGAAAGGATTTTTTTGAAAAAATGAATATATAGGGTTTATGCCAAAGATGGGTAAGAATCTTTTAGAATTGATTTTAAATTTTTTCATAGTGGCAAAATACCAAATGTGGAAATTTTATTGTGTACAGAGAAAATGATAAAATTCTTACTGTACAAAACTTCACAGTCAAGTTTTGGATAGAAAAGTTCTTTGACATACCTGCCAATGGCATTTAAGTTGGTCATCTTCAGACACAGGTCCATATATTCCATGTTTAACACTGCTACTCTATTTCACTGCAATTTAAGCAGAATGATGCAGGGCTGCTCTGCTCTTCTTTTCTTAAGTCTGAAATAAGGACATACTTCATACACTGAACTTCAGTTCCCATTGAGAAAAGGTCTAGCTTTGTTCTTCCTGTCTCATGTTCCAGTAAATAGCGGAAACTAAAGTACTACTCTTACTTTTCCTTGAGTTTTATGATTAAAAGTAAAGCTTCTACAACCTCAAAAATAACTGGGATTTTTTTTTAAAGTTTCTTCCATCCCCCCCAAACCCAAAAATGAAGCTGAATTGGAGTCAGATTTTCACAACACCCATGCTGAACACTGTAACAGGAAAAAATAGATTAATCAATGCCTTTATGTTTGCATGTGTCATTGAATTTTCCATGTGTGACTGATGAGAGTGGTAGATGAAAAAGACATGGTGCCAGAAATTCTTAGGTAACTGGAGAGCATAGGTAGTATTCTATAGCTGCAAGTCTAGGCCTGAAATTTTTTAATGAAAAGTTCTTTTTGCCCTTTTTTTCTTGCAATAATTGCAAGGAAATGTGAAACGTTATGGGTTTATTTATCTGAGTTCTGTCCATTTCATTAATTATGGTATCACATCTTGCAAGAATAGCTAACTTCCTTTGTTATATAGTACATTAAAAATGAACAGAAAAAACAGAATCTTATCCTGAGCCATGCTCAGTAATTTCAGCCAATACACATACTCAGTAGTTATTCATATTATCAAATCTTCTCAATAATTTAATGTAACCAAGAATTTAAAATACATCCAAACACTTTACACCGGCATTACATATTTACAAGTTACTTAAGTTATCCACTTAACAGAGATGAACAATTAACCTAAAACATCCTACATATCCATATATACAGGATGTTGTAATTGATAAAGTATACTGTATATAACAGTATCTTATCCCTTTGTTAAAATGAATCCTTAAAAAGATTAGTTTCATAATATGACTGTGGAGTGGGGTGTTGTTTGCCCCTTCTTTTTTTGCCAGTGAAACAGACCATAAACAAATAAAAACCAAATAATTGTATTAGTATTTCCTTTGGTGATGCAGTAGTCCCACTGAGAATTTCTATGATCAGCTGAGTTCTTATACAGGTGTCTTTCACAAGGCATGATTTATTTTTCCGTCCCTGAGTGAAAGTGCCTGTGTGGCAGACTTGAAGACTGATATATTTATTTCTTTATTTATTTTAATCCATGAAACAAAACAGTAAAGGGAAAATACAGTGCAAGGTTATTATTGCAAATATGTTTCAAACCTGGACGGCACCTATCTACTACTAGGATAAAAGAGTCTTCCTAGCTGTATGGTATCAAGTCATTTAATGCTTCTATTGGTTTCCAGTAAAGGAGGAAAAGTGTGATTGTGTTGATGCTTTTATTTTTGAATCTGGTGAACAACTCTCCCCTGGGAACTGGATTATGATGAATCAACTCACTTTGTGTAGGTCAGGAGATAGCCATCGGTACTAATTTCAGGACTTTAGTTGGAAGGAAAATACCGGCAATTTTTAGAAATCCAACCCCACTAACAAAAAAAATGTGTCCAATTTGAGACAGAGGGCATCTATGCTCTGTTAGTCTCCTGTGGAATTTCTGCTCCTGTGTAGCAGACGTGAATTCTGGCAAGAGGGATGACCAGTTCCCTCTCTTGCTACACTAGTCAGATTTGATGCTGGTTTTCATAATTCTTTTTATTTTCTTAGAAGCAATCTTGAGTTTATCCACTGTCAGTTTATATTGGTTTTTTTTGCCTTTGTTTTCCTTTAGCTTAAATAATTTCCTCTGCTTTCTTGAACAAATCTTGTACATTGACAGTAATATTACCTTATGTCTATGTTGTGTTTGCTATATCCTGCCATTACATTTGTTTATTTTCATATCTTCATCAGGTTGGTAGTTTACAACCACCTTATTATCAGATAATACATCCTGTCTTATTTCTCTTCTGCTTCTATCCAATGAGTCCCCAGTTTCTTATTAGCATCAAATAAATGACTAGACATTGTTCCACTAAATTTCATTCTTCCTTTTCCATCCCTAAAGATTATCAATCCCTTCATGAATAATATTCCAAATCTCTCATGTCTTGTTCATGCCTTCTAGTTTCATGTTATAAATTAAGTACATTATCATACTTCTTGCATCAAGAAGGTTACAAAAATTTTAATATTAATATGATCAGTCCCAAGACAGATCCTTTACCACATTGTTAATTCTCCAGTGTGATAATACCATACCTAAATCAATAGATTTATTATGATGTCCTTCTAAAAGTCTCAGTAGTTTTGTAATACATTTATTTTAGTGTTATGGGAAGGAGTTTAAACTACACTCTCTGAACTACAGTCAAATGTAGTACAGTTCCATAAGTATATTTCCATTTCCATTAGCCATTCTACTTTTGCTCTGTGTTCATAATTATCATCTTTGTTGATATCTGAAATAAAGAATGTATGTAGTTTTTAAGCAATACCTAGATTATCTGTGATCTCAATGCTGTCTCTATGGCATAACGGAAACATCTCTCATTTTTAAGGTTTGAAAAATCTTATTTCTCCTGCTTTAATTAATCTTTGTAAGATTTATTTTAAAAGAGTTCATGAATTCTTAAATGGTAGTCTCATTTCCTACATGGTTAGATAAAATGTGAAATCGTTCATTTTGATAAGTGAAGAAACTGGCCCAGATTTACGCCTCACAGAGAAATTCTTTGTCAAGCTCAAGCTGACATTGTTATGACTGTTTCCTTGTTTCTTCTTTGTTGTGTATATACTGAAGGACTCCTGTATGCTTTCTATGGACATGAATATGAAAAAGACTTCCTTTTCTTTAGGCTGTAGAACACAGAAATATTAAGTCCTATGTGTGGTACTCTGAAATTTGAAGTGGAAGATGTTAAATTCTATTATAAACACAGTACTTTCCTCCATTTGAGGAAGAAAAAACATAGTGTTCCAAGACTTTAACAGGTCATAAATAGCTTTTGTACTTGACACAGGAACAACAGGAATACAGTGATCAATATCCATTTAAGCATAACTCTCAATCTCCATCAGTTAGACCATCTCTGACTATATATCTCAAAAAGCAGTCTAAACCCATAAGAAATAAATAAAATCAAATAAATCTTTCTGAGAAAAAAAAAGAAAAAAAAAACCAACAAAAAAACAAACTCCAAACATTCCTTTAGTTCTACAAAAAATAAAAATATGTTCGTGCATATGTTATTATTACACGTGAACCAATATTTTTGGGTGTCATGGTAATACATGCAATGGTCATGCTATTTTTTCCACTTTCTATTCTAATATTTTATTTTAAGGTTATCTGGGTCAGAAAACTGTCAGCGAAGTGCTTGTTATTGTCACCATGTGTGATTGATGGCTCATTCCCAATATGCCTGCAGCATGATTCTATCAGCAGTGGCATTAGGTATATCAGAATGTTTCAATATTATACACTCTGGTATTTTTGCTTTTTTTGAAAAAAAGCTGGTGTTCATTTGATCTTTAACACAGAGCAGAGCAGAATAAGAATTTCTAAATTATGCCATGTCACTAGTATCTTTAACTTACCTAAAATATTAGTAAATAGCAACTTAGGTAAACAAACAACTGAACCCCATACATCAAGTATGTGATTTAAAATTGAAATGAGAGAAATCTGTTCCTGAAGGTTAAATAAATACAAACGAGTTCCTCAGGAAAAAAAAAAAAGAACACCCAGGGATATTTTTATTATTATTATTTTCCTATAGATTATATTGTAATGGAAATTTGAAGAACTCAAATATCATGTTTTATTTTCTTTTAAAGAGCATCAAACATTTAAAAAAAATGAAACTCACAGATATCAGAAATACTTTAAAAAATTGTAACTTTTCAGTCCATCTTAGGGAAATTTCTATATCATTTGTATTACGAATTATACAGCAGTAATGCTTTCCCGTCTACCTGCTGTATCACAGCATCATAGTTTGCATTTCAAGAGACTTTTAAAGGTCATCTAGTCCAAACTCCCCTGCAATGAGCAGGAACACCTTCAACTAAACCAGGTTGCTCAGAGCCCTGTCCAACCTGACCCTGAACATTTCCAGGGATGGCACATCTACCACCTCTCTGTGAAACCTGTTCCAGTGTTTCACCACCCTCATTCTAAACAATTTCTTCATTATATCTAGCCTGAATCTACCCTTTTTTTTTTAGTTTAGAACCATTACCACCACAGGCCATGCCAAAAAGTTTGTCCCCGTTTTTATCATAAATGCCCTTTAAGTACTAAAAAGCTGCAATAAGGTCTCCCTGGAGCCTTCTATTCTCCAGGCTGAACAATCTCAACTCTCTCAGCCTGTCTTCATAGGAGAGGTACTCCATCACTCCAATCATTTTTGTGGCCCTCCTCTGGACCCACTCCAACAGGTCCATGTCTTTCCTATGTTGAGGGCTCCAGAGCTGGATGCAGTGCTCCAGGTGGGGTCTCATGAGAGCAGAGCACAGGGACAGAATCATCTCCGTTAACCTGCTGGCCACACTTCTTTTGATGAAGCCCAGGATATAGTTGGCCTTTTGCGCTGTAAGTACACTTTGTCGGCTCATGTCCAGCTTTTCAACTGCCAGTAACCCCAACTCCTTCTCGGCAGGGCTGCTCTCAGTTTCTTCATCCCCCAGCCTTTATTGATACTGTGGGTTGCACCGACCCAGTTGTAGCAGCCTGCACTTGGCCTTGTTGAACCTCATGAAGTTCACACAGGCCCACTCCTCAAGCTTGTCCAGGTCCCTCTGGATGACATCCTGTCCCTCAGGCATGTCAACCACACTAGTCAGCTTGTTGTTATCTGCAGACCTGCTGAGGGTGCACTCGATCCCACTGTCTATATCATTGATGAAGATATTAAGCAGTACTGGTCCCAGTATGGATCCCTGTGGGACACCACTTGTCACCGATCTCCATCTGAACATTGAGCTGTTGACCATTATCCTCTGGACCATGCAACCAGTTCTTCATCCACAAGACAGTCTACCCATCAAATCCATATTCTCCAATTTAGGAGCAGGATGTTGTGGGGCACTGTGTCAAAAGCCTTACAGAAGTCCAGAGAGATGACATCTGTAGCTCTTCCCTTGTCCACTGATGTAGTTACTCCATCGTAGAAGGCCACTCGATGTGTCAGGCAGCACTTGTCCTTGGTGAAGCCTTGCTGGCTTTCCTCCATGGGCCTGAGCATAGCTTCTAGAAGGATCTGTTCTAGGATCTTCTCAAGCACAGATGTGAGGTTGATGGGTCAGTAGTTCCTAGGGTCCTCCTTTCTAACCTTTTTGAAAATGGGTGAAATGTTTCCCTTTTTCCAGTTACTGGGGACTTCACCTGACTGCCATGACTTTTCAAATGTCATGGAGAGTGGCTTGGCAACTACATCAGCCAATTCCCTCAGGACTCTGGGATGCATCTCGTCAGGTCCCATAGACTTCTGTATGTTCAGGTTCCTCAGGTAGTCATGAACCTGATCTTCTCTTACAGGGGGAGGGACTTTGATCCTCCAGTCCCCGTATTGCAGTCCATCCACTAGAGAGGTGTTGGGAGAGAGGTTGCCAAGGAAGACTGAGGCAAAAACATTGTTGAGTACCTCAGCCTTCTCCTTGTCCATTATTAAAAGTTTGCTAGTCTTTCTCATCAGGGAGATACACTTTCTTTGACCTTCCTTTTCTGGCTGATATACCTGTAGAAGCCCTTCTTACTCTTTGCATCCCTTGGCAAGTTCAGCTCCAGCCATGCCTTGGCCTTCCTGACCCCATCCCTACACAATCAGGCAGCGTCCCTATACTATTCCCAGGATACCCATACCAGGCTTACACTGCCTCTGTGTTTCCTTCTTGCGCTTTAGTTTGACCAGCAAGTCTAGACTCAGCCAGGCTGGTCTCTTGCCCTCCTTTCCTGATTTCTTACACCTGGGGATCGAGAGCTCTTGCGCTCTGTTGAAAGTGTCCTTAAAGATCAGCCAGCTCTCTTCTGCTCCCTTGTCCCTGAGGGCAGTTTCCCAGGGGATCCTATTGACTAACTGCTTGACCAGCTGGAATTTTGCTTTCCTAACATTCAGGCTCCTGACTTTACTTTTGCCTGACCCATATCCCTCAGGACTGCAAACTCCACCAGTGCATGATTGCTGCAGCCCAGGCTGCCTCCAATCTTGACATCACCATTTTGCTCACTAGCATTGCTGACCAACAGGTCCCATATTGCATCCCCTCTGGCAGGGCTGTCTATGACCTGGCTTAAGAAGTTATCCTCCATGCACTCCACGAGTCTCCTGGAGCTCGCCGTGCTACTTTCCGACAGATGTCAGGGTGGTTGGAGTCCCCCAGCAGGACAAGAGCCTGCAAGCGTGATGCCTCCTGTAGCTGGAGTAAGAAGGCTTTGTCAATAGGGTCCTCTTGATTGGGCAGCCTTTAGTAGACACCAGCCACAAAGTTCCCTTTGTTGCTGTCTTGGTTCCATTAGGAGCCAGCAGGGGACACAGGTACTCCATCCCATGTGAGCCATGCCCAGGCTATGGGGGGGGGCTGGCTGGGGGAGGGGACGGGAAGTCACTGCTTGGAGCAGTCTGGGGCGGTCTGGGTCCGGCCAGTGAGCGGTGGCACTGTAATCGCATTTGTATATTCCTTTATTGGTGTTATTGTTATTGTTTTTCTCTTTTCCTTTGCTGTTCTGCTAAACTGCCCTTATCTCAACCCACGAGTTTTGCCTTTTTCTTCCGATTTTCCCCATGGCTGTGGGGGTTGAGCGAGCGGCTGCATGGTTCTTTGTTGCCGGCTGAAGCCAAACCATGACAGTTGCCTTGGTCTCTAATTCTTTGCTATAAGCTTTCAACCTGCTCGGTGGCTATTCTTCAGGGACAGCTCTTCAGACTCTATGCATTTCTTGACACAGACGGCAACACCTCCAACCCTCCTTCCTCTCCTGTCCCTTCTGAACAACCTGTACCCATCGATAGCCACACTCCAGTCATGCGATTCTTCCCACCAAGTTTCAGTAATGGCAATGAGGTCATAGCTTTCTAGAAGCACAGTGGCTTCCAGCTGCTCCTGTTTGTTACCCATGCTGCTTGCCTTGGTGTAGAGGCACTTCAGGCTGGCTGTCAGCTGTGTCACCTTTCTAGAGGAACACCCCTTAATTCCTTTGAGGTATTTCACTGGTGTTTCCCTGTTGGCTCCTATTAGCTCAAGAGCCCCTGGCTCATCTCCATAAGTCTTTAAGTGTGCTGCAGTTTAGCCAGCATGCCTCAGAGCAACAGGCTGAGGGCCCTTGCAAGCACCCTGTCCTTCTCTTATCCCCCTCCCCTTCAAG
Source organism: Anarhynchus alexandrinus (assembly GCA_008711295.1). Classification (NCBI taxonomy): domain Eukaryota; kingdom Metazoa; phylum Chordata; class Aves; order Charadriiformes; family Charadriidae; genus Anarhynchus; species Anarhynchus alexandrinus. Next base: position 340,299 of record VUYV01000311.1, read on the forward strand.
CCTAGTGTGTACTCCAAAACCTTCTCAAATGCTTGATGTGTAAGTGCTTTCTTCCGTAAGTATGTGGGGGGGGTTACGCTTGACTATAGTATCATTTTGAAATCTCAGTTTAGGAACCTTATGTAGCATTCAGCTAGGAATTCCAAGGAAGGGATTTCATCCAGTTCTTTCAGTTGTTCAGGAAGGTAATCACAGAAACAGAGTACATGAAGCCTGGTTTGTTGTTGAAGCCTTTTTTAAGTAGCTTTCAAGTTTCAGGATGTGATAAAAACCCTTTCATAAAGATTTATACTCCCTTGTCCCCTTTAACTCTCTTAGCTATGACACTGTACCTTTTTTTTTTTGCTTGTAATTCTGTCCTTCATACTTCACATATTTCACTACAAAAAAAGTAATGTTAATTCCTAGAGACAATTGTTTTCTTCAATACACAGCTGTAATTTGTTTGAAGTTCAAAGTCATCGAAGTCATGAGTCCTGAACGCAGAAGAGTGTGATTTTCATGGTGGGGCTTTCTTCCTCGTCAGTCTTGGGCCACCTGTGTCTATTTTTATGCTTTCTTAATGCTTTCTGTTCATGTTGTCTTCCTTTTCTTTGCTTCCTAAATGCTGAGGTTTTCTGTTCTGCTTGTTATCACTAAAATTCATTTTACCTGATTCACAAAATTACACTGCTGCAGTGATCAGAAATTGTCTACAGTGATATGTGGGACCATCAAGGACTTGCAGTATCATCTCATTTCTTTGCTCATGCGTGCCACATTTTTGTTCTAGTGTCACAGATAATTCAGTCCACAGCGAATAACTGCTGCTCCTATAAACTAAATCAAATGGAAAATAATTAAGGCAGAAGCTTCCTGACTGCCACATAATTTCTGTCACAACTAAACCAAGTCCAGATCAGCTCAGGCCACATGAGCTCAGACAAGACCTCATGCCCTGTGCAGTCAGGTCAGTATAAATTCTGTGGCCTTCTACTAGCAAATTACACTGGGCTACCACTGGTGGGTGTTTGAGTCAACCTGAAAAGTAGAAAGTCCTATTGATTGTATTATATTCATGTCTGAATGAGTTTCTCAGGAGAAATTTTGAAGCTTTTGAAACATCAGACATCTGCCACATGGTTTAATGGAGTAAATGACACCAGATTTTCCTCTTTAAGTGGAACTATATCAAAAGGTTAATTTTGCCAGTTTGTTTCACAAATAGTTGCTGAAAACACAAGAGTATTGGGGGTCAAGGATTTTGGATGTCACTTCAAATTTTAGAGTCTCTGGATATTATAGGTTCATCATCAATGGCATACCCAAGTTATTTTACCTCCTCATGACCTCTGTTCAACACCCTTTTTCAACACCTGTTCTGATCATTTGCACTTCTTTCCTTGTGATTTAATCATATGACCTAGTCATGTGCAATGGCACCCATGCTATGACAGAAGGAAGAACCACAAACATCACCAGAGTCACTGTTACTATTTGAGTTCTGCCCAAGATCTTATATTCTTTGGCCTCGGCTAGTTCTTTGTCTGTGTCTCTGAAGATTCATCCTTTCTCATTTGATGGTCAGGGTACCTATATACTTCTCTTATACTTTACTATAGCCTAGCATTTGATTTGATGGATTACTTATTTTATGTGTGAGTTGTATCTTGTAATATGTCCATCTTTGACAGCAATGTGCAAGCTATTGCATTAAGAAAGGGTTTGACGGGATCAAAGACTTCAGACATAAACTAGAAAATATTAGAATTCAAATCTATGCTGTTTTGGGTCATCTATTTCTTATGAAAGTTTCAGAAAGTCTTCAAAAATTCCTGTCAGTTGGCTGGAAATTTCAAGTATTTAAAATGTTACTGGGGGGATGTGGCAGGAGAACATGGACTCAGAGACAGACTGAGCTGTATAAACTGCCTTTTCATGGGAATCTTGGCTAAATACACATAAACTGAGTATAAAACACCCCTCAGTAAAACCCCAAATGTCTGAATCTTCAGCTAGATGAAAGCATAAAAACTGCATTGGAACTTTGTCCTTTCTGAGTAATTAGTTTTCTGATCTTATAGCAACAGTAATTTAGAAAATTCTTGTTCTTCTCCTGCCCCTGTTGCTCTTTCCACCTCTGTAACACAGATTGACACTGTCCTGCTTTGCCAATACTGTTTTTAGATAAAAAAAACCTTCTTTTTTTTCCCCAGATTTTATTTTTATATATATATGTGCATATATATGCATATATACCAATGTCATTCATTAATCTAGCTCACGACCAATTTTTCCCAGGGTTTGAAAAAGCAGCTGAGTATAGTAAGTGATTTCTTAAGCAGATATTAATGTCAGAGTCCCCATACCTCAAAATTGCCTCTCATTTACATATATTTTGTATTGCTGCTATCATTAGTTATTCATATTATAGTAATTCACAGCAGCTGTACGCATGAAAAATATATATATGTATATATATATGTAATAATATGTTCTATATGAATATATATTTCATATATATAATTTATATATTATATATAATGTATATACATATATACATATATAATATATATACACACATTTTTATATATGTAACTCATATATATGAGTTATATTCATACAATATGATGAAAGACAAAAACATGTAAAGTCTGCTAGCAAGAGAACCAGTAATGTAAAGCATTTTTAATTGTTTTCATGTTTTCTTTCAATTTGTGATTGTTTCTTGACCAAGTTAAGAAAACAGTGTATCCTTTATGTGGAATTTTAGGAGATATAACTTTTTCTTTCTTTACAGGATTGAAGTAAAGCAAGATGGTTTATACTGACTTTAGGTGAACAGAGGCTAGGATGCTTAATAAAGGTATTTCAGATACTAAGAGGTAAACCTTAGCCATTGGTCATTAATGAGATACCTCAATATTGTTCTCTTTACTTACTGAAAATGTAGTTGTCTTAACGTTCAAAGGGAGCTAAGATTTTTCAGACCTCTGTAAGAAATATTCTTACCTAGTAGTTAAATGAGGGTATTGGAGGCAAATTAACTACAGCAGAATTAACAAAGTGAGAAGGAAAGCTGGATTTGGTGCTTTCTGTTCTTTTTCTTATCAAGGCCAGATATGTTTGCCTGGATGCTGTTCCTTGAATTTATTTCATTATTTTCTTTCTGCTGTGCGGGTGAATAAGAATTCATCTTTAGTTCTGACAGGCAGTATTCATGATTTGGACTTCTCATCAAAATTTCACTTGCTACATTCAGTCAGTTCTGAATTTTGATGTGCTGTCACTTCTCTGAACTTGAAATAATTAAGTAGATAATTTTATTTTCCTGTGATAGATCCGCAATATAAAATAACTAGAAGTATTTAGAATTGTCCTGGTTTGAGAACTATGTATAGCAATGAACATTTTTCCTTTGGCTCATCATATCCTAAACACCATATTTGACTCTTAAATAATCTTACAGAATATCTCCACCTTGGTGGTAAATTCCAACCAGCACTAGATAATAATACACTAAAAAAAATATATATATATTTTACTTCTTTCTAGCTCTTTGGCTTTGATTTTACTGGAACCTTGTCTAATGCTTTATTAGCCAAGTTCCAAAATTTTTACTAGCACTTAATAGAAAACTCATAATTAGTAATTTATTCAAAGAATCCATGCCTTTTATGTTGGTTAAGCATAAGTAAAGGTTTGGGGAATTTGTCTGTTTAATCATCTTTACAAATTTCAAATGACTCTTTAGCCTGTACAAATTTTAGTGAATGGAGTGCTGACTAAGTGTTTTTTGATGGCTGTAATTGGTGAACTGAGATTTCACATAATTTTATTGGGACTGCGATATTAGTCATTTTACTTGCATGATATTGTTTCTGTTGCCTTACATATTCCTTATGGAAATTACTTTCTGAAAACACCACTTGTAATCAGCGACAAAGTAGTGAACTCGAGAGACCTGTGATGCGAGATAAGACAATTAGAGTATTCAAGATGGGCGTTTTGCAGTGACAGTACAGTATTTTGTTTTAATTCTGTTTTATTCAATCATGATATAAAATTTTCATTTCTGGGTACCATTCTAGGAATTACAGCTACTGGAAGGAAAGAAAATCCTTACTGGAGAGTGAAGAAGAAGTAGATGTTTTGACACCATACACTTTTGTTAATATACAGTCTTAAAATTTTTATTCTCCTAGCATAAATAACATGGCTTTCATTTCTTCATTTTTTTTCAGTAGTCATGACTAATGCTGAGATCTGCATTTCTTGTACTTTATCTGAAGTTTAACAGGCAGATCCTGCCTATGCAGAAGTGATTTACATGTGCAAGACAGAAAAAAAAAGGGAAAACATGGAAAATAATGTAAAAATGTAAACGAGACAGAAAGATGAAATTTCAGACAGTGGTGAGAATTCAAGGGACTGAACTAGGTGATAATGTATCTTCTCTTATGAAAAAAAAAACAACAAACTAATATGAAATGAACAGACACATTCAAAGGGGTATGAGGTGAATTCACTGAGGTGAATATCATAGAATCATAGAATGGTTTAGGTTGGAAGGGACCTTAAAAATCATCAAGTTCAAACCCCCCTGTCATAGGCAGGGACACCTCCCACTAGACCAGGTTGCCCAAGGCCACATCCAGCCTGGCCTTGAACACCTCCAGGGATGGGGCCTCAACAACCTCTCTGGGCAACCTGTTCCAGTGCCTCACCACCCTCAAAAAGAAAAAATTCTTCCTAATATTTAATCTAAACCTGCCCTCTTTCAGTTTAAAGCCCCTCATCCTATCGCTACATGCCCTAGTAAAAAGTCCTTCCCCAGCTCTCCTGTAGGCCCCCTTTAGGTACTGGAAGGCCGCAATAAGATCTCCCTGGAGCCTTCTCTTCTCCAGGCTGAACAGCCCCAACTCTTTCAGCCTCTCCTCATAGGAGAGGTGCTCCAGCCCTTACATCATCCTCGTGGCCCTCCTCTGGACACGCTCTAGCAGGTCCATGTCCTTCTTATGCTGGGGACTCCAGAGCTGGATGCAGTACTCCAGGTGGGGTCTCATGAGAGTGGAGTAGAGGGGCAGAATCACCTCCCTCGCTCTGCTGGCCACACTTCTTTTGATGCAGCCCAGGATGCGGTTGGCCTTCTGGGCTGCGATCGCACATTGCTGGCTCATGTTGAGCTTCTCATCAATCAGCACACCCAGGTCCTTCTCCTCAGTGCTGCTCTCCAGCCATTCCCCACCCAGCCTATATTTGTGCTTGGGATTGCCCCGACCCAGATGTAAGGCCTTGCACTTGAACAATATGGACAATTTGTTCTATATTGTGAAGCACTATACACTTTACTGTGATTCCTAATGGCCCAGTTGGGAAATATGGAAAACGGGTGGTTTCTCCTGCTTTCCACCCATCTGCTGCTGACAATGGAGACCACTGGATAAGTACCTTCTGCAGTCAGCCTGCAAAACTCTTGAAACTGCCCTTACTAAAGAAGCAATTAAATGAGTCTGTTTTGGGAACAGTTAATATAGTCCACAGACTTCAGCGAGAGCTTTCCAACATTTCTAACATTCCAACATTTAATGTAGTACATAAATAAATAAATAAATACATAAATAAATAAGTAAAGAAACCTCTCAGAAGATAGAAACAGTGAGTAAAGAAATCACCTAGAGAAATCAAATCAGCATCCAAAAAATTGCAAGGAATGATTTAAACCATGAAATTCTCTAGGTGTTGTAAAAAAATAGCAGAAACTTAAGAAGAGAAAAATAAAAAATAAAAGAGCACCAATCTACCCAAGATTGCCTCAGGAGCATCACATTTTGTTGCGTAATATACTGAAAAGGGCAAAAAGGCTCATATACTTTTGTAGTGTTAATTTCGCCTCAGGCTATAGATACATGCTGAGATCTGTCTGGGCAGTTTTTCTGAAAACCACCAACAACTCCTCTTCAAATGACACCACAAGGAGTAGAATCACTGAAATGTGAAAAATGGAAGCAATGAAACAGGTCAGTCTTAAGAAGATATTAATTCAGTCTTATAAATGAGAGTAGGGTCAGATCTGCCTCTTGTGACTGTTCAGCACAAATTCTTGAGGGAATTTCTCTTACTTACCATTCTTGTCTGATATTTCAGCACTTTGGTCTGATCTCATTAACATTGTCCTTTTTTCATGCAGTTGATTGTTTGATATTTCATAACACTACAGTCATTTAAAGTATTAAAAAGTGGTGTTGTGTATCCTCGGTAAAACCTCAAATTTCCCACACAATTTGGTCAGATTATAAAAGTGTGAAGTATAGGCTCAACCTTCTAGAGCTAGCAACATTGCTACAGATCTATACCAACTCAATTTCTAACGGTGAGAGCAAGAGTATAGTCTGCTTTGTGGGTTTTACAGTGATGCCATGGTTCTCAATTTGCAATTAAGAAGCTATCTGTCCATAAATATCCCTTAGACCTGAGGAGCAAGTAGTTTGACCACAAGGACCAGTCATCGGTTTTACAGCCCTACACCTGATGGTAGCAATCTATCCTATCTTATGAACTATTACTAACTGTCTTAACTATTTTTTTTTTTACATAATGTCACTCTACTCTATGTATGAGACCTATAAGTTGTGTGAGTGATAGGAACGAGAAGAGGGGCCTCTTGTTGCATGTCCTGCAGATCTGTGTAGTATTCAGCTCAGAAGACTATGGTATGAGCAGTTAGTGGTCCACATAATGGCTAATCCAGGGTCCTGTCTCTGTATGATGAATACCATCTGACCGCTACTTAATCAAAGTATGTTTAATAAATAGTATATGTAACTGATTTATGCATAGTCAATGCATAATTACTTAACGTACATACAATCAATGTGTATTTAATCATAAATATATATATAGTGTATTGTCTTCACCACTTGAAATATTATAAGCACCTGTTCATTACCTCAAACTTTTTAATGAGATAAGAATGAGTGTACTGTCCAAGGGACTCTTCAAAGTTGTGCCCACATTCCAGATTTGATTGCTGTCTACCATTGAGGAATCTGTATTGTGAGCAAGAACCTGCCAGAATACTAATGAACTTGGAGATGGACAGACCACACCACAGATGAAATCTGTATAGCACGGTGTGCCCTGACCAGAGGTACATTTAATGCTTTGTCATCTTGGGGTTCCCAGCATCAGAAGGGATTTAAGGTTTTAGAACTAGCTATCACCTTTTCTGGGCTATTAATAAATAGTTATCTGCCTAGCAACTTTTTATGCCTTTCTTATCGGCATCCAGAAAGAACCAGCACTTCCCTAATGCAAAACAGCCTGGGTGGCAGCAACTGGAGGGACTGGGGTGTTGATATATGTGTGTATCGAAAGGTACAAGTGTCAGTGACTGTGGACACCATATGCCACACCACTCACAGGCCTGTACGCCAGCACTGGAGAGGCCAGGGTGTATGTGCAAGTACAAGAGGTCTAAATGCCAACAACTAGGATTACCTGGAAGTGTTTTCATTTCCCCAGTGAATTTAATCCTGCGTGCATGTCAGTGTATGTTTAATTCACAAGCAAACTTTAAAGCGGACTAACTGAAGAGTGGGAGGCGACCTGTACCTGGAAAGACGCAACATCTAAGCCAGTGGCTGGGTGAGAAGCTCATTCTCTGGGAGTGCATATTAGGCAGATTGAGAGCCTGTACTAATATTTTATTACGGAGGTGCTTCTGAGATGAGTGTGCAGCTGCATGTATCATGCATCAAGCTGGACTATCCAGAAAGTAGAAGACATAGTGACCCACATAGTGGGTCAGGAAGCCCAGGGTCCAGGCGTGGACACTAGATGAAATTAGAGGCTGTGATCGTATTTGAGGGATCTGTGAAGATGAGTATGTAGTAAATCTAGAAAGTGAGGACATGTGACTTTTCACTTGTGAACTTCATTCCTGATCAACAAGACGAATGGGACTTTGCTATCAGTATTTAAGTTTTATATGTTTTCTGACATTATTATATGTGGATGATGCTAAAGGATGCTAAGGCTGTGGTAGTCTGTGTGGCTGGATATGTTAATGTCATCTGTGCATGTGTGTGTAGGTTCCTCCCTGGGATACACACTCAGCCTGCAAGCAGGAACACTGTCAGACACATCCATGTGACTGGGATGGAAAGAACCCTAGGGGTGCAGACTGCACCTGTCTGGGCTTCAGCAGGAAGGAGGAATATTCTGTCCCTGGAGTCCATTGTACTCAGCGGATCCCATACCATCTCTAACAGATTTGGCTTTTACAACCATGGGACAGGCTTTGAGCATTGAGGACTGCTAGGAAGAGAAGGAATCCACCTGATAAAGTGAGGTAAAAACATCTTTGACAATAGGCTGTCCAACCTGGACAGGAGACCTTTAAACTGGGAATGATGTGGGAGGGAGGTGACAGTTTACACTAGAAGAAAGCAAACATCACTCCTATCTACAAAAAATGCAAGGAGGACGATCCAAGGAACTACAGGCGAGTAAACCTTACCTTAGTGCCTGCAAAGGTGATGGAGCAAATCCTCTTTGACACCATTTCCAAAGATATTAAGGACAAGAAGGTAATTGAGACTAGGTAGCATGGATTTACATAGGTGAAATCTTTCATGGTCAACCTGATAGCCTTCTGCAATGAGATGACTGGCTTGATGACGAGAGGACAACAGTGGATGTTGTTTATTTTGACTTTAGTAAGGCTTTCAACATTATTTCCCATAATATTCTCATAGACAAGTGGACAGTGAGGTGTATTGAAAACTGGCTGAACTACCAGGCTCAACGCATCGTGATCAGTAGCATGAAATGCTGCTGGAGGTTGGTCAATAGTGCTACTCTAGAGGACTAAGAAGGCTCTAACTCTTCAGCCTGGAGAAGAGAAGGCTCAGGGAAATCTTGTGTGTAAATAGCTGATGGAAAGAAGTAAAGAAGATGATGCCAGACACTCATCAGTGGCACACAAGGTGAGGCAATGGGCTTAAATGGAAATACAGGAAATTCCATTTCAACATCAGAAAGTTTGGTTGGTTTGTTGGTTTGTTTGTTTGGTTTTTGCTGTGTTGATGGGCAAACCCTGGAACAGGTTGCCCAGAGAGGTTATGGAGTGTTTGGCCTTGGATGTATGAGCAAGATCCTTCCCCTCTCCTATGGGTGTAGTAAAAGTCAATCAATGTTTAAAGCACAGACTGGTGACACTAGATCCACTAACATGACAAAAAGTTGTTAGAACTAAATTAGAGAAGTAAACTGATAATTTAAAAAGGAACATCTGCTCAGAGCAGATAGAGGATTGTTCTTCCCTGTATTTCTTGTGATGCACATTTCTAGGGCTAAGCCTGAGCAATTCTTAAATTGTTTATTAGAACACGAGTAAATATTTGATGTACACTATTTTTATGCTTAATAAAGTTATCAACACCAAGGGCATGCAACTCTTTTTTCAGGCCACACACGCAACAACAAGTAGGCCAAATATTTTAAAATCAGATATTTCTGTCAGGTTAATAATTAAAAAAAATACCTAGACATAAAGTTACTGAATTCTAAATCAATTAGAGTGGTTGAAATACTCCAGTTCATTTGTATGTCTGTGTGTTTGGAATCTGGGTTTAAAAAGAAATCTTTTCTACTAATCTGAGACAGTAAAAATAAAACTGTTGATGTCTCATGTTCTTCCTACAGTTTCTGTTAAACCTTGTTGACCTTTTTCCTGTATCAATATAGAGGCCCTTATATATGTTTTTAAAGATATAGAGTAGAATACATCTCAAGTATTGGATTTAGAAGACTGGATTTCATAGAAAATTCAAATTTATACTTTCTAACACTAATGCCACTTAACATGAGCTATTAGATTTGACAATCTTCAACTAGAAAATAAATTTTAAAAATGTGTGAATTAAATGTTCAATATATACTTGCCTCATTATATGCTTTCAATCACTAGATGATTAACATAAATGCCAGTGTTGTGGGTGATGAAAAACTTAGGAGGTGTAGAAGAGCTGTCAAATTTTACAGGAAAATTACCAGAATTTTCCATAACTCCCAATATATTAAAAGTATGAAGATTCCTGTAGTCACTCAGGTGCTTAGAAACAGAGCAATGTTGCCTCTAATGAATAATTTCTTGTAATTTTTAAAACAGTTTTTACTGTTGTGCACACTGCCTGTAAATGGAAAGAGTTTCTATAGAGACTTGAATATACAGTGTGTACTTATTTCTGGTGACTCTACACAAATTAATACAGGCCAACAATCTAGCCTGTTAAACATTTAAGGTATGAACTGTAATCTCTCTCAAACATCGGAGTTATTTTTAAAGAATCATTCATGTTCAGTCCTTTAATATTCACAAGAACAACTACTGGGATATTATCTACATTTTAATGAAAATCTTATTCTGATCATCTTCTGAATAATACTATCTTTTATCCTGGCAATAATTATCTGTAATATCAATTTCCAAGGCCATTGATTGAAAAATTTAGTCTTTGAAGAATTAAACTGCTTGTTCTATCTCTTTCTGTTGGTTATATTCAAAGCAAGCTGTAATTAATCAGACTTTTATTGTAACTTTTTAGTGTTGTCATACTAATTGCAAAGGTTTCAGAAGGCCAACAAGAAAATGAATTCTGAAATCTGAATATACCATTTTGTTTCCTTAAAATACAACACAACCTATTGTTACTTAATAAATTGTTACAATTTATTATATACTTAATGTTTCAACAGTTTAACCGAAACTGTTTAGCCAGCTATGATGATGTTAACAAGCACAGTCCAAATTATTAATTAGTACAAACAGATCTCTTAAACATTATTGCAGTGAAAAGTTTTCTCTCCTAGCACCTCTTACTTTTTCTCTGTGTTACATACACCCTTCCTCTGTATTGACAAAAGTTTGGGGAGCATGGTTATAACAAGTTGTGAGCCTCCTGATGACTTTTCCAGGAAGGCAATCAATGTCACGGTGAGCATTTCTTCCTTCTCTTTGTCTGGAAGACCATGATATTAATGGTGATTGTTTCTTCTTCCTTGCCATGGGGTCCGCTTAGACCCATTGTTAATTTCTTTTTGCACATGTTGTTTTTTCTCCGTTTGTCTGCAGCTCTCTTATTTTCAACTTCACTATATGTATGGCTTTTTGGTATGTGTTAGATACTTATCTTTTTTTTTGTTGCACCTAAAATCAGTTTTTCCCAGTTCCTGAGTTTGTGTTGTTCTCAACAACTTACCATGCAGGAGCTGTTGATAATTCTGGAGCCTGTTTTCATCTCTGGTATCATCTGGCCCATATATTCAAAGACTCTGTTGTAACCCCAGTCTTGTACTCCTTCACATGCAACATGAAAGACAGTGGGTGAGGGAAAGGCTGTGGATGTTGTTTACCTTTGACACCATTTCCCACACCATTCTCCTGGGGAAACTGGCTGCTCATGGCTTGAATGGGTGTACTCTTTGCTGGGTAAAAAAACTGGATGGATGGCCAGGCCCAAAGGTTTGTGGTGAACGGAGTTAAATCCAGTTGGTGGCTGGTCACAAGTGGTGCTCCCCGGGGCTCAGTATTGAGGACAGTTCTCTTTAATGTCTTTATCAACGACCTGGAAGAGCGGATTGAGTGCACCCTCAGTAAGATTGCAGGTGACACCAAGTTGGGAGGGAGTGTCAATCTGCTTGAGAGTAGGAAGGCTCTATAGAAGGATCAGGACAGGTTGGATCAACAGGCTGAGGCCACTTCTATGATATTCAACAGGGCTAACTGCCGGGTCCTGCACTTGGTTCACAACAACCCCATGCAGCACTACAGGCTTGGGGAAGAGTGGCTAGAAAACTGCCTGCAGAAAATGACCTGGTGGTGTTGATCAACAGCTGGCTGAATATTTGACAACAGTGCACCCAGGTGGCCAAGAAGGCCAATAACATCCCGGCTTGTATCAGAAATAAGGTGGCCAGCAGGACGAGGGAAGTGATCGTCCCTCTGTACTTGGCACTGGTGAGGCCCCACCTCGAATATTGTGTTCAGTATTGGGCCCCTCACTAAAAGAAAGACATTGAGGTGCTGGAGCATGTCCAGAGAAAGGCAATGAAGCTGGTGAGGGGTCTGGAGTACAAGTNTAACCTGGAGAAGAAGAGGCTGAGGGGAGACCTTATTGCTCTCTACAACTACCTGAAAGGAGGTTGTAGTGAGGTGGGAGCTGGACTTTTCTCCGAAGACAACAAGTGAGGTATTTAAAAGACATGTAGATGTGGTGCTCATGAACACGGTTTAGTGGTGGACTTGGTAGTGGTAGGTTAACAGTTGGACTTGACGATCTTAAAGGTCTTTTCCAACCTAAATAATTTTATGATTCTATGATTCTATTGTTCTAGTATCATAGACAGATCTTTCTACACGGTGTAGCCAGTTGCTGTGTATATCACAGATAACAATAGGACATAAACTACACAGTTACACAAAGCTTTAAAAAACATGTCATTCATCAAAGTGCAGACCTGAGCCTCTGTTGAAAATCTTGACCTTTTATGCTTCTATTTTTCTCTTATCCTATCAATAATAATGCTATTTTTTTTTCAGCAAATGCTTTGACAAAATTAACTTCTCTGTACAGCCATCTGAAAGAAATGAAGGCTTATTAATACCTTTTTTGACCTCAAAGACTTGCAACAGGAACATTTTAACTCTCACTGATTTATTAGTTTTGTCTGACCTTGTTTAAATGAAAAAAAAAAAGGAAAACATAAAAATTCCCCAACCCATAGTGTAATTTCTTCACTGTTTTCTATATAATACCTCTCCAGTTAGGTCTAAGCTTTTTTTTGGCTGTAGTGCAAGTGAACAGCAAGCTTTTAAAACCTGACCTAACACACTTTTAACATGACAGTTGTATCCTATAGAGACTGTAGCACTGAACAAGGTCTGAACATGGTGTACATACAAAGGAAAAAATATCATTTAACTGGATGTATGAAAGTAGAAGATAAACATATATCAAAACTAGGCAACTATCTTGCAAAAGACCATGCATGACATCTGTAAAAGAAGAAATTAACCAAGATGTCTTGTTAATGGTAATCCTACAGGGATCCTTCCTTTGTTTCTTTCTATTCTGTGTATTTTGATTTTCTCTGCATTGACACCAAACATCTCCATCATAGCTTAGAATCACTGATTTTTTTCCAATTTTCTGTATGAATAAATGGTTTCTTAATATTTATTACTTCTACAATACCACAATTCTTCCACATTCTTTTGTTTTGTTTTGTTTTATGTGTTCTCTTTTTTGGTTTGGTTTTTTTTTTTTTTTTTTTTCTTTTTTGTTTTTGTTTTTTTTTTTTATTTTTCACCCACAGATTTCAATTAGATCAATGTCATTCATCCTCTTCATTCTTTTTCATAAAATAAAATCTTCCATTTAATTTCAAATCGTCCATCAGAGTAACTGAATTCTGTTAAATATTTTTCCTGTTTGGATCTACAATACTTTCCTTTAAAAAAGAAAACATCAGTCTCATTCTTTTCTGTAGATATAACAAGCAAAACTTAAGGTAACAATTGACTTTGTGACGGGAGGAGTTGCAAAGAAACTACTATTTCTTCTTAAAGTATTCCAGTACTTTAATGGTTAACCCTGGAACTTGTCATTAAATTAAGCTATTAATTTTCTTTATTGTTTAATGTTTTCAGCTATTCTATAGTTAGTACATTTGCTGTAAAATCCATCCGTGTCAAAGAAAGTATGCTAATCTTGCCCTTTAGAATGCAGAATCAAGAGCGAAGGTAGGAGATAATGACATTGGCTAACCAGGGAAAAGCTCTCTGAATCTTCAAACCAAGGGGTGTAAAATCAAGTTCCTAAGTGGAAAATTTGGAACCTAGGTTAATAGCCCGATTTTAAAAAATTGAGATATTAGTGACTCCCACTGCTTTTTTTGAGAGCAGCTGTGAAAGTGTAAGTTGAAATTATGCCGCCACGTAAAGATGGGGCACCTAATATAAATTGAATTGTGCAGTCATTAATCATTGACTCATCACACCTTTGCTCTGAAATGACCCCCAGCATACATGGTCATTCGCATTTGCACTGGATCTATCTTTTTCTGTTTCCACCATAACTGCAGAGTATACCTTTTGTTTGTACAGTTGACATGTCAGATAAAGTGGTTCTGCAGAAACAAGCAATGGACTCTGGACTTTCAAGATGGCCCTTGTGGTAAGCAGACAAACTCAGCATTATAAATTATCTAAAAATAGACTTATTGGCATAGCTTACTGAATATGATTTTGCCATTACTAGTAGAAAACGACAAGTGTTGCATTGACCCCTCAGTGAAGGAACTCAGGACTTGTCTGGGCTTGCCTCAGCCAGAGCTGTTTTTTCCATCTCTTAAAAACTTCCTAAAGCTTAATTAGCTTGTCTGAGGTTACTTTCTTTGATTCTCAAATATGGTAAAGTTCTGATAAACCCAGGTAGTCACTTCATAACAAGTAATAGACTTTTTTGTTAACTGGAGTTGGTGGAGGCTATTGTGCAACAAACTGTACAGTCAAACTGTAGCTGTGGATGAATGAAAATAAAGGAGCCTGTGATAAGAAAGCCCATAACAGGAACTTCAAGCAGATTCTGAGACTAGGGAGCAAGGGACCCCCACCATGAGAATCACTTCTACCAAGTGAAGAACTCAGGACAGTGAAGACTCCTGACCACCCCATCAACTCTCTGCTTGGGAAAGACTGTTGCCATTGATCATGAAATACAGAAAAAATTGGAAAGTTGAGCATAAATAGTAGAGGAAAAGGGTAGCTATTAGGAAGGGTTTTTTTCTATAACATTTTTGAGATAATTAGTATTAATGAGTCTTTTTGTATTAATTTTGAACTCTGAGTGTTAGCATTACTGTAACTAGACTAAGAGCTGTTTTGATTCAACTGTTAAGATTTTAATTAGTCTAACAATAAATTCCTGGCTTCACATGTATATGGCTTGTTCCCTTAGCCCATTAACAAGATTATGAGTGTAACAATGATTACTGAGCAAAAGTTCAGATTTTTTGCTAATGAAAGAACTATGCATAGCATGGAATGTACAGAATTTTGCCCAGGGTCAAGCTGATAATTACTTAGAAGAATACCACTTGTGATTATTACTTAATTACTCTTTCTTTCTGTGTATATTTACATCTGATAATTACACTGCCATCTAAAGCTATCTAAAGTAGGCTATCTCTAGGAAATATAATTTATTTATATCTTGTTAGTTAGTTAGTTAGTCTTAGCAATAAGATAGATTTCCAAGTTTTTGATAGCTTGAATGAAATGGAAATTATACACACACTGCAAACACACCATGGCACTCACTTAATCCATCTGCATTTTAGTAAACCGGGAATGAAAGAAAGCACCAAGATAGAGAGCTACTTACAGAGACAGGCAAAGCCTGGGAGAGAGCATATAGAGTTTGTTTTCTTGTTTTCTGAGGAAGAAAAAATGAAGGAGTTAGAAGAGCTGAGGAAAAAGCTGAGGTGATGGAACTAGATCAAAGTGGAATGAGAAAGGTAAAGAATAGTTGATCTTGCAGATAGAAGGATATGACAGTGAAAATAAATGGAAGTCTTCATGTGAATAAAGTACAAGAGTGCCAGGTGAAGGGGCTGACATATTAGATGGTGATACTTAAGTTCATGGAAAAGTCAACAAATGCCATGTGACTAGAGAACAGGCATCAAGGACTGCGGCTGCTGGAGTTACTCTGAATGTAGAAATAATGGTGCTTGACATGGAATATAGCAGAAATGAAGGGGAGAACAGATTAACAGTGAAAGGCAAACAAGTCAACACAGCATTACCTCATAGATCCTTCACAGTAGGATTAAGTACAGAAATGAAGTGCTTTTTGTGGCTAGTAAAAATGAGTTTACTAAACTGTGTTGCAGTAATACAAAAAAAGACATAGGCACCCAGGAAGTTTAACAGCAGAAAGTGTGCAGTATACGTTGATGAAATACATTGATAAAAAAAGGAAGAAGTGGAAATTTAAAAAGTAAGCATGGCTACAAAATAATGGACAGAGCAGTTCAGAATTCATGGTTAGAGTATTAATAAAAAGGAGGCTATAAGGAGCAAGTGCATAGAATGAGCTTCTGCTTAAAGCAAATCAGCTTGGTAATAGAAAAATCTGAGGATAAACTATGTTGAAGAGTGGAAGAGATGAGTCATGGCTAAGAATCACACAAGAAAATAAGGGCAAGGAAAAATGAGTCTAGAGGGACATTTGAGACATCAATATGAGTTGAAAACTGCCATCAATGAGGGTGGAAGATTGATTCTTCACCCTCATGCTTTGTCTCAAAGTGAAAGCCCTTCCACAACCCAGCTTGATTGGATGAACTAAGTGCTTCTCCTCGCAAAACTTTGGCAAACAAAGCAAGCACCAGTTTGTTATGTGTAGGGCTTTTGCATGTGACTAGGAGCCAAATGTACACTCAGAGAAAGTGCAAAAATGAAACTGATTTGGGGAAATCAGTTCAAATGGTGCTTACACATCCCTAAGGTTGAAGGTAGCAAACATGCAAGCTAAGGTCTAAATTCTCAATAAAACACACACACACAGATGACCATCTTCATAAACACAGAGTCTTGTTTGACTGAAAGTAGATGCAGGAACACGGATGTATAGGCATATATATTTTGTTATAGGGTTCCTTAAAAATACTTGCTGGTAAAATGGGTTTTCAACTGAGAATGAAGAAACATATCTTTTTTTTAGTCCTTTGTAAATTTAGCAACTCTTAATTTCTTCAAATAGGGTCTATAACACCAATAATTTCACTGACAAAGGAGACTGCCAGAATATGGAAGATTATCCAATTAGAACTTAAAGAAATTTACAGCAAAGATGACTGACTAAAGGTAGAAGTCTCTGAAAACATTATGAAAAGAGAAGGAAAGAGTGTGTGAGAGACTGACAGCTTGACTTTCTCATGTGAGTAAAATGAGGAGAATTATACCTGTCCTTAAGTTTTGTGGTGAGTGGAGTAAAATTCCATTCTCTGTCTCTCTTTCCCTCCCTCTCTCTCTCTCCCTCTCTACCCCCCCTTTCCTATGTGGAAAGCCCATACTTATATGAAAAACTTCCATTAATTATTAGGGAGTTATTGTAGATTTCCATATGTTAACCAAAAGGTGCTCCTAATTTAGAAGCTCTTTTTGGGGTGCTGCAAATAGAGAATTAAAATTTGCTACTAATCCTGGGCTGAGTCAAGGGAGTTCTAGATGGCTACTTGTCCTGGGAACAAAAAAAGAGATTCTAGAGAAACACTACACTGGAAATCCAGATCAGAATTATGATAAGCTAGTGGCTCTTTCAAGAACTAACAGCCCTTCCTAGCTTTCTATAGGTACTGGGAGTTGTCCACAAAAGGAAACTGTATTATCATACCTGGATTACTTGGTCATGCATACCCATCCCATGTCCATCATGACTATTGTGATCCCTGAACTAGCATAGGAGAGTGTCCAATTGATTCAGAACCATTTGAGACTGACTGCTGATCAAGAGCATTTATTCTTCTTTATTGCTAACAGCTCCTGTCCAGCTCATCCTTAGGCATGGGTGGTCCAACCTTACTGTTCAACCCTTGCAGCTTCAGATTTGAACTTCGGGTTCAGTATCTCTGAGTCAGTGGATTGCCTGGGCACAAGTTGGGAGCTCTGCTTTACAAATTTAATCACGATTCAGTTATTATAAGTAAAAACTCTTTTCCCCACAAAATTTATAGACTCAGTATAAGAAAGGACATATCAGTGGCCTTTGAAAGCAAGATCTGTATTTTACATACCTTTCCTATAGTGGACTTTCTATAACATCATAGAAGGTGTTGATCCCTCCAACACCTGACATTTTGCCCACACCTAGTTCAAACCCTGAGATGCAGGGATTCATTATGATGAATACACTAATAAAACAAGTTTTAAGAATATGTAGAACAGAGATATTAGAAGTATTCTGAAACCCTGCCATCTTGAGATACTTAAAAGAAAAAACCTGAGAGAAACAGTGATTTTGCTGTCCTACATACTCAAGAAAAACATGCTAATGTTTTATATTTCTCTTCCTAGTGTATGCCTTTTTATCCTTGTTAAGCTTCTGAATGCTGTTCTCAGCAAAATGGAAGTAATTTTCTTTTAAAGTAATATACTATCCTGTTTAATGGCTGGAATAAATTCTGGCATTTCTTCAGAAAAAGAAAAATCCAGAAACTTTTAGAAGATTCTCCTTTTTTTTTTTTTTTAAGATTACATTTGTAGAAGTTGCATTTGGTTTTGACATCCTTTTACTTTTTTGCTTTAAGACAATAGGTTTTTTCTTTTCATTTTTCTTCTAATCATTTGGAGACAAAGGCAGGCACAATTTTTTATACTTTTGCTTGTTGATTTTTTTAAGCTTTTTTAAGTCAACAGAAAAGCATTGCTTACCGTGAAATGCAGCATGTTTGGCAGTAAATCACATACTGCAGTATCTCACCTTCAGGATATTTAGTCCCTTTGAGTTGATAGTCTGAGCCAGCACTTGGAACTACAATATATACTCTACCATCCTGCTTAAAATAATGAAAATACCAGTAATATCAACCACAATGAAATACTATTTCATTCTCACTGTTTTAATTACAACTATTGATAAAACAGTCAATTTCCTATTGATAATGCTAATATCCAGCTTGTATTTGCAGTTTAAGCTGCTTACAAGTTTTCTACTAAGTATGCTGCAATGATTTATTTACTACCTTGTCCAAATAATAATGTATAGATGTACAGGGATTACTCTTCACCTGCTGAGATATAACCAACATTGGCGTGGAATTTAGTGTCTGTTTAAAGCATTCTGACAAGAAAGCGGACTAGTTTAGGGACAAGAAATGAAGATATTTACATCATATGAAAGTACAGCGAAAAAGCTAATATTATGATACAATTTATGAAGTCTAAATAGAGGGATATCGGGATCCTTTTTTTGGCAGGGTCTGATCAGAATAAGTAACTAGGGTATGAAACCTTCATCAGTAAACTTGAAAGAGCCATCCCAAGAAGGAACAACATTACAACAAAGAAGTCTTCCTTTCCTTTCAAATCAACCTCAGTTAAATTGGCATTTATATCCTCTTATGAAAGGGGATCTAGATACCCTGGCTAAAATGAAAGAAAAAGATTTTTTTAGGGGTCAACTCTTCCCTTATCTGATGTGTTTTAGGTGTCAGTAAGAGATGAAGCTATACATAAACTTAATCTTACAGACAAGACCTCACTGTCATTAGCAGCAACGCACAGGCAGGAAGTGTAGAACCTCTCTGTAATCTCTTACTGGCAAATACTTTTTGCTACTTCCATGACCTTTTGCAGCCTTGCAGGTTAATAATCGTGATTACATATACTCTACAAATTCAAAAAGGTCTGCACTGTCTCGTTCCATTGCAGGAAATAATCACAAACATGCATATTACTCTAGAGGAGTCATGTATATGTCTGAAGTGGCTGTAACTTACCTAACATACCCAAATAAATAACAGTTTGTTTAAAAAAAAAAAAAGGGTGTGAAAAATAGCTATTAAAAACAAAAGAGTAGATGCAAAACCAATATAGTCAGCTGTTGGCACATCGCAAACTTACTTTCCCATCCTAACAAAAATGTACTTCAAAACTATTAATGTTGCTGTTTTTTGTTTTTTGGTTTTTTTTTCCTAGGCAGTTGGCAATGGTTACAGACACTTTCTTTTATAGAAAATTTCATTCATCTTCATGTTGAAGGGAAACAGTGGTCATGGTAGTCTGAGTAAGCATGAAGATGAAATTACCTTTTACCCTTCTTTGTCTATTACACCTCTAAACTTAGAGGATACTTACATTATCTATTTAATCACATGGATGCTCACATTTATATAAAAAAATTAAGTCAGAGAAAAGGGAAAAACAAGCCTTTAGTTTTCACATAATTGAACTGCAAAGGAAGTTTAATACAACAATATAAGACCTACAGCTTTTCATTAGAGAAATCAATGCGTAAGCATTTTCTCACTGACATCAGTATCTCACATGGGGGTCAATCTAGCTGGAAAATCTTTCATTTCTGAATTACAGTATTTCCAAAATGCCTCTGATCTGGAGCGAAGCCAGCCCATTCAGCACAAATCTTAGACTCCTGAGGAAATTCACTCCCTGCAGCAGATAAATAAATTTTTAATGTATTTCAGCATCAATATCATTGCAAACTAGGAGCAATCAGAAGATCGGGTTAGGAAAAGTGTTTTTCTACTCAGTTCTTTCTGACTGAAAATCCCAAGATACTGCCAACAGTTCAATTCCCAATGTCTTAGCAGGTCCCATGTGAAACATGAACTCCATTCAAGCTCAAAATCAGGTTTTCCAAAAGGCCGCCACCCTTTTAATACATAACAGAAGAGAAGTAAAAAACTTCAAAGATGACAGAAGCAGCATGTAGATAGAGACTAAAAAAACACTTGAAAAAGACAACACAAGTATTGTCCGTACAAAGTCAGTAACAGTTCTCTGATACCAAATTGTTGGCCTCATTGAAAAATGGCTCAATGTTTGTTGTACATAAGCTGCTGTGCCATTTGGGAGCTATGCAGAGACCTTCTTTTAATCATCTCAGTAAATCGGGATTTCCTTCTTTTTGCTGTTTCTCATGTTGTAAATCATGGGTTCAAGCAACCCTGCTCTCCTCCATGGTTCATCTAAAATTTAGTGGTTGGATATATGACAGAAGCAAATTCATATTGAATGGCTGTTCTTTAGAGAAAAGTGTTGCTGTAGTAAATAACATGGATCACTATTGTTAAAACATTTATTAAAACATTTATTACATTAGAAAAGGCAATTTTCAACAGAGCTTTTTTAAAAGGGCATTATAAGTAAATTCTTTTTGGAATACTTCAAGGTAACAACATATAAAACCTTCTGTTACAAGGACTAGTATGAAGTTTTTAGACTATTTAACCATGATAACACAATTTTTGTCCTCTCAGCATATTTCTTGCAGTCTATATAGTTTTTGTAAAATAACTTTTATAATTAGAAAACTCAATTTAAATAATTATAAGAAAGTTCTACTAACTTCACATTAAGTTTTGCTCGCAAGGGTATAAAATTTGTGTTTGACTTTTCAAGTAAGGCTGTAAAGCTTCTTTACAGAATCACAGAATGGTCAGGGTTGGAAAGGACCTCTGGAGATCATCTAGTCCAACCCCCCTGCCAGACCAGGGTCACATACAGCAGGTTTCACAGGATGGCATCCAGGTGGGTTTTGAATGTCTCCAGAGTGGGAGACTCCACAACCTCTCTGGGCAGCCTGTGCCAGTGCTCTGCCACCCTCAAAGGAAAGAAGTTCCTCCTCATGTTAAGTTAGAATTTCCTATATTCAAGTTTGTGCCTGTTACCTCTTGTCCTATCACTGGGCACCACTGAAAATGACTGTTCCCATCCCCCTGGCACCCTCCCTTTAAGTATTTGTAAGCGTTAATAAGATNCAGTCTTTCCTCATAAGACAGATGTTCTAATCATCTTTGTTGCCCTTTGCTGGACCCTCTCCAGCAGTTCCCTGTCCCTCTTGAACTGGTGAGCCCAGAACTGGATGCAGTACTCCAGATGCGGCCTCACCAGGGCAGAGTAGAGGGGAAGGAAGACCTCCCTCGACCTGCTGGCCACACTCTTCTTGATGTACCCCAGGATGCCATTGGCCTTCTTGGCCACCAGGGAACATTGCTGGCTCACGGTCATCCTGTTCTTCACCAGGACTCCCAGGTCCCTTTCCACAGAGCTGCTCTCCAGGAGGTCAGCCCCCAACCTGTACTGATGCATGGGGTTATTCCTCCCCAGGTGTAGTACCCCACACGTGCCCTTGTTGAATTTCATAAGATTTCTCTCTGCCCAACTCTCCAGCCTGTCCAGGTCACGCTGTAAGGCGGCACAGCCTTCTGGCATGTCAGCCACTCCTCCTAGTTTTGTGTCATCAGCAGACTTGCTGATGGTACACTCTATCCCTTCATCCAGGTCATTAATGAATATATTGAACAGGACTGGACCCAGTACTGGCCCCTGAGGGACACCACTCGTTACTGACCTCCAACTAGACTCTGCACCACTAACCACAACCCTCTGAGCTCTATCTGCCAGCCACTGTTCAATCCACCGCAGTGTCCATTCATCTAACCCACACTTTCTAAGCTTGCCTGTGAGGATGATGTGGGAGACAGTGTCGAAGGCCTTGCTGAAGTCAAGGTAGACAACATCCACTGCCCTCCTCTCATCCACCCATCCAGTCACCCCATCATAGAAGGCTATCAGGTTAGTCAGACGTGACTTCCCCTTGGTGAATCTGTGTTGACTACTTCTGATAACCTTCTTTTCTTCCAGATGCTTTAGGATGACTTCTTACAGAGATGTGGTTTAGTGAATAAATTAAACAAGGAAATATGAAGGCCAGACAAAAAAGCTAGGGTTGTTCAACCTGGAAAAGAGTAGGCAAAGTGCAGGGAATATTGCTGTCTTCAAGTACCTGGTCAGAAGGTAAAGGGAATATGAGCCACACTCTTTTTGGAGGTACACAACAACAGGACAGAGGCAACAGACATGAGTTAAAACACGGGAAATTTCTATTAGATATTAGGATTGCATTTATTTAGTTATTTACTTGCTTACTTATTTTGTCTGAAGGTGGTCAAACACAAGACTGATTACATAGGTAGGTTGTGGGCTGTCCATCCTTGGAGGTGTTCAGGGCTCAACTGAACCTATCCCTGAGCCAGATGATCTAACTAGTCCTGCTTTGGGCACGAGGGTTGGACCAGCTGATCACCAGAGATCTCTCCCAACCCAAATTGTTCTGATTCTACGATGCTATTTTTCTTAGGCTCTTAGCTATTGTTGTGGTTTAGGCCAAATCAGCTACTGGGGACCTGGGGGACCCCAGATGGGACGGACAGATGCTCCCCTCTACCCCTAATCAAAGAGAGAGGCAGAGGAGGAAAAGGTATAGGGAGTTTGACTTTTGCTGCTAATTATGTATTTTTACAACTTAGCTGGTTGAAATAAGTTGCTTCCAAAAATTTCTTAAGAAACGTAATGTTGTCATGTGTTTGAAGAAAAGATCTTTGCTGTAGTTTGTGCCATAAGACTGTTAACTAAACCATTAATAAGGATAAGCTTAAAACTTCTTCTTGTTGAAATGATTAGTGGGTTTGAGCATTCTTCTTTGTAGCAACAGAAAACAGTAGCCTACTTCAGAGTTCTTAGCAGTTATAGGAAAGCTGATGCTTTTCATCTCTCTTTTACTTTCAACCAAAATAACCTTTAAATGAACCTTTTTCTTCTTTTAGGATAATAAGGAAATTTCAATAAAATTATTTTTAAAATGCCATCCTGTATTGTAATGATTGCTACCCTGCTACTAGACCAGTTTTTACAAGATAGGCCTGTGTTCATTCATTAGATGTAATGAACATGTGTAGATCCAACCTCTGACCTGTAGCTTCCTTTCTTTTGTTTGTTTTGAGTCGATATCAATTGTCTTTAGTGCAATAGCACTTGAAAATTACTACATTTTGACTACAAGCAATACATAGTCATACACCCAAACACCTGGTACACCTCTCAGATTTGCTTACTTTTCAATGCCAAGGAATCACATACATACAACAATACAGAATATACAAGTGATACAGTGACAAAATAATTTTTAAGTAATCTGTCTTATCTTTTAGGAAGTCTTGTAGGAAATTTTGATAAATTCGGTTGGTACCAGAAATACATTACATTTTATTTATTCAGATATGGTTGTAGTTATACTGATTACAGTTGCATGTATGCATGATCTACACATATCATTTGGATTCAGCTGTAATGAAAGGTTATAAAGGTGTGGGAAAATGATAAATAATGATGTATCTGACTGGAAATTCTGACTGGAGGAAATTGTATTGTAATGTAAGTATATGTATTGGGGATGTCTGGTGCTATATAATCACAGAATCACAGAATTTTCAGAGTTGGAAGGGACCTCTAGAGATCATCTAGTCCAACTCCCCTGCTAAAGCAGGATTGCCTAGAGCACATTACTCAGGACTGCATCCAGGCGGGTCTTGAAAATCATGAAAGTAAATTCATTTCCATTATAGTCTTTATTGATTTTTCATGACAAGAGAGTGATTTTTTTCCCCCTATATCTTTTGAAAGTGAAAATCTTAAGAAACACTGTAAGAATGTGATAAAATTGAAAAAAACTTGAGTACTAAATATTTACTGGGCCACGTGTGAAGGGGGGAGGTATTTGTTTTCCTTGTTAGGCTTACGAAATTTTCAATATCCATCCAACTATACAAATAATGGAACTAGTCAAAACTAAGATAATTAATATCAGAAGAGTCAAAGGCAATGTCAGGATGTCGGACAACTCACAAAATAAGAACACTTTCACTCAGATGAATGAACTCCCAATCAGATTCTGTGGAATGAGCGTTTCCAGTCAATTACTTTCTAAGATTTAAAGAAAACAGTTCTACAGAGAGAATATATCAATTTTTTGTGAATTTTTTTAAATAAAAGTTGTAAAAAAGTTAAAATATTTCTTATAAATGTCTTTAAAGGTGGTAATGTTGCAATTGTAAATATATAGATATATGCTTGCTAGTAAAAATATAGACTACTATATTAGCATTTTTTACTGTTAAATTAAATAAAAAATTTGTATCTACAAGGGTTAGTGTCATTTTATTTTTACAAATCAAATACTATAATACTTGTTTTCTTCATACCTAACGTGTTGGGTTTTTTTTTCCTTTTAAATGAATTTGGAAGTATAGTTTCAATTACATCAATGTTTTGAAAGTACTTAATTTGTGAACTGCATAAGAAAATAGAAAACCAAACTGTAATTACACTGAATAGGTGAGAAAATACCAACAGCATTTAAAAATTTTGAAAAGCAATACACATGCAATCAGTACAACATTCCTAATGCCAGGCTGGCTTGAGACCAAATGACCCAAGAATGGAAATGAAATTAAAAACTTCTTGTGGAGAAGGTGTTATAAGATAAGGCTTAAATTAAATAAACAAATGTCTCAGGACAGTACATTCAAGTCATAAGCTACAACTAGACTGCAGAATTAAAAAAAAATGTGGATGCTAGATCATGCAACAGAAGAAATCTGACAGGTGAAGAATGGTCAAAAGCAAAACAAAGAGAAAAGAAGATGCAGGGGAGTCAGGAAATACAAAAGACATCCCAGCAGGGAAAATTCACAAGAATAATAAGTAGACCTGTGATGGCACTTGAGGGTTATGAGACCACAACTGACTGCAAGAAGATAGCTGCTGCTGTTGATAAAACAGTGACAAGAAGACAATTTAAATTGTCAAAAGGTCTGAAAAAAATGTCGTGCTTGTAACATAACTTGTGCTTTGTGTTTATTTTTTAAAAACAACCTGTTTTATGAAAAAAAAACACAACAAAAAATCCTCAAAATTATAAAAAAACAATCCACTGTATGTCTTTATGTAAGACAAAAATTATAAACAGCAGAACTTCTTCAATGTTTTAGTGCCACACTTGCATCAAAATTGATTGTCAAAAGAATACCAAGAGACCAGGGAGTGAAATATGATGTTACCCATTGCTGTAGATTAACAAATCCTGGGGAAGTATGAAGCAGAGCTGTGGTAAAATAGAGAAAGTTAATTGGCCACAAAGGTAATGGAGAGGACTGAAAAGAAAAGAAGAGGGGAAAAAAAGGCAATTTTTATCCTGCCACAGATCAGGTATAATTAAAAAAAAAAAAACTTAAATGGATGGGAACAGCATTGCAAGGTATAATAATAAGAAAGGATACAATAAGACATGGGCTAATAAAGTCACTACCATCAACGGCAGAAGAAATTGAGGTCATAGGCACCACTGTTAAAGACAGTTGCAAACATATGTGATGGCATTAGTAAAAATTCATGACTCGGGTCATCTTCTCTCACCCGTTTATCACAAAGTCATCCACTATGTTTTCTAATCATTCACCTGCAAGTTCAACACTGTACTCTCCACTTATTCGATCCTTAAAAAATTAGAATTCAGTCAGTCTGCCTTATTACCAGTTCTATCCCTTTACTGCAAAGTCAGAGCACTCATCAGAGGCCCAATTCTTTTGGAACATCTGATCCAAACCAACACACTACACCTGCCGTGAAGCCCAAAAGAGAAGGGGCTTTAATTACAAGGTCATCTTGGAAGTTCTTACAATTTTAGTTATTAGGGACACTGCTTCCTATCCAGGCAGGTCCTGCGTATCCTTACCTTTTCTCTTACTGTTCATTCAGATGGTGCAGTGGTTGACCCTTGGTGACAGACCCTTGAAGCCCAAAATGAGACACACATTTAACTTCTGGTGTACGACAAGAAATAAGAAACTTGAAATAGCATCTAAAAGAGGCATTACATTGAACAGTCAGATGCTGACACCTAGCAAATAGAAAATGATTATGAGAAAGATTTGACTGAAATAGCTTTTTTCCCTGTGAATGAGAATCTGCAAGAAAGACTATTTACACGAGATCTGCAGTCAGAAACAACAGTTCTGGCAGTCAAAGCTTCTGCCCTATTTTTCATAATGGCAAATAAGAGGTGCTTTAATTTCATAGTAATGATGGCAGTCTTTGTTTATTTGTTTTTTTGTTTTCCAGGATAATTAAGGACTGGGAATATTTGTTCAAGAAATAGAAGCTACCTACTGAATTCCTTTTTTAATTGCAAGGACCCAACTCACATTTTTTATTGTGACGCAGAGTGCCCTGAACACCTGCCCATAGGATGTGCTGGCCAGAATGTGGGGAGAATACAGAGCCACAACTGCTAAGATGTGCTAGAAACTGTTTGAGATTAATTCGCCTTGGAAGAGTGGGAAAAGTTAATGCCTTAACCACAATTTCTGGTTTGGGGGGAATTTTAATCACTGACATTTTTAAAAAAGGAGTGGATCATGTATGCAGATGTTTTAAGATAAAATGGCATTTTTTGGTCTATAAATGTATTCCATGAGTCTAAAAAATAAAACTCTCTCCCTTTCTGATAATTTGAGAAAATGCTGACCATCTGGGAATGAAACCAGACAAGTTCAGGACTTAGCAAAATATTGATGAAAGCTTTCTGGCTGGTTTAGACACCTCCAGGTCACGTTGCAGCTGAAAAGAAGTTCTAGAGTTTGCAGTTTTAAGTTTAAAAGGTCACTGAAGAAGGTAAGCATCCAAATGTTCTCTATAACTACTCTTAAAAAAAAATAAAATCTTATCTGGTGGAATGTACACAGTGAATTTTCTATGGTCTAGTGGAAGCAAGACATTCTGCCCTTTTTAGTACCTGACCTGTAAAGATCATGGATTGGTCATTTCATCCTTTGTACATGGTAAATTTTAATGTAAAAATAATTCACAGAAATTGATCTTAATATGAAAACTGTATCATTATTAGATAATGATTTTATTTGGTAGTTACATGTTGTAAACATTCAAAAGAATTTACGTTTTAACTTCACAACTGAGGTAGCAACACTGATGCTTTTTTTTTTACTTTTTCCTGAGAATATCAAGATTTCCAAGATGTTCTGACACGAGCACCAAGAGAAATCTCCAGCAAAAAAAAAAAAGAAGTAACCTGGGGAGGTTACCAAAAAAGAGGAATTTACCAAGGTTTCACCTATCCACCACTCAGTGTCAAGAAAGGAAAGTCTGAAAAAGGAAGGGAATTCTTATACTTTTGACCTCGTAAGAATCCATTTTCTTATACTGCTGTGAAAAAAAAAAGAGAATAAAGTCCACATTTTTACTGATGCCGTTGGGTTACTTGTCACATTTATATAGAGGAAAATTTTACCCTTCTTTTCTATTTTTTTTAGGATGCAATATTGATGTTTTTATGTTAAGGTCAGCTGTGGTTCAAATATGTTCTGCTTGCATAGCCAGTCAGTTTGCATCTGACATGTATCTATGTAGTTCAATTGCTCTATGAACTGGCTTCGAATGACGACAAGTGATCTGAACAACTCATTAACTGTCTATGAAATCTGTCTTTCATAGATAATAATCATTTATATAGCAAAAGGGGTTTTTATCTATGTTGATGATACATCTGTAGATGTTTAACAGCTTGAATGACAGGAAGGTCAGGGAAGTATCCAGCTATCCTTTTGTAGTTTCTAATCAAATACAAGTATCACCTGAGATTCAAGCTTAATAATTTTCCTGCCAACAAAAGCATGCAGAAAATTGAAAATAAGCCAGACCTTAAAGCTGTCCAATGATCTGTATAACGAAGAATACTAACACAGCTAATGAAGTAGCTGTCAGAATTACTCTCTTTAAATAAAAGACTAACAGAGACTTTGAATAATACTTTCTAGAGTCAGTCTATATTTTTCTAAAGGTAGAAAAGTGAGCACACATACTGAAAAGCATGAAAGCAAAAATAGGCCCAGTGAGGAAATAAAACATTATTCTGAAGTGAAACTAAATATGCCCAAACCTCAGATTATAAGGCAAGTTAAATTTGACCTTTTAAAGGTATTAATTTGAAAATAAATTCTTCAGTCCTAAAACAAAAGTCAAAATGACTGAATCACTAAGTGAAAATCTTGACAGAAGATATTAAATGTTCATTGTAAAGCTGGGCAAAATTATTTCTAAGTATTTAGAACATCTGTATAAAGTAAAAAGACAATATTGTAGCTTCAAAGAGTAATTATTAATTACTCTAGGAAAATCAGAGTTTCTGGGAAACACAAAGTAATGTGTGGAATATATCCTTTCTTTTGTCTCCTCTCTCACAGCTGATAAAAGCTTCCTGTGTCCAAAAGGAAAAAAAGAGGAAAGTAATTTATAATAAATAGCTGTGTCTTGGGCCCTATCTTAATTCCATGGTGTACTGTGATTTTCATTCATCTGCTTATGATCTTTAAATACATCATATTTATATAAGATTCTAGGTCTATACAGTTAGAATGACTTTTTACACTTTACATCGAATACAAATATAACATGAAGGGGTTGTAATTGCATGTAGTATTTAGCTCTTAGGTGGAAAGTGATTTGCATTGGAACGTTTGTCTTTCACAAACATCTAGAAGTAGTCATTCTTATGATTTAATATGATTGATACTAATAAACAGATAATTCAGCATTTGAAATTTTAATAACCTTTTTTCACACTGATATTTCCTGCAGCTATACTGTTTTTGCAGTCTAATGGATCAATAGAAGATGCTAATGCAAGATTTGCTCGAAGTGCAAATTCCATTCTTACATTATCCACATTAAAAAAAAAAGCAGCGTGAGAAGATTTGGTAGGTTGTTCAACTGCATGTTATATAGGTAGAAAGAAATTCACTAATTTTTTTACAAAGCCTGAATACCTCAGAAAATTGTGAGTGGGCTTTTTTCCCCATGTATGTGTCCTAGACCTGCTTGAATATATGAACAATCACTGCAACCCTCATATATCTTATATGAGATAAGATTGCCTCACAGACTGTCCCAAATAATCTAAATGTATTTAACACTTATTTACATATTCCACCTTACAGACTGAATTCAGGGGGACTTTAACCATTGCAGTACTTTGTTAAATTGAGATTTTTTTTTTTCTTTTGAAAATACCTATAAGAAATCAAGCTTTGGAGATCTTTACAACGTTTGATCTATGCATAAGTGAATTATTGCTTTCTGCAATCCTATTCTCTCTGGCCAATTCACAGTGTGTATTAAATGCAGAAGGCCTCCCTGGAACAACCCGATCTGTTCAATTTTTACCCATTATGACATGTTAATCAATATCATGATTTATGAATAAAACTATCAGTAAAGATTTATATCCAGTTTTCCTTCATTTAAAAAGTAAATTTGAGTGTGGGGGTTGTTCACTTATGCATTTGAAACCTGTTCTATGAATAAAAGTGAGTCCATACAGCAGCTGAAGATATGTGAAGATCCACAGGCCTGAATTGTTTGACACCATTAAGCATCACAGAATCACAGGATGGTTAGGCTAGAAGGAACTTCTGAAGGTCGTCTGGTGCAACACCTCTGCTCAAGCAGGGCCACCTAGAGCAGGTTGCCCAGGACCATGTTCAAACAGCTTTTGAATATCTCCAAGGGGGAGATTCCACAACCTACTGGACAACCTGTTCCAGTGCTCTGTCACTCTCACAGTAAAAAAGTGTTTCCTGATATTTAGGCAGAACCTCCTGTCTTTCAGTTTGTCCTGTCACTGGGTACCACTGAAAAGATCCTCGCTCTGTCTTCTTTGCACCCTCCATTCAGGTATTTATACATGGGGATAAGATCACCCCTGAGCCTTCTCTTCTTGAGGCTGAACAGTCCCATCTCTTTCAGCCTTTCCTTATATGAGAGCTGCTCTGGTCCCTCAATCATGTTCGTGGCTCTTTGTTAGACTCTCTCCAGGACGTTCACATCTCTTTTGTACTGTGGAGCCCAGCACTGAACACATTACTCCAGGTGTGCTCTCACCAGTGCTGAATAGAGGGGAAGGATCACTGACCTGCTGGCAACACTCGTCCTAACACAGCCCAGGATACCATTAGCCTGCTTTGAAGCAAGGGCACATTGCTGGTTCATGTTCAACCTAGTGTCCACCAGGATCCCTAGGACCTTTTCTGCCAAGCTGCTTTCCAGCTGGGTGACCCTCAGCATAAATTGGTGCATAGGGTTGTTCCTCCCCAAGAGCAGGACTTTGCACTTCCCCTTGTTGAACTTCATGAGATTCTTGTCAGCCCATTTCTCCAGTGTGTCATGGTCCTTCTAGATAGCAGTAGAACCTTCCTTTGTATGAGTCACTCCTCCCAGTTTGGTGTTGTCTGCAAACTTGCTGAGGGTACACTCTGCCCCATCATTCAGATCATTAATAAAGATGGTAAACAGGTCTGGACCCAGTATTGATCCTTGGGATACACCACTGGCTACTGGTCTCCAATTAGACTTTTCACCACTGATCACCACATTCTTGGCTTCATTCCTCCAGTTTTCAATTGACCTCACTGTCTGCTGATCCAGCCCATAAATCAACAGCTTCTCTGTGAGGATCATATGGGAGACAGTGTCAAAGGGCTTACTGAAGTCTCAGTATACAACATCTACTTCTTCCCCTCGTCTGTCAGGCCAGTGACTTCATCACAGAAGTTTATAACATTGGTCAAGCAGATTTCTGCTTGGTGAAGTCATGGTAACTACTCCTGATTATTTTCTCATACTTAATGGACCTGAAAATGCTTTCCAGGGTTAGCTGCTCCATCATCTTCCCAGGGATTGAGGTGAGACTGACTGGCCTGTAGTTCCCTGAGTCCTCCTCACCCTTCTTGAAGACAAGTGACATTTTCTTTCCTTAAGTTTTCTAGCACTTCTCCCATGATCGATCAAAGATTATCTAGAATGGCCTCACAATGACACCTGCCAGCTCCCTCAACACTCATGGGTGCATCCTATCAGGGCCCATGGACTTACGTATATCCATTTTGCTTAAGTATTTCCTGTGCTGATCCTCTTCCACCAAGGGAAGGCCAGCTTGCTAGTAAAGACAGGGGTAAAGAAGGCATTCAGTACCTCAGCCTTTTCCAGGTCCCCTGTCTTGTTGAGCAATGGGCCCACATTTTCTCTAGTCTTCTTTTTGTCATCTATGGACTTATAGAAGCCTTTCTTGTTTTCTTTGACATCCCTGGCCAGATTCAGTTCCATTTGGGCTTTAGCTTTCCTAACTTCACCCCTGGATGCTCAATGTTTCTGTGGTTCTTCCAGGTTACCATTCCCTGCTTGCTTCCTATTGCTGTATGCTTCCTTTTCCTGTTTGAGTTTGGTGAGGAGCTCCTTGTTCATCCACACAGGCTTCCTGGCATTTTTGCCTGACTTAATATTTGTTAGACATATTTGTTAGAATTGTGAGACTGCTAAAAATCAGTTGCTGTAAGCATCCAAACTGCAAGTGTGTTTTGGACTTTATTCCTTCTGGACAACATTTTGTTCATCTGGAAGATTTTGAAATTTTTTTTTTCAAAAGTTCAAATTTGTAAGGTGTTGTGTTTGTTTTTTTTTCTTTTTAAATAAGGTTTTTCTGGCATAGGGAAAAAACTGCTCTCAGCAGTTTAGTCATACTTCCTTCAGGAGGTTAAAATAAGTATCTTCACAGAACTAGAACCATGAAAATCTGTGGTAGTAAGTTCTTTAAATTAAGTTAAGAAACTGTGGAGAAACCTAGCAGTATTTTAAAAGCACTTGTTGAATGAGATAATACAGTTGAGGAAGTCTTTTTACATGATTCATCTGTTTTATTACTGGGTATTATGGAATTAAATACAGTTTGTGCTAGGTGTACAATGACTCAGCGTCCTGCTTAAATTGTGCTGTGTATTGTCACAGGGAGGATGACCAGCAGTGAACCTGCAGGTGCTTTTAAACGTGCTTGTTCAGCATGAAAGAGACGATATAAAATGCAGTGGTTACAGTGCTGCTTGTATATGTTTGTCTTTCGGAAAAGATAGACTGTATCCAATTATAAGCTTGCTATGATGTTCATCTTCAGACAAGGCATGAATATTTCTAACCACAGCAGCATCTGCGACAGAGTGAGTAGTTTAACCTTTGTACATGAATGTTCTCTTACACCCACATCTCAGAACAACCTGCTGGATATCAGATATCTTAATCGTCTGCTGCTACATATAAAGAGCAGTCATACTATAGAAGTGATATGGAAGAGCTTGCAGCAGCAGTGTCTCTAGTGAAAAAAAAAACAACTCTCAGGACTTTTTACATCTATCTTTTTAAGGTACAGAGTTACTAGGAGGCTTGGAAGACATAGTCCCCCTTTTCTGCCTCATGTATTAATAAGGCTTGTGAAAAAAACTCACAGTTCAGCAGACTTTTTTCCCCTTTTTCCTCTCTCATATCCATATTGTGCTTACACCTCTCCTACATGGAAAGAGATGTTAAGCTATTAAAAATCTTTTTTTTTTTTTTTTAAGAGATTGTTCTACTTACTGCTAGAATCCTCCACATAATTTGCTTGGAAATCTTTGGCAGGGAAAATGAAAGGTTAGAATCAGATTTTAAAATGAGCAGGAAAAAAGATTTTTATATATTAGTTCTAAGTCCATACGTATGATGCTGATTTTGATCAGAATCCAAATCTGAAGTTAGTGTTTATGATGAGTTTCCCTTTTAAAGTATGTATCATAATGACATATCAGCTATGAGGTATTACACAAAATTAGTATTTTTCAGAATAAGTGCTTTTGTCTGAGCTGCAGCCTAGAGTCAACATTGGCAGTAAAGGATGACATCACCTAGACTAATACATATATATATCTGGACTGGTAGGGTGTTCTCCTGCAAGGTGGAAGAGATTCATTAAAATCTCCTCAGACAGAAGAGAGAATTTAATGCAAATCAAATGTCCTTCACAACAAGGTTATGATGGTAAAGATAAGCCCCTTTTCTCTCTTTGTTTTTAAAAACAATACAGTCACAGCTCCTGTTTTGAGGGGACAGTTCCTAAAGTTTTTACTTGTAAGATCCTAAACATAACTATATGACTGGATGCCTGTGGCTATTTTCCAACACAGGGAAAGCATTCTGGGAGAAGGAACTGGCTGTGCAGCCAGCTGCAGATGTTAGTTTATATTTCCCTTCCAGCCCTGTCAGGAGTGGACTGGTGGCTCTAACAGAGCCAGTGGCATTTGAATTGAGTTTTATTGAGACATGCTTTTCATGTGGTTTTTTTTCAGTTCAAAGCACCTAACATAATGAAAGAGTGATGCCTTTGATCAGAGGACACTAGCAGCATGTGTTGCCTTGGGGCACAGCATGAGGGTATGTTGACATATTTGAAGGTGTAAGCCCCATTCAGACAGTGACAGAGGACTATGCCAGGTGGAAGAAGTCATGCATGACACATTCATACTGTGTGTTTGGGACAGACTGTGGAGCAGCTATTGTGTCAAATCTGACATGATGCTGTTTTGGAAGGAAATAGCTGGCTCAATCCAGGAGGGATCCAAGGGCAAAGGAGCACATAAACACAGGGGTGATTAAGGGACCAAGGCCCTAGAAAGAGACAGGAAACAAGGCAAGCAGACAGTGTGAAAACATAGCCTGTATCTATCCACTAAATTAAAACATCCTAGCTCTACATGTCATTACTCTATATTACCAAGCTTCCTGGAACAAATGCCCTGCTTATGTTGCTTACGGTAAAATGGAATTCCTCCATCAAAAGTTTTAACCCTTGGATTTCACTATAACAGTACTGCGTTATAATTTTCATACCTCAAAACAGTGGTTACAGGAAATAATATACTGAAATACAAAATAAACAACTAATTTTGGAATCTTAACTTCACCATTGTGCTGCATGTGTTAATAATTCTACCCAGAGTTATCAACTCCTTGCTTTAGTAGGCTTTATTTTTTATAGGTATTGTAAAAAAAAAACCCAACAAACAAACACCAAAAACAACAAAACCCCCTAAATTTAACAAAGTACTACAATGGTTAAGTCCCAGTGAATTCAGTGTGTAAATGTGTAAACGTGTTAAATATATTTAAGTGATTAAGGACAGACTGTGAGACAAGCTTATCTTATCTAAATAAAAACAAAAACGAAACTAACAACAGTAATTTTGCTATGACTCCCACAAAGTACTTCCTCCCCAAATCCTACAACACTGTCAATAATGAAAAATAAGTTCAATAGTTGCCTCATTATTCAACTACAATGATGAAGTGTACTTCAAAGAGGGATCTCATTTAACTATATTTGAAGTGAAATTTTTCTTCTCTACAGCCAAGAAATTATGCTTCCTCTGACTGTGGTCATTGTGCATCTTAAGCAAGTGGAAGAATCCATTTTATCTTTTCTAACAAACATTAATCACAAGCGCTGTCATGTATGAACAGGTGTACCAATAGAATTCATGTTTTCTGAAGGAGGTAGAAAGATAAAGCTCAGAAATTGATTACAGAGTTTATAGTAATTTAAAAACAATGTCTGCTTGACTCAGAAGCTATCAACTATTCAAATTTTTCATTGGTTGAGGGTTGTTTAAAAATAAAATCAGTTGCTCACTGATATTATAGGCTAAATTTTCTTTTAAGCAGTGGGCAACCAAGTTGTAGTCCAAAGGAAGCAAGATGCTTCAGTCTTTGCTCCAATGTAATTGCAAGTAGTATATTTTGGAGCTGTCTTTCATAGCAGCAAATTATTGACTTTTCCCCAGGCTGTATTAGTCAAGCATAGATAAAGAATAAAATGCTAGTTCCCTTCTTGCTAGTAGTCACTTTATCTATATGATGTGAAGGTCTATATGACAGAAAAAAAAAAAATTGCTCCCTTGTAATTTGAACAGTCTATCTATACAGGGCTATATAATGTAATTCTTCATAATTCAGAAACTGACCACACAGGAAAACAGAAAGCGAAGACAGCAAAATTTTGAACTTTCAAAGGTCATTGTAGATCATCTGTAAGTTTTGTAAATGTAGGTCAAAGAAAAGTCTTTCTGAACTCTGCTGGTATGAAGTTTGTTTGTAGATCTGTCTTTTCTTAGTAGATATAATGGCAAAATATTTTTTTCTATTTCATATTTTAATTTTACTTTGTTGTTTATATGAAACTCAGTTTAGCAGAATATAAAAAAGAAGCATAAGCTAAGACTAAGATGTGGAGTCATTCTATTTTAAAATAAGAATTTGTACATCATTTTATGTAATTTTTTACATTGAATACATTACTGAATTGACACTCCTTCATATTTTTATTAACTGTTAAATCTAAAAAACATTCCAGCTGAATTGACATAATCCAAATAGCTAGAGTCTTTCACTGACCTCAGGCAGGTTCATTAGTGAAAGTTTATAAACTTTAGCTATCCTTTGCAACAAATTTGAAGGAAGTCTGTTATAATTGCTTGATTTTTTTTTTTTAATTCTCAGTAATAAGATAGATAGTTTGTATATTTGTATATTTGTTATAATTATCTTGGCATCCCTCTATTCAGTGCATAATTTGACCAGGCTTTCTCCTCTTTGAGAAAATTTCCTTCTCTTTAATCACAGTTTAATTTTGCTTTCAGAAAACTCTTCATTTTTGTGTACACTCCCCTCTTCCATTATTATTACTGAGTATTATATGGTAGAAGAATACAGAACAACCCAAAACTTCTTTTTTCTTCAAATCCTAATGCCAAATTAGGAACATTCCCAGCTCTATCCATCATTCTAATGCATTTTGTCACACCATGATTAAGTGAATTTATATTGCTGTGAAAATGGCTTGGGTTATGGAAGTAACATTCTTCCATCTGGTCCTTTCAAACTCACTTTCATTTTCTGAGTTATGCTACTCTTTCTTTTCTGAATAGTTTTTAAAGTATTTTTTTTTTTTTACAAACTGCTCTTGATCTATCCTTCCACTCCTTTCCAGTTTGGCAATTCTCATTTCTTGATATGGTCAAAGAGTGATATACCTGATGAATCTCAAAAGTAAGCAATACTATTCATATAAGGTTATCTTGAATTTCTTTGTAGACAATTGTAACAGACCTTTAAAATTCTATGAATGGAGAATGAATGTGAATATCTGGATGTAGGACCACCAGAAGGAATGTCAGAAGCCTATAATAATATCATATATCAATTCCAAATAGACTAAGAGGTCAACAAGATTACACCACTTCTATGTGCAGCTTCTCAGTACACACAAGCTGGGAAACAAAGCACTGCAGTTGCTGGGACAGGATGGAAAGACTAAACATTGTCATGTACTGAATTTTACAAAACTATATACCCCTAACCAGCACATTATCATCAATTTAAAAAAAACCAAGGAGATGGGATGAGAACTTGATCAATGCCATCATCTGTCCTTCATTTTTTTGCAAGGATATGCAAATCACCCTGATATATATGTATGTACACACAATACATATATCACAGTGCCTGAAGGCCAGATAGATCACTTGGCTATGTGTACCTTGGAGACTGAATACTGAGCAAGCTACTTAGGCACATGTTTCTTGGCACTTATGAGTATACAGCTATGAGAGTGTGAGCAAGCGAAATCACTTAAAAACATAAAAGCTATAATATTTCATTGTTATCTTCTATCCACTATTAAAATCATAAGTTTATATGATGATTCAGGTTGGAAGCGACCTCAGGAGGTCTCAAGTCAAACTCCCTGCTGAAGGCAGAATCAGTCATGAGGTCAGACCAGGTTGCTAACGTTGGCCATTCAAGTCTTAATCGCCTCCAAGGATGGAGAATGCATAATTTCTCTGGGCAACCTGTTCCAGTGTTCGACTGTCCTCATGGTGAAAAAGTTTCTTCTTATGTCCAGTCTGAACCTCTCTTGTTTCAGTTTATGCCCATCAGCTTAATCTATTTATGTGGATCACAGGAGCTAGAACCAACCCTCTTGGTAGCTTGGAGGTAGAATGCACAGGTCCTTAGACTAGGACAATAATTTTCTCTCTGCCTTTGTAGTCCTTCAAATAGGTTTATTGCTCAGTAAATAACTTTATTATGTTTAATATCTAGACCAATTCATTATTTACCCTAGTGAACTACAATGTGGACTTGATTTTTTAGAGTCCGTGTTCAGACATCATTCTATAAACTTAGCATTAAAAAACCCCACGTTATTTGACTTTCCCTTAATATGTTGCTTAACAAAAATTCTGCTCTTTAAAGTATCTGTTTTTAAAATACGATGTCAAGTTAGAGGTA
The DNA here is from genome assembly GCA_008711295.1 of Anarhynchus alexandrinus. Taxonomy (NCBI): domain Eukaryota; kingdom Metazoa; phylum Chordata; class Aves; order Charadriiformes; family Charadriidae; genus Anarhynchus; species Anarhynchus alexandrinus. The sequence goes on from VUYV01000311.1 coordinate 378,148, forward strand.
TATAGTAGGTATCAAAATATCTACAAACTCCAATTTCTTTAGCAACTTTTAAATATGAGTTCTTTAAAGAATTCAGTCATCTTTATTTTTAAAATGGTTAGATTGTTCAGACTGGTCCATGGCACAGGTTTGGGCCATGCTAACGTTTGAGAGTTAGCACAGGGAAGAAAACATTTCCAGTAGGCAGTGTGAGCGGGGCCAATGTGTTGGAGGGTAAAAGAGTTACACTGTATGAAAATGGGCAATTTTGTGCCATCCATTTCAATGCTAGAGGATGGTCCAGGCATGTTTACTTTATGCAGCTTGTGGGTCTAGTAATCTGCCGTCTTCTTTTGCTTCTTTTTTTGAAATAATGTTCCAGAGAACATGCTGAAGTGAAAGACAGAAAACATGGGAGAAAACAAGTGTTCGTAACAATATATTTTACTTTGATGCAGAAGAGACATCTGCATTCTGTTTTGCTCTGGGTACAAGGGGACCAAGGGTCTGATTCTCCACTCAAAGACCTCCCTGCGTTGACTTGATTGGCATAGTCTTTTTTTCTGCTGAATTGGCCAATAGGACTTCATTATCCATATTTCTACCAGAAAAGTTCTTAAGCTTTTGCTTCTTATTTTTCACCTCCCCTTTTACCAAAAATTGAGAGATGAGACGTTCATAAAAAATAGCAGCATTGAGATACTTATTTCCTTGTGGATAGAAAGATACTGCATTCATCACCATGTTTTGTTTTTTTTTTGCTCAGTAGTGGAATTGTAAGGTATTGCTCTGAACTTTATTAATTTGATGCAGTGTTGCATACTTCCATATCTATTAACTTTCACTGTATTGTCTTCTAAATGAACTTCTAGTTTTGGAAGCTGAAATCAATTTTGATTTATTACAGACCTTCAAAGAAGTTTTGGATAACAGGAAGAGGAAGGAAAGAGAGGAGATGAATAAAAAATCCTTGGACCTGGATAGAAAATGTTCAGTATTATGCATTGCTGTCCCGTATTTTCTTGTATTACTTTTGTCATAATGTTCTGATTTTTAAAACCAAAGAAATTTTTGCAAACTTGCTCTAATTTCATTTTGTGCAGCTTTCTGACAGAACTATGTCTTTTTCTCTACCTCTCTGCTTGTAACACTCCTCAAGTCTCCAGCAAATCATACGAACACTGTGGCACTTAGCTGAGTGCCTGAAGGACCTAAGCACAAACTTGTATAAACATTAGTTTCTCAGAAGGCTCTTATGGTCCTTATTGTCACACTATATCTTATATGCATGGCATTACCATAGAACCAGGCAGCAGATACAGGGGAAAAAAAAAAAAGTTTTATTTATGCCTATTTTAAACAAAATCTTCTGGGATATAAATGGGGGCAAATCCAGTCAAGAATGAACTCAAAGAATTTGAGTATCAATTTTCCCAGGCAAAGGGGAAGGGGTTGATAAGGCAAATCTAATCTGGCAAATCAACAAATGGCTACAGGACGGGTACCACAGCCAGGGGTTTGGATACTTAGAACATGGGACTTCCTATGAGAAACCAGGTCTAGTGGGGCCTGATGGAGTCCCCTTGTCACAGAAGGGGAAGAGTGTCTTCAGTTAGAGGCTTGCTAAACTCATGAAGAGGACTTTAAACTAGAGTTGCTGGGGGAGGGGAACCTCAATCCATTACCCCCAGCTTTGATGCCAGTGCAAGCAATAGATGTCCAGAGCCTGGAGAAGGGTCGCAGGTCAGCAAGAAAGCAGCTGCAGTGCAGGGCAAAGGAATACCAGCCACTCCAGCCAGTTAGTTCATCGGGGGCCCAGCTTAAATGCCTCTACACAAACACAGGTAGCACGGGGAACAAACAGGAGGAGTTAGAGACGTGCACACTCCTGCAGGGCCATGATCTTATTGACATCACAGAGACATGGTGGGATGGCTCCTATGGCTCGAATGTTGGAATGGAAGTATAGACTCTTCAGGAAGGACAGGCAGGAGGAGACTAAAAAGGAGTGTCACCTTCTATCTCAATGACCAGCTGGAGTGCCTGGAGATCCACCTGGGGATGGATGAGGAGCCAACCCAGAGCTTCTGGGTCAGGATTAAAAGGAGGGCAGAGACAGGTGATGTTACAGTGCGGGGTCTGCTACAGGCCACCTGACTAGGAAGACCAAGCAGATGAAGCCCTCTATAGACAGATAGGAGTGGCATCATGTTCACAAGCCCTGGTCCTCACAGGGAACTTCTAGTTTCTAGAAATGCCATTTTGCCACTTGAGTGAGAGTAGAAGAGCATCTGGACACTTCAGATGGCCTTTGAAGCCATATAAATTAAAAAAAAAACAAAACCAAAAACAAAAACAAACCACTGAAAACCACCACAAGTTTAATTCATGCTCAAATCACTTGTAACAGCATCTCCAGCATGCGTAAGATTTTGGGTTTTTTTATATTCTGACAGAATATGCACAAAATATAGTACCAAAAATATACTTGAAATGTATTGTTGCATCAGTAATCAAAATAAAGTCTTGATTTTCTGCTTATTTTTAATTACTTCAATATTAGCAAAATAAGCAACATGACCTCTTAAAGTGTTACATACAAGATTTCTGGTAGATGTATAGTTGGCCAAAAGTTGAATTTCTGTTGTTGCTTTTCTAGCAGTGATTGTTATATGTGTGAAACATATTGGTTCTTGAGTAGGTGAAAATTCTGTGATTAGATATGCCACTCTTTAGCATTGAATTATATAAATGTATATAATAATAAGGGTATGTAGACTAATGAATGTTTCCTTGTTGTACTTACTTATTTTGTTCAGCCAACTACAATAATAGAAATACAATGGAAGATTTTCTTAACATTGTAAGAAATGAGTGAGGTTTAAAAGGGAAAAAAATTGTCATGTCAAGATTAATGAAGATTACTATAATGAATTCAGACAAAAAAAAGATTTTTTTTCTGTTTATTCAAAAAAGTATAATATTTTGGTTTTACATTTTTTTTTTAAATAGCAAAACCAAAGCAGATTAAACAGCTATATGCATGTAGAAATATACACACATAAAATATTCATATCAACTCTGGACTAACAGATCCCTGAAAAAGTTATTCACCAATCTTGGACAATATTTACCTCTTGGGTCAATATATCTTAATTTTCATCTCAGCATATGTCAAAACTTGTTTATTTTTTAATTAAAATTCTCAGGGAATGGCCGTTGTTGAAATAAAATAAAACAGAACATACCTTGCAATATAATAAAATAAAAATGGCAGAGCTTGCCCTTTCCTAAAATTTAATATGAATAAAAATGAACGGATGAATTTAGAGTCAAGTAACTCTTCTTTAGCAACAATAGCAAAGGAATACTTTGCTAAATTAAACAGAAATTCAGCATTCCCATTTCTTAGTAAGAATAATTTTTCATATGGATAATAAGACAGGATTATGTTTAAAGAAATCATTAGGGAAACATCACTGGGACTTCTGAGCTTGCTGAACTGATGGTACAGCCTTGTCTGTTTACTGTGGTCACATCATGTGACCTTAATGTGGCCTCATTTAAACACTAACCCTGCAATTAAATTGACTGGAAAGACCTTATATCCAATCAAGATTCCTCTCAGCTGCATGAAACTGCATGTGTCTTTCTGTGAAAATTAGATGGCATGATCAAAGCTCAGGTAGATCCCAGAAGATATGTAAAAGTTACAAAGGACCTCCTCTTGACCTACTTACAGCTATGTATACCTTGGCAGCTTTTTGTTATTAAAAAGGTCTGCTGAGTCGCATAAGCCTCTGACTCCATTCATTAAATGGGAAAAAAAGGGTAAATGACAGACAAAAAATTTCCCAGCACTAAATATTATGTTCTGAAATTGTTGTCAAATCAAAAGCTTTTTGTTTGTGGCTGTTCTCAATACATCCCTCATGTTATTCAGGTAATGAAAAGAAAATCTAATTTATCTTAATTTTCTATTTTTTTCTCTTTGTTTTCCAAGATTACTGTTAATTACTGATATTTTTTGTTTCCCTAAATAAGAACATGACAACTTACATACACATGTATGTATATTTTGATTAGGGATTTTAGCTTTGAAAAATGTATTTCAGAGAACAGCATGTCCCAGTCATTTTGTCATTACTGTAGAGAATTCTTATTGTGCAAAGCCAAACTGAATTATTTTGAATAGCTACACTCTCTGGGGGAGGGTAAGATATTCAAGTGATGAATGTAGCACATGACCCTGACTAAGAAGGAAACTGGACTTTCATTTTTCAGACAGAGATATTGTAGATTGTCATTTGTTTAGCAACAGTTCGCTCACATGAGCCTCGTAAGACACATAACAAGAATAGTCAGCAGTTTGACATAAAGATAAACTTGATGTAATATTTATCAGCTTAGAAAAAATTAGGTTAAAATCCCATCTCAGAAATGCTCTGTTGATTAGAAACAGATTAACCAATATTAATAATTATAAAAGACTTACAAAATAACCACCCTCAGAACTGAAGCTCTTCGTTATAAAGAAGGACAGTCTTGGCATATGTGGTGGTGATTTTCAAGAGAAAATATTACATACTTCAGGAAGTGGGATTGTTTGGTTTTTCTTACATTCCTTCATAAATATACATGTGTTTGTTATTGAGATCTTTTCATAATGTCTTTTTTACTAATTTTCTTGAAAACGTATTCTCAAAAATAAACTTTGTATCTGATAGATAGCTTAATATTTTAAATCCCATTTGCCATTTCAGTATACTAAAATTCCTCTGAAAATTTTTGTTAAGTATGACCTGGAATGCCCTTCTTTCTTCTGTTTTTGGTTATTTTTACACTATGTAGATTTGTTAACATCTGTGGAAAAATATACATGAGCAAAAACATATGAGTTACAGTAAAACAAGTAGCATCAGGGAAGGGCTGAGCAGGCTAAAGTTCAAGTCTGACGTACAGAGAATAACCGTTTATAATGATAACAGGGTTGTCATAACCTTTTGTCTCTATTCATTTGTTGCCCTCTGTAATAGAGAGGGCGATGTCCGCATCTTGCATCTCTCAATGTGTGAAGGGCCAGAAGAGTCACTCTAAATGAAAATGCTGTTGACAGGGACCATTATCATTAATAGACATTTATAAGATTTAAATAAAAAAGAGTAGGCTAATATTTAGTTCCTTCCTCCTTCTTGCTTTTATTTTCTCTAAGAGTGTACCAGAAGACAGGTTGATCAACAGATACATTCTCAAAATGTGCAAAGTGTCATCAGTCTCTGGTCCTAATTTCATATTCCTTTCTTGTTTATTTACCTTCTTAGAATCATAGAATAGTTTGAGCTGTTAAGGGTCTTTAAAGGTCATCTAGTTCAACCCCAATGCAATGAGCAGGGACATCTTCAACTAGATCAGGTTCGTTACTCTAACTGCCCTCTGAACAAGGACCTGCATTGTCTGAAGGCAGAATTTAGAATATATGAGGCTATTTATAGTATGAACTGTTGCTTATGTATAAAGATATCTCAAACTCTAAAAGTGTGCAGCACCTGAAAAAAAAGTGGGAAAAATAGAAGTGTCTCTATTCATACACTGTCTACATTAAGTTTGAATATTTTGTTGACTGTGTTTTGGTAGTTCTGCTCATGTTTCATGTTTTGTGTCAAAAGATGTGCTTGGTCTCAGGAACTGTCTCTGGACTCTGCAGAGACTCTTCACTTGAAGGAATCCAGAAATTTGTCTCCCTACAGAAAGGGCAGCTTAGACCTCATGTTGGTAGTTTCAACTAGCCTCAGTTAGTTGTCCTAACTAGCAGACTGTTTCAGCATCTGTGCAAGCAGAACTCTTATAAAAACACTTGTTTTTATACTTTTCTGAATTTTTGTCATGGGCAATTGATTTTCGTTGCCTTTCCATCTTCCTTGCCACAGGCTATTCACTTCTTCTATTTCTCCTTTGTTGACTGCTTTCTGGCATATTTCCATTGCTTGGGATATTGGCCCACAGGTCCATTACTTTAATGATAGTGATTCGGTGGGATAGCATGAGAGCTCATTTTACCTTTCTAAATTATGTCTGACAACCCGGAGAACTTGCATCTTGCAGTCCATTGCTTCTTCCTACTTTATCCAGCACAAATACAAATTCCAATGGAAACCTTTCTGTAGTTCTGCAGTTCTTCATCCACCTTTTCAGTTCAGTCTCAGAACTACTATTTCTAATAGTAATAATAGTAAATCAGCATTTTCACTGTGATTTACATTCATAACATAAAGTACAGATGTTGGGCTGTTTTTAACATGCTGCACTCTCTGTCAGATGAAGTGGGACAAAAGGCAAAGCTAATTAAAATAATTAGAAAAGTTCAAGTATGAGATTTGTATTAAATATCACAGAAAATCCCAGTCTGCAGTAAGATGTTGATATGTTAATTAGCTTGTACTTTCACTAAAAGAAAATGTTAAATAAAATCTCCACAGACTTTATAAGCAGAACAGCTTGAATAATGCTTATCCTTAATCTAAGGAATCTTTGCATGAAATAATTCTTTGGGCTTTATATGCTCATTTCTACAGTAATATATTCTTATCTTCTACAAAGGTAAGTATTATTATTATTAATTTTAATATTTAATTATAAATATTTCTTTTTAGTTTTATAAAGGTTATTCATCATAGTCCATTGGCTGAAACAAGGAGGCAGGGATTTAAAAATAATCTAGACGTGAGACTGGGAATGTCACACCTTTGCATACTGAATTTAAGATACAAATCAAGTTTCAGGGGCTACTCTTTGACCTGCCACTTTGAGCTGAGCCAAAACATTAAATATTTCACTGTCATTCGAGGTAAGAGAAAAATTTATAATGCAATCTGTTGGTTTTTGAGGGTTTTTTTAGTCCATTTCCCTTCATTTCAAGATGATTTATTATGTCTTGTTTCTGCAACTTCAGCAGGAGATAGTGCTAATGGTGATGCACCTGGTTCCTGTTCCAGTCAGGAAAAAGAGTTCCAAAATTATCTCAACTTGTTGTAGTTATATTTCCCATATTTATTTTGTGTCTTTAATGACTTTGTTTCTTCTTATTCTTCCCTTTTAACTTAGTCCTCTGACTCTTTTATAAACACGAACATTTCAACAAACAATAGTCAATAAAATGTCTATGACTAAGTATGGTTTATAAATTAATTTGTTTATTGAGTCAAGCTATGTCTGAATCATAGAATCATAGAATGGTTTAGGTTGGAAGGGACCTTGAAGATCATGAAGTTCAAACCCCGCTGCCATAGGCAGGGACACCTCCCACTAGACCATGTTGCCCAAGGCCACGTCCACCCTGGCCTTAAACCCCTCCAGGGATGGGGACTCAACAACCTCTTTGGGCAACCTGTTCCAGTGCCTCACCACCCTCAAAGAGAAAAATTGTTTCCTAATGTTTAATCTAAACCTGCCCTCTTCCAGTTTAAAGCCATTCCCCCTCGTCCTATCACTACATGCCCTAGTAAAAAGTCCTTCCCCAGCTCTCCTGTAGGCCCCCTTTAGGTACTGGAAGGCCGCAAAAAGATCCCCCCAGAGCCTTCTCTTCTCCAGGCTGAACAGCCCCAACTCTTTCAGCCTCTCCTCAAAGGAGAGGTGCTCCAGCCCTC